>OY987255.1:123107400-123584050 GCA_963920725.1 Rhamphomyia laevipes | reverse complement strand
TAATGTTTCATATTGATCCTGTAAAATTGTATATTACAAATTAATAACCGCAATCTACTAAAATTAATGTTTCAGATTGACCCTGTAAATTCTTAAATTACAAAACAATAGCCGTAATCTACCGAAATTAATGTTTCATATTGATCCTGTAAAATTGTATATTACAAATTAATAACCGCAATCTACTAAAATTAATGTTTCATATTGACCCTGAAAATTCTGAAATTTCAAATTGATAACCGCAATCTACTGTATTGAAGTTTTATGAATCACGATATTTGATTCGTAAATTTCAATTATTATTAGTGATCTCAATATCGAATTTATAAATATATGTTGCAATTTGCAATTCATGGAGAACAAAAGTTTTTATTTTTTCGGTCGATTGTTTATACTTTGGGGTTGTAATTTTGTATTTTTTAGTCGTAATTTCTACATTTTAAACTATTTTTCAAAATGCAAAAAAGAATTTGTGATTTGGTAAATTGTAAGCTAGGGTATGAATCTGTACTTTTTTCCCATGAATCTCAGCAGTTTTGGCTTGATTTTAGACAAAAATTCTTTCCGTGTAGATGATGGGTTGATTGTAGCAAATAATGCAGAGGACATTGTACCAGTTTTGAATCATTTAAGTAAGAAATTTAACATTAAAATTTTAAAATTAAATTCGTTTTTAGGAATGGAAATTATACGTTATGAAAAAGGTGGAATTCACCTGTCACAAACAGTATATATACATAAATTGATTAAAAAATTTAACATGGAAGATAGTAAACAAATATCAACACCGATGGACGTAAACCAAAATACATGTGATTTTCGTGACTCAGAAGAAAATACAGTTTTCCCATACAGAGAAGCAGTAGGCAGCTTAATGTTTTTATGTGTCGGGACAAGGCCAGATATCCAATATGCAGTGGGAGTTGCGAGTCGTTATAAAATGGTCAAACGTATCTTTAGGTATTTGAAACAAACTTCGAATTATGGTATTCATTTTGAACCAGTTGGAGACTTTAAATTGCTGAGTTACAGTGATGCAGACTATGCTGGCGACGTATTAACACGACGATCGACATCGGGTGTAATCTTCATGCTTAATGGTGGTTCCATTAGTTGGGAATCAACGAGGCAACGAACAGTGGCATTATCTACAACCGAGTCTGAGTACATGGCTGCCACTGTGGCCATAAAAGAATTGATATGGTTAAATAGACTACTAAATGATCTTGGTAAAACACAAGGTGTACCAACATTGCATGTAGACAACCAAAGTGCAATACGACTTATAAGGAACCCAGAGTTTCATAAACGCACAAAACATATTGATATTAAATATCATTTTGTACGCGAAAAATATGAAGAAAAATTATTCAATTTAAAATATGTTCCAACTGATGAACAGTTGGCAGATATCCTTACCAAAGCTTTATATAAAGATAGATTCAAAATTTTAAGAAAACTAATTGGTATTAAAGTAAAGTAAATTATTAAACTTTTATTATATTAATTTTAATTTAAACAATTAATTGAAAAGTGGGAGTGTTAAGAATAATAGAATTTTATATCAAATGTTTCAATAAATTGTAATGGATTAAAGTTGAATTTTGTAATAGATTAGAAATGAATTTTGTAATTAATGAAACACATGTTTGATTTTAAAATAAATTGGTGATCTCTCTTGCATTCCAGATCCAAAGCTGATAAGACGTGTTTTTTCTTTTTCTTAAATCTATATATATTATTAAATAAAGCTGATAATTTAACAAATTATAAACCGAAATGTTTGTTATTTTAACAATTAAAGTTTAATATTTGGAAGAAAAAAGTTCAGATCTCCAACTGAAAAGCTCTAATATTAAACTCTGTCGTCGAATAATAAATGTTATCTTTTTAAATAGAAAATTAAACTTAGTTTAGTAAGGATAAATATACAAACTTTTTAAGTTAAGAAACTATACTGAAATTTCGAACCGTGTACAGGTAGAATGGATTTAAATTATGAATGCAAAGATTATGAAATATTTACTTCGGAAAATTTAAAAATTGAGCCAGAGATAAAAATAATGTTGATAACACAAACATTAGAAAACCAATTGTTAATAAAAAAAAATGTTTATACATTTTTGAAAGAGCTCATTAAACAACTAATGCAGAGATTACCTTCAAACATAACAATTTTAAAACATATATCAAACTTTGCTGTTGAACAAGTTTTAAGTCAAAACAAAAATTGCATAAAAAGTATTGTCGAAAGTTTTGAATATGATCCAAACAAAGTAAAAAAAATATTAAATCAATGGCAGGCCATTGTTTTTCAAGAATGGACAGAAAAACATGATACGACGAAATTATGGATTGAAATATTCAATTTTAAGGATGCAATAAATGAAAATCCGTTTCATGAAATTTCAACGTTTGTCATTTCATTATTAGTTTTACCGCATTCAAACGCAGAAATTGAACGTTTATTTAGTGTCATGAATTGCATAAAAAATAAAAAGAGAAATAAAATGCAAGTGGACACACTGAACTCGGTGCTTTATATTCAATATGGATTGAAAAGACTGAAAAAAATAGTAGCAATTTCGCAATAAAAAATAAGTTAATAAAACAGATTTCGTCAAGCCAGAAATATGACCATCACCGACATCATGCACCACAAGAAGATGAATTACTAGACGTAGATAATGAATTGGATGTTCTGTCAGATCTTCACCAGTTCATGATTTAATTTTAAATAAGGTAAAAATAAATATCAATTTTAGAAGAATTTAAAATATTCTATTTTTTTATTAAAATATCAAATGAAAATTTTATTTAAATTAATTAATGTGATATTTTCATTTATTTTCCACTAGTAAATCAAATATAGTACTCAATATTCATCCATATTTGATTATTTAACCAGTTTATGAATAATTTTTACACAGAAAAATGATGAAATTAAATTCAAAACCAAAAGGTAATTTCTATTTCATATACAAGTTTTATAAATGCATAATTTTTATAAATAAATATTATATATATGTACAGTATACAGGAAAATAAATTGTATTTTTCATATTTTTTTTATTTTATTATAGGAAACCAAAGGAAAAATTATATTTCAAAAAAATATCACCCAATATTGTCGAAAATAATAATGTTTTCTAATGTTTGTGTTATTAGCATTATTTAATGTAATTTTTATGATCTTTTTTAATATATATATATATATATATATATATATATATATTTGTGTATGATAAATAAAATTGCATAATAAAAAATTCATAAAAAATTCATAAAATACTATATTTTAATATATAAAAACTGTTTTCTTAATTTTTTAGCATTATTTTACAATAAAATGTATTTAGCACTCTTTTTAGCATAATTTCAGCTGATCTATCAGTACTTTTTAGTTGGACTAGCATTATTTTTTCAAAATAATGTGGCTACACTGGTTGGTATAGCAGCAGGGATTTTTAGTTTTTTAGTTTGGTTGATGAATTCTTGTTGTTAAGACTTCGTTTCGCTGTATTAAAATTATTTTTGTTTGTTAGGGTTTTTTAATTATTTTGTATTGTTAAAATTTAGTTTGACGGTTAAAATATTATCCGGATTTAATATTTAATTTAGATGTAATAATTTTTATTTGGATATAAAAGATTTTTTTTGCCAACAAATTTTTATGTTTTTGGTTAAAATTTTGATAAATTTGTGGTGATATCCAATCAACCACCTGATGTAAAGAATTTAGGATTATTAGTATTATTAAAATATGTTACTTAGTTGTCACTTGCCAGTATAAAATGACAAACAACTTACTTTGAGCGACAAAAGCGAAGCGCCAAAATATGCATCGGCGGCAAGCGGAAAAAGGAATAAAAATTGCAATTAGCGGCGCAGTCATCGTCAAGGAGAAAGTAAAAGAAAATTAGCTTGTGGAGGAAGTCAAAAAAGCTACTTCCTCATTTAGAAGAATCTCATCGTGTAGAACAGAAGAAAAATCAGCGATCAGCGTTTTAATATTTATAGATATAATATTAATTGGAAAATACTTACGAAAGTATTCCGTTTGCCGCGTATTAGTATTATTAATATTCATACGCGGTTATATTTTTTTATAAGTAAATTATCGTGATCAGCGGAAGAAGGTAATTATTATAAATGATTAAAATATAATCATTGTTATAAGTTATATTAAATAATTGTATTCTAGTTATTAAGTACCTGAAGAGAAAATAAATATAGTGCCTTAAGCCTTAAGGAATGTATTTGGGTGTAAAATTATTGGGAGAAAATTGAATGGCAACTATAAATTTGTATATAGATGTAATGATTTTATTAAAATTTTTGTTTAAATTTTTTGTTTTTGTTTTGTTAAAATTGTATTTGGATGTGATGTTTTTGTATAAAATTTTTGTTTGAAATAAAATGATCGTTGTGTTGTTAAAATGGAATAAAAGTAGGAAAATTTAATCTGGAAGTAATGATTTTGGTTAATTTGAATTTTGGAAGATGGTAGGTTAAAATAAAGATTTGGTAGTTGTGATAGCGTCGGCTGAGTTCTGAAACGCCCCAAAAACCATTTTCACTTTTTTTGACTTAGGAGTACATTCTTAGGTTTTGAGGTATGATCTTTCTTTTGCTGCCATTCACGTTTCGCTATCTTTCACCGTTGCAAAGATATTCAGTGTAAAAATGACCCAAATCCGCTTTTTCAACCATTTGTTATTTCTGAAGAGCCCCATACGCCAATTTTTGGTTCATGGGCCATTTTTTGTATTGAATTTAGTGATACAAAAGGCTTATTTCTGAAATGACCCATGTGCATATGCAAGACACTTGGACCTTAATATTGTGACAACAATCTTAGTTCTTAATTGACCCACGTACGTGTATATTAATATTTTATATGGATATGGGTCAAATTAGAATTAAGTCTAATCACCCCACCTCCATATGCATTACTGCACATATCATGTAATTCTGTCAGTTTTGTTTTATAAGTTGAAGTGAAAAGAAGTGTACGCGTGATAAAATGGAATCTCCACCGCCAACTTTGCCGCCAAAACTATTAGAGTAAGAAACAATTGAAATTTCGTTTTGTCTATTCTTCCTGTAATTTTTTTTCTGAATTTAGAATGCAAGATGATATAATAGACAGTGACAACGAAAATATATCGCCATCATCAGACACAGAAGTTGCTGATTTTTCAGGTAATATAAATAAAGCTTAGATGTAATTGATTTAAAAAATATTATTTTTTTAACCATAAGTCTAAGCTATTTTTTAATGCTATAAGAATTGTAATAAAAATAATTGTAACATTAAAATACTCTATTGTATATTGTGATTTATAATTTTACGAATGTAAGTAACTATCTTATATTACTCAATAGAGGATGATACTGAACAAGATCCGAACTATGAAGGTACATCTGACTCATCCTCAACAGGTAAAATTTAGTTTTAAAACCTTTTAGATTATTAATTTAAAAAATTTCAGATGAAAGCATTCCCGAGAATTTGCAAGTACTTCCTTTAGCAATTTCAAATATAAGGAGTCTACCTTCAGACTTTAGTTCATCTGGTAAGTAAAACATTCACTTTTTTAATTATTTTATTTATTTTTTATTTATTTTTTTAGAATATGAAAACTCGCCGAACCAACTATCAAGGAAAAGACAAAGAAAACCAGATAATTGGAGAAAAAATATTAATAAAAGATTAAGATAAGCAGGAAAATTATACCTAAATTATAAATCAAGAGTAGTATCACCAAAGAAAATGAAATTACCTTGCAAACATACATGTTTTTTCCTTTGCACAAAATTATTAACTGAAAATCAAAGACTAAGTATTTTTAAAAGTTTTTGGAATTTATCTGACACTGAGAAAACTAGTTTTTACTTTAAATTTGTGAAACGTGTTCCTGTTCAACGGCGCAGAATCATACAGGTAGATTCAGATATACCTGTTGCCAAAAACTTTTCATATCAATTTTATTTTGAAGTTGAAAATATGATACATAGAGTTTGTATGACATTTTTTATAAACACTCTAGCAATTGACAAAAAAAAATTTATCGTTGTTTCGCAAACGCGGACGAAACAGGAACACCAACTTTATCGAAAAGAGGACGTAATCCAAAAAAAGTAATCGCTCCTGAAAAAGTAAATGAGATTAAAGATCACATTAATAGTTTTCTAAGAATGGCATCACATTATTGTCGTGCTAGCACATCTAAGGAATATTTAGAATCTCATTTGAATTTATCTAAAATGTACTTATTATACAAAGAAAAAGTTTGCGAACCAGAGAAGATATCATTTTACCGAAAAGTTTTTAACACGGATTTTAATTTGTCATTTTTTGTACCTAAGAAGGACCAATGTAATAAATGCGTTCTATATAATAACTTACATGAACCAACTGAAGAACAAAAACAATTTTATGAAATTCACAAAAACGAAAAAAATTATTTAAAAATCGAACGAGAAATGGACCGAAATAATATAGATCCAAAACATTGTGTCATATCTTATGATATGCAAAGCGTTTTTAACCTGCCCAAGGGGACAGCAGCTGCGTCTATAATAAACAAAAAGAAAATTACGTACTGTGCAATTTGGACCGAAGCTCACAGCGGAAGGGCTGGAAATGACATTAGCAGTGCTTTAGTTAAAATACTTAATCAGATATTAATAGATAATCCTGAAATAAGAAAATTTACTTTGTGGAGTGACTCGTGCGTCCCCCAAAATAAAAATAAATTAAATGCAACAGCTATAAAAATATTTATGGACACAAACAATATTTCAAGTATAATACAAAAAATTTCAGAACCAGGACACTCTCTAATTCAAGATGTAGAAGCTGTGCATAGTGTAATCGATAAATATTTAAAAAATATTGAAATTGGTAGTCCACTAACTTTAATAAAATTGTTAGTAAATATGAAAAGTGAGAAAGTACAGCTCAAAATTTTACAAATGTTACCTGAAGATTTTAAGGTATATTCAAATATTGCTGGTAAATTGGAATATAGTTTAGTACCATTTACTAAAATTAAATTTCTAATGTATGACAATAATGATAAATTTTCTATGCAATATAAAACATCAGCGACAGAAATTGAATATTTTAAGAAGTCCTTGGTTAAAAAAGCAACCAAAAAAACATTAACAACGCCCAGCAATTGTTTTGATAGCAAATTAGGAATTATGCCACAACACGCCATTAAAAAGGAAAAAATCGAAGACATAAAAGAGTTGTTACCATATTTACCAAATTATGATCAAAGCTATTTAAAAGCTTTACTTAAAATAAAATAGTATTTATTAATATATTTGCTTTCACAATGAATTATTTATGAATTTAATTGTTTTGACAATTTTTTTTTTTATTCCTATTAAGTTTTTAATTATATTTTATATTTTTATATGTGATCACATGAATATAATACGATCTCTTTATTTTATAATATATTTTGTTTATTAAAAATTACATTTGCATTTTTCTTTTAGTAAAAATCTATGTATTTTACTAAGTCCTATATATAATTATATAAAATTTAAATTTTTATTTCAGAGACAAATCGCCCCATATCTAAGAAAATTTGACCCACGTGTATGAAAGAAACTATCGTGTTCAAAAAAGTGGATATGGGCCATTTGAGAATTGATGTCCATGTAGAAAAATGGCTATAACTTCAAAATTAGATCGTGTAGTACTTTGAAATTTTTTAACTAATATCTCATAATATGGGTTTATTTATTGGAAGAAAATGAGAAAAACTCAGCGCGTACTTTTTTTTTTAAATCACTTTTAACTTAAAATCACTTTTACTCGAAACCGAATGAATGGCATTCGGTTTCAGAACTCCCCATTTTCAGAACTCAGTCGACGATAGAGTTTTGATTTTGTTAAAATTATTAAAATTGATATTTATAATTTTGTGAAAAGCATGCATTTTTGTTATGGTTTTAGCTTTGTTAAAATTTTTCATTTTTATTACAGGTATTTTTGGTTTATGGAAAATGGTTTATATTGGGTTTATTAGAAATTTAGTTTTGTTAAAATATAAATATTTAGTTTTGTTAAAAGTTAGAATTTTGGTTTTATTTTCAGTTTTGTTAAATAGTTATATTATATTTAGTTTTGTTAAATGTTATAAATTTGGTTTTATGAATTTTTATTTATTTCCAGTTTGTTAGATGCGGTTTGTCAAAGTTAAAACTATTTATTTCTATTTTGTTATATTCAGTCTTGTAAAAGTTAAAAATTAATTATTTATTTATATATTTTTTTTGTTATATTTGGTATTGTTAAAGTTGAAAATTTGTTTATTATATTTTTCATTTTTGTTATATTTTTCCATTTTGTTATATTCTATTTTGTTATATTCGGTTATGTGAGAATTGGAAATTTATATTTATATGTTACTTATTTATAGTTTTGTTATATTTGATTTTGTCAAAGTTAAAATTTATATAATTTTATTTATTTATAGTTTAGTTATATTTGGTTTTGTAAAAGTTAAAGTTTTATTAAGTTTGGTTTTGTTATATTTGAATTTGTTAAAAGTTAGATTTTTAGTTGTGGGATTTATATTTTTAGGTAAATTTTAGTTAGGGAAAATATTTTTTAATTTTTTCAATTTTTGGTTGAAAAAACAGTTGTGCTAATTTTGCATAATAAATTTTAAAATTTTAGTTTAGTTTAGTTTTGGTTTTATTGGAATTTTTTTAGTTTTGTTTGGAAAATGGTTGGATCATTTTTGTATAATTAAAATTAAGATTTATATTTGGATGTAAATTTAGGTTTAATTTGTTAAGATTTTATTAGAATGTTTTGCTAATATGCTACAAAATTGATATAAATAAATATGGATTTAAAAAATTCTGAATCCATTTGTTGAAGAAATGCGAATTTTAGGAATTAAGGAATTAATGTTAATTATGAAGATGTAAGTTATACAATTCGCGCAATTTTAACATCTTTTACCGGTGATACATTAGCTAGCTGCCCACGAAATTTTCGAATTTTTAAGTCCATCTTGCCACAAATTGTGCAGAATGTGCTATATTTCAAGAAATGATTTAAATTCCGATAATTGGAATTCCAAATTTGATTTAAGAAATCCAGGAAGGCATTCGCTAGAATTTTCACAACTTTTGTCAAATACGATTACTCCCTCTGATGTTGGATTTGTTAAAAACTCCGTTCTTAATGAGTTAAAGTATTTTCATTGTACTACAAACTACTGTTTTGATCCAATGCACGATTTGCTGGAGGGTATTTGTCCCATGGAGATAAAGCTGGTATTAAAATATTACATATTAGAAAAAAAGTATTTTTCTATCTCATTTTTGAACCACCGAATCCATATGGAGAAGTTGAAAAGAAAAATAAACCATCATCAAATTTCACAGCAGCTATGTTAAGAAGTAAGGGTCACAGCATTAAGCAAAAGGCTGCACAATCTTGGCTACTTACACGAGTATTTCCGTTCTTAATATTGCATAAAATCAGTGATGATAATGATTTAAAACACTTGCAACTTATCTCATATTTGTGTAAAATTTTGGAAATATGTTTTTCAAACGAATTGTCAATGTATATGATATGTAAACTAGATACCCTAATATCTGAGCATCATAATCTTTTTCGCGAACTTTTTCCAAATATAAATATGATTAATAAGCATCATCATATTGAACATTACCCTAGCCTAGATCTATGCTAGAAAAAGGACCTATTGCATTAATGTCTTGTATGTCATTTGAAAGAAAGCACAATCTTCTGAAAAAAACAAATTATAAACGGATGCAATTTCAAAAATGTTCCAAAAAGTATTGCAAATCGCCAAGGTCTTAATCAGTCTTTAAGGATATCTGAATTGAATCTAATAGAAAGGGCTTTACCCAATACATCAGGAACCAAGTTGGTGAAAAAAGAAAAACTAATCAGCGCAAATTACTTTACGGACTATAAGTCTAATTTACTCACTACTGCTGATTCAATTACTATTAATAATATCGCATTTGCATCTAATGATGGTAAGATTGAACAATGAGATGACAATGGATGAAAATTATTTTCCATTCTTTGTAAAAATTATGGAAATTATTATAATAGACAACATACCACATTTTTATGGAAAATGTTTTAAATCTATTTCTTTCCACGATCTGTTGAATTCCGTTGAAATTATAGACTGTGATAATTATATTAAATTTGGTTTTGGTGATATTAAAGATTATAAACCAACGCAAATTTGGAAAACTTACGCCAGTACTAGTTTATATGTTCCAACTAAATACCACTATTAAAATATAAAATATTGAAAGTATAATTTTATATTCTCGTTTTTAATATGTTTAATATTTTAATATTATATATGTGTGCGTACTTATTATTTTGATGATTTGATTTTAGATTGCGGATAGTAAGTACATATTTATTATAAAAGAAACAATTTTAGAACTATATTATTTTTAATTTATTTTATAGCTATCCATCAACTCAACAAAAAATAATTCTGGCCCAAAGCATCGTAAATTCTTATGCACAGCTTGGCCGTGATTTGCCTGATGTACCAAACCATGTATGTATTTCATTATATTTATAAAAAAAAATTTTTTTTGCTATTCATTTTTTTTACAGACGTTTTGGTTTGATCCGAAAGGATCAAGAGATGGAAAAAAAGCAGCTGGGAAAATTGAATTTAGATTGGAAAGTGTTAGACTTAAATTATCTTCCAACATGAAAAAAAACTAATAACAAAAAAACCAAAATGTACAGAAGATGATAATGTGGAAATTGCTGTTGAAGATGATGTGAGTATTAGTATTTATACATATAAACAATTATGTCAAAAATCAATGATTTTTTTTGTAGATAACGAAATTAAACCAACTGATTCCAAATAAAGATAATAAGCGGAAGATTGTAGATTTAATGGATGTAACATACTCAAATAGGCTAAATTTAATAAAAGCTAGGAAATCTATAATAGAAATCATAGGACAGTATCCAGCTCTGTTATATTATGAAGGAATATTGGTACGTACGTTATTTAATAAATAATGTTGGTAAAATTTAATTATTTTTCGTAGATAAAAAATGATTTTATAACATTAACAGGATCCAACAGTCAAGAGTTAGAAACAAAATTCAATCCTCTGATTGAAAATATATTAAATAGAAAAAAAGTATTGCCTATAATAAAAGATGGTAATTAAACAATTTGCTAATTTAAATACATTTAATATTAAATTGTATTTCGTTTTTCACATTTCATACGAGCATTGATTGCTCTTACAAAAATTTTAGTAAGTCGAGGAGTTAAAAGATGTTTTGCCCAAATAGCCCAGAATATTTCGGAATGGGAAGAAAAACAATTATTTGAGGATATAAAATAAATCATTTGTTGGATTAATGTAAATTTTGAATAATGGTTTCTTATTAATTTTACAAACTAAAAATATTTTTCTTATTTCAGACTGAGGATTCTATTGCCGATTTCGTAAAAAAGATAGATAACGTGCATCCGTACATGATTTGCAGAGCAGATGTGTTAGGAGAGGCATGCGAATATTTTGTAGTTTTGGGATTGAGCACAATAGAGATTGGAAAAGATCCAGTTAAAGCTTTTTATTGCCTGTTTCATTGCTTATGGGTATTCCAATTAACCTACGAAAAAAGTTTAAAGAAATTTTATAATTTCTTTGAAACAAAAATTTTTAATATGCCGAACTTTAAAATAAAAGTTTTGGAATCAGTACAAAAAATTTATAATGAATTAGCAGCTATTGGCTCTTCTGAAAATTCTATATTAAACTAATTTATGTATTTTTAAAATTCAATTATTTAATTGAATTTAAACAACAACAAAAATTTATAATGGTAAAATGATTAATAATTTAATATGTTTCCTAAAATATTGAATTCTACAAAAACTAAAATGTTATACTCTATTTTATAACTTAAAAAAAAAGAAGTATTAATTTGAAACAAGAATACATAAATTAGTAATGTTAAAAACATTAAATTTTCTTATAATTATTAAAAATAATACCATATTAAATAAAATAATGAATAGTTTTTTTGAATATTTATAATTTTTTTAAACTTTTTGTTACTTAGATTTCTAGTGGAATTAAAGCGAGATTATATTTTCTGGATTCTAGTTGTTAGAGGTAGATTCTAGCTATGTTATCTAGATTTCTAGTGCAATTACATCCAAATACTATTTTAAGGATTCTAGTTGTTACAGGTAGATTCTAGATATGTTATCTAGATTTCTAGTGCAATTACAGCGAGATACTATTTTAAGAATTCTAGTTGTTACAGGTAGATTCTAGCTATCTTATCTAGATTTCTAGTGCAATTACCGCGAGATACTATTTTAAGGATTCTAGTTGTTAGAGGTAGATTCTAGCTATGTTATCTAGATTTCTAGTGCAATTACATCCAAATACTATTTTAAGAATTCTAGTTGTTACAGGTAGATTCTAGCTATCTTATCTAGATTTCTAGTGCAATTACCGCGAGATACTATTTTAAGGATTCTAGTTGTTAAAGGTAGATTCTAGTTATCCTATCTAGATTTCTATGTGTAATAAAGCAAGGTTTGATCAAGATAGTAGTAGCTAGAATCCAGTAATCAAAACTAGATTCTAGTTGCGATACCTAGTTTTCTACTAGATTATAATTTTTTTAGTCAAACTAGAAATCCAGTTGAAAAAGTCTAACTAGATTGAAACTAGAAGTCCTAGTTGCTTCAATCTAGTTGCACACTCTAGTTAGCCTTACTGTATTCTAGTGTAATTATTTTTAGATAGTAGGTTATTCCTGATGTAACCCTAAGTGTTAAGCGGTTCTATTAGAACTAAACGTTTCTGAACGCTGGCGTAAATGTCAGTCTTGTGCTTTTTTTTCGGGAAATGACAGAACATAAGCATTTATTAACATAGGTTACCGCATAAACTAGTGCAAGAAATTTTTTTTTTAATATTTCACTTCCTATGAAAATCGCATGCATTTTTTAGGGTTATGTAATAAGGTAATTCAAAAAGTGTAATTAATAAGGTAATTAAATTCTATTCACAAAAATCTTTTGAAAATTAAAATAAATAATTTATTTGTAAGACACCAATTTTTTTTCCGGTGAATTCGTTTTGTGTGTGTAGGTTACCGCATGCCTTTTTTAGGGTTATGTTTATTGAAAGTATTTTAAAAAAAAATAATCTTTAATCAAGGTGTGCGACGTTATTTAGAACTTTACACTTATAAGAATGTTAAGGTTGGTAGTAATTTTTAGTGCCAACTATAATTAGTTTTTATTTTTTTATGCAATTGGTTATTGGTAGCACTTATTTCAATCATTATAAGTTAGTCGTTACAGAAAGAAAAAAGTTATTGGAGAATCAACATCCATTATTGAGAATTCTGTGAAATAATAAATTATTTTTAATTCTAATCACTGTGTTTTATTTAATATAAATTATAATTAATTTATTAATTAATTTTATAAACTGTTCGTACAGACAATATAGTAGTGTCTAGCACAGAAAATAATAAATTAATATGTACAGGTGACATGGTATTACATCCATGCAGCAGATACCACAAAGGTTTTAAATAAGTTAAATTTTAGTATTAATATATATGAAGAAAAAAAAATGTTTAGCTGCAAAATATGTAATTTTAATTCAATTATTTTATACAGATAAAAATTTCTTTATCCAATCTTATTTCTGAAAATTGTAATAGTGTTGCAATAGGAAATGAAGAACTTATTACTCAAAATAATATTTCACAACAGCTACCTAATAATAATTTTTCTATTTTTATTTTAGAACTAAAAACAAAATAAAAACTTACAGAAAATGCAATTAGATTTGTTTCGAATGAAATATGTCAAATTATTGATAAAAATAATTTAGATATAATTACAAAAATTAAAAATATTTGCCAAACATCAGATAATTCATCATATGAAAATGCAATTATTAATAGTATTGAAAGTTCCAAATTAGTTTCCGAAATAAAGGAGTTTAATTCAAACTACAGAATTACGAAACATTTAGAAAATAATTTTAAATATATAAAACCCATGACAAGTAATTTGCGTACTGACACATATCATAATAACTGCATATTTCATTATATTCCAATTTTAGAAACTATTAAGGGATTAATGGATGATAACACATTTTTTCCTCTATTTAATACACCAAAAGTGTTTGAAAATAATATATATTTTGACTATAACGATTGCTCGGCCAATAAAAGGAACTGTTTCTTAAATGGCGAAGAAAAAAGAATTGAAATTTTGTTGTTTCAAGATGCTTTTGAGACTTGTAGTCCATTAGCGTCTTCAAAAAAACATAAGCTGCTTAGTATTTATATGATGATAGGTAATATAAATAGAAACTATAGAAGCTCTATTCAAAATATTCATTTGGTGAAAGTAGGGTTTCTGTTTCGGATATATCCGAACCGGAAAACCGCGGTTTTTCTAACAAAAACCGAAACCGAAAACCGTATGCCGAAAACCGCGGTTTTTGGGTTTTTTATTTTTATCCCAAAAAAGTACATTTTTAAAAATATCTATTACAATTCAATAATTGAAATAAATATAGCTAATCTAGCCTAGCTCAATTTACATTCAACATTTTTTTTTTTAAATTTTATGTTTGAATTTGAATTTTTTATGTTTGAATTTAAAAAAAAAATCTAGTATTCACTGCTTGCTTTCCATTTCCATAGTAATTTTGTTTATTGCAAAATTATAATGAGAATACATTATTATCCAAATAACATTATTCAACTTTTTATGTTATTGTGCTATTGTGCACTGTACAGAATCTTTATTATTTTAAAATAAATTGAAATTGAAGCAAAAAAGTAAGTAAAAGTTAAATTTATCGTTTCAAATAAAATAAAATAAATTATTGTGTCCCAAAAGATGACAGAAAGCAGTGGTGTGTGGAAATATTTTAATAAATTGCAAAACGAAAAAAAGGCAATATGTGTAAAATGTAACACAAAAATTACTAATGCTGGAGGTTCCACAGGAGCAATGAAGAACCATTTGAAAAATATACATAAGATTATAATAAATAGAGAGATTCCTCTAGAAGAACAAGAACATCCTGTATGTAAAAAACAAAAGCCAATAGCCGAATACTTCCATCGAGATGCAATGAAAACTGTTATCTCAAAAATGGCATGTATTGACGGTATAACTATAAGAGCTATAACAAGGTCAACTTTTATTCGCCAATCTATAGCTGACCGTTTTCCTAACCAACTTTTTCCAAAATGTGAATCTGATGTAATGAATTTAATTTATAAGGATTATGAAGACAAAAGAAGTGAAATTATTTTAAAATTTGAAAATTTGAAAAAGGAAGGAATAAAATTTAGTATCACATTAGATGAGTGGACTAGTGGAAGACGTCGAAGATATCTGAACATCAACATTCATGGAGCTGGAGATTTAAATTTTAATCTTGGTTTGGTTCGTATTCTTGGAACTTGTAACGCTAATGAAATAATACTTAAAGTTGAAAAGCATTTAAAAAGTTTTGGTATAGATTTTGAAAGTGATATAGTTGCTTCAACTCATGATGGTGCAGCGATCATGCAAAAGTATGGGAGAGAATGTCCTGCAGAACCTTTCATATGTATTAATCATACAATTCATTTAGCTATTCAGGACAGCTTTTATAGAAAATTATCTAATAACGATATCGACGTGGAAGAAGAGATAATTGATGAAAATGAAGAAGACAACTATGATGAAGAGTCAGATTCAAATGACGATAATGCTGTTACTATTGGTAGGAATGTTGGATTTGAAGATTGTCTTAAAATTCACGAAAATCTTAAAATGGTAAGAAAAGTGGTCAAATATTTCAGAATGTCACCAGTAAAAAATGATTTTCTTCAAAATAATGTCAAATCAGGTTTTGGTAAAGAAATTGAGCTTCCATTAGATGTTAAAACTAGATGGAACTCAATATTGCCAATGTTAGATAAGTTTTTAATATTGAAAGTGCCATTAATTGATACATTAAAAGAACTGAATGCATTTACATTGATTGAAAATGTTAACTTTGATATGTTATCAATCCTTAGAGACACATTATCTCCTGTAAGTGCTTCAGTAGAAACTCTAAGTCGTGACGATGCAAATATCTTTGTTGCTCAAGGTGTTATAAATTTTTTAGAGAAAAAATTAAGTCTGCTTGATTCCGAGATAAGCAACAATTTATTGCAGAATTTTAAAAAACGATTGTATGATCGTGAAAACAAAATCTTAATGGAATTGTCAAAGGGTTTGCTTGATCCATCAAATATACCATCAAAAGCAGTTGTGGAACTGGCAATGAATATCTTGAGTCGCCTTTATCGGAATGTTGAAGTCACTGAAACAATAGCTGACAGTGACAGCAGTTCAAACTCAAACTTAGATATACAAATAGTTGAACAAGAACAACGGCTTTCATTAAAGGATGAGATAAGGCAAGCTATAAAAGATGTGATGAGTGTACCAGAAAAGTCAAAAGAAATGGACATAAATAAAACGCTAAAGCAAGAATTTGCATTGTTTCGGAAAACTGGTGATAGAACCAAAAATCTTAGTCTCCTATATGAAGCACTTTCGACAATAAGATGTACATCCACATACGCCGAAAGAACTTTCTCAACAAGTGCAAATTTTTGTACTAAACTTCGATCTAGATTATCCGACAAATCATTAAATATATTAATATTTCTTAAATTCTATTACATGAACTTGAATTGAATTCACCATAAAAATAAAAATAGATTTAAAAATTAAATATATTATTAGTATTTTATTTGTCCTTTAAAACCGCGGTTAACCGCGGTTTTTGAAATTTAAAAACCGAAAACCGCGGTTTTCAAAAACCCGGTTTTCCAGAAACTCTAGGTGAAAGTTATGTCAAATACTTTGGCTTCAACAAAATATTAGAACCTGTAATTAAAGATCTAATTATTTTAGAAAATGATGAGATTGAAATTTTTGATAATATTTGAAATAAAATGATAATTTTGGCAGCCACCAAAAATTGGTGGGTTTGTGGAAAACTTTAGTTCTGCAGAACACTTTTGTAGGTATTGTAAATATGATAGATCCATGTTAAAAGAATATGATTTTAGTTTTTGTGAGATACGAAATCCCGAAAATTATAATTGGTAGTGTATCTAACTTAGAACAACTTGGTCATAGTTTAGAAAATGGTATTAAAAATGATTCTTACCTAAATCGATTAAAATATTTTCATGTATGTAATCCAGGGCTTCCCCCTTAGATATAATCTAACCATTGTAACCTATACATAATGATTCAATAAATATCATTCAGTTATTCAGTAATATCATATGGTGTCAGAAGTAAAAAAAAAAGTGTTTTTTATAAGTAGAAAAACGTGTTTTGTACAATATTAAAATAAAAAAATGAGTACAGATAATGAGGGCACATCATCTAGAAATGATGAGGGCGCATTATCAATACTAACAAGTGGTTCATCAAATTTTGTGAAGCCACCAAAATGTCTCATAATAGATGAAAATGTTGCAAATAATTGGAAATTATGGTTGCAACAATACAAATGGTTTGAAGTAGCAAGCCAAATAAACAATAAATCACCAGAAATTCAAGTTGCAACATTAATGTCAGTAATAGGAGCTGAAGCGGTAAAAGTGTATAACACATTTACACTTACAGATCAAGAAAGGTTACAGGTAAACATAATAATAAACAAATTTACAGATTATTTTACACCAAAGGCAAACATAACATATGAAAGATATACATTTAACAAGATGGTCCAAATACAAAATGAAATATTTGATGATTTTCTTACAAGAATTAAATCCCAAATAATAAAATGTAACTTCGAAAATTTACAAGATAGCTTGTTAAAAGATACAATTATAATCGGCATAGCAAATGATGAATTGAGAAAGCAGTTACTAACAGAAGATGAAATAACACTAAATAAAGCAATTCAAATGTGCAGAGCTAATGAAATAACAGATAAGCATATAAAAGACATTCAAAAATCAGAATGTTTAATGGTAAATGAGGTTAAAAAGAAAAATTTTGAAGTTAAAAAGAAAAATGAAGTATTTAATTGCTCAAGATGTGGTAACAAACATGATATTAAGTCATGTCCAGCTTATCAAAAGAAATGCAGAAAATGTGAAAAATTAGGACATTTTGAAAAAATGTGCAGAATCTCAGTACAAAATATAGAAAGAAAGAATAAAAGAGTGAATGAAATCAAAAATGAAAGTTTATCCAGTATAGATGAATATGAAATAAATAGCATTACATCAAATAAAGATGATAGACAAAATTGGTTTGATGAAGTATTAATAAAAAATGAAAAAATAAAATTTAAATTAGATAGTGATGCAAAATGTAATGTGATCAGTCAGAAATTAGCATTAACATTCAAAGAACCAATAATAAAATCTACAACAAAAAGAATATCATATAGCAATGACAAAATTGATGTACAAGGTGAAATAGAATTGAAATTAATAATTAGAAAAAAAAAGTACCATATGAAATTCATAGTAGTAAAACAAAATGTAACACCAATTTTGGGAAAAAATTCATGTGAAAAAACTGGATTAATAATTAGAGTTGAAGAGGTGAAAATAAAAAATGAAAAAACCAAAGGGAGTTGGTTGTTTAAAGAATTTTCAATATGATATTGGGTAAAACACCCAGTAACGAGCCCACTTGACATTTAATATGATTTTATTAAGTTTGGCGTCAAATTATTGTATTTAAAAAAATATATTTCGATTACGGTATTCTTTCCCGACATTTACGTAAATTACGATTCTGATTATAACTATTCATTCGCGAGTAAAAATTGAAGTGTGAAGACGTGTGTTCATGGTAAAAATAAAGTGATTCTGTTAATAAGCTTAGATAGTAAAGTGTGAATTGCTATTCATTGGGTTAAATAAATTAATAATTTTTATTTTAATTAGCTAAGTTTATTAATATTAAATAATAATTATACATTTTATTTACATAAAAGTTCGTAATTTTATTAAAAATTAGGGGCTCGTTACTGGTATGAATATTCCCAAGTTTCTAGTAACGAGCCGGGGGGGCTCGTTATTAGTTTATTAAAAATAATTAAATTGACCTATAACGAGCCTCTATAAATTTTCAACAATTTGAGTTTAGTTTCCATTTGAAATGGAAAAAACTAATATATTGTAGAAACTTTATGTTGATTTTTTATATTGTGATAATTTTTATTCAATTATAGAGAAAAATGCCTAAAAGAAGGCAATATGATAAAAATTTGGTGAATATTGCTCTTGCTGAAATAAAAAATGGTTTGTCCATTCATGCTGCAGCAAGAAAATTTGATATTCCAAGAGGAACTCTACAAAATAGAATTCATAACCGAACCAAAAAATCCAGTTTTGGTCCACCACCGGTGCTAACTGAGGATGAAGAACGTCAAATTGTACAGTGGCTAGTGGCTAACCATGAAAAGGGATTTCCACGCCGTAAAGAAGATGTACAAAATGTTGTGAAGGATTTTCTTGATGCGTCACCCATGGACAATCCATTTACAAACAATCTTCCAGGAAGCAAGTGGTAATAGACATCCGGAATTAGGTATAAGAACACCTGAGCCAATAACAGATGCTAGCTCAAAAGTAGCTGAAACAAATATCCGGGCGAAATAAATAAGCTAAATAGATTATTTCAGAGCGAAGCTCCTCAAGTTCATCTTCTAAATTACGAAGTTCGTCGTTTATATAAATATATATTTGATTTTTTTATAAAAGAAGAATATATAGATTTATTATTACATAAAAAAAATTATTTGGAAAATCATCGAGAATGTATAAAACCAATTGAAGACATTTATTTTGGTGGAGAAGTTGCTATTTTATTAGAAAATCCATCTATACCTGAACTTTCAAAAAAAGAATTTAAACAAAATTGTTTAAAGTTTTATATTGTTTTATGCAATGAATTATTGCGGAAATTTGACGTTAACAATGACTTTCTGAAAAATATAGAACTAATATCGCCAAAAGAAATTATTGAAAAAAAAAGTTTTTCGATAGCAAAACTAGTATTACTTTTTCCAGAATTAGTTAAAGTTGCAGATATTCAGTTATTTGATAATGAGTGGAGGCAAGTACGTTTGCTAGAGTTTGAAGCAATAGAGCTCAAAATTGATACACTTAATTCCCAAAATTAAGATTTTTTATTATGACAATTTTAACAGTGCCTATCTCAACGGCTAACGTTGAAAGAATTTTCTCTAAAATTAATTTAAATAAAACAAAAACCAGAAATCGTTTAAATCCCGATACATTGGCTGGAATTTTATTTACAAAAGACTGCTTAAAAAATAAAAAAGAAAACTGCTATAACCTGACCAAAAATGAAGATTTTTACTCATTTTTCAATAAAAATATGTATTACCAAAAGAATATTAATGAGAGTGCCGACGATATTCTTATAAATAAAGATAGTGATTCTGATTCCGATGACGACGTTATTATTGATTATAATCAGGGCCCGGAATTTTAGGTAAATGCATATCTTGTTCGGCTAGTTATACAAATGAAATACCACTATATCTTTGTGTTTTAGAAAATTTAGAAACCAATGGCATCGATTTGATTTTGCATATTTTGCATATTTTGGTCTCAGCTGCATATTATTGCATATTTTTGAATATTTTGAGTAAATGCATATTAAATGCATATTAATGCATATTTACTGCAAGTTAAATGCATTTTACTTCATTGAAGTTAATTTTTGTGAAATTTTCTTAATTTTTCGGTAACCATTTAAAATATTCCGGCCGAAACCGTAAAATGGTTTACTGGGCAGCAAAATTTTCATGTTGTAACTTTTTCTTTACTGGGTAGTTTTTATTATTTGCTAACATCTGTTTCTGTTTGTCATATTTCAACATAACCCTAAATAACTTTGTTATAGTTTGTATTTTGTTCTGTCTCTTCTGTAGAATTTTGCTGAACTCTATAAAAGTAAGTATTTTTTTAAATATATCTAAACTACGAAAGTTAATATTATTTTATCTATCAAACTAAAAGTGCCTAAGCCGAAACTTACAATTGCACAAAGATTACAGGATTATGTAAATGAATACAAACCAAATTTTAAAACAGATGGCAAGATCCTATTATGCAATATTTGCTCAAAAAGTATTGTAGCGGAAAGAAAATCACAAGTTGAACAGCACCTGAAAACATCGAAGCACCTTCAATTGTCAGAAAGGGCAGAATCAAAACGTTCGAATATATTTATTCAGCCAGCGGTTTTAGGATCCAGTAAGAAATCTGAATTTGTTAAAGATTTGTGTGAATGTTTCTTGTCCGCTAATATTCCCTTCAATAAGCTGCAAAATAAAGATCTGAAAACATTTTTAGAGAAGTACACAGAGCATAAAATTCCAGATGAGAGCTTGTTGAGGAAAACCTATTTGTCCCCACTTTATGAAGAGCAAATGGAGGAAATAAGAAACAATATTAAAAATAAAAAAATATGGATTTCTATTGACGAAACTACCGATAGTTTAAAAAGAAGTATTGCCAATGTAGTTATTGGTGTTCTAAGTAGCGATTTAAAAGAATGCCAGCAGAGATATTTGTTGAACGTTGTAGAGCTTCAAAAGGTAAATAATATTACAATAAATCAACTTTTCGATGATTCGATCAAGCTTTTGGGAGATGGATTTGACCGAGATAATGTTTTGTTATTTTTGTCTGATGGTGCCAGGTATATGGTAAAGGCTGGCTCCAATATTAAATCCTTCTATCCAAAAGTCTTGCATATTACATGTATTATTCATGGTATCCACCGAATTGCGGAAACTATAAGAAAATTATTTGATGATGTCGACAGCCTAATATCAAATGGGAAAAAAATATTTTTGAAGGCTCCAAGCAGAATTCGGATATTCAAACAAATGGCACCTGACATCGCACTACCCCCAAGTCCAATTATTACCAGATGGGGAACATGGATCGAAGCTGTTGTATATTATTCCAAAAAATTTGAATTATTTTGTGAAATTGTTGCTGAATTAAATGAAGATGATGCAGTTGCTATAAAGCATTGCAAAAGTTTAATCAGCAAAAATTGTTTAAAAAATAATTTAACTTTTATTTCGACCAACTATGCATTCCTTGCAGAGGAAATTATTAAATTAGAAAAACGAAACGTGTTGCTGAGTGAACAAATTCGCAGTATTGAATATATAAAAACACAATTAAACTTAATTGAAGGTGACAAGGGTAAACTAATATACAACAAAGCTAAATTGGTTTTTCAGAATAATTTAAATTTACCCCAAATTCAAAATATTTCAAACATTTTAAACGGAGAAACAACCGACAATGACATAGCAATTGATCTGAGTCCACAAGAGATCGGAGCATACAAATTTGCACCGCTGACATCGGTAGAAGTCGAAAGAAGTTTCTCCATGTACAAAAATCTATTAGTTGACAATCGCCAAAGTTTTACTTTCGAGAATTTGCATAAAGTATTTATTGTTTACTGTAACAAAGCTTTCTCAAAGTGACTGATCTTTTATGGACTCAGATCAATTTCTATATCACAGCAATTACGTACAACATACGTATATATATTTATAATTTTTTTAAGTTTTTATTTTGTTATGTTTTTGTTAATTTGCTATTATTTTTCAATATTATTTTTTGTCTTTTTGTTTTATCATTATAAGAATTAATTATCTTTATTAAATTATAAATCTCTTGTGAGATAGATATGAACTGAAATATAATTTTTGAATTTTTATAATAAAAAAACTTTTTATACAGTTAAAATGAAAATTACTCTTATATACTTAAAAAAAATGCGTTTGAATTGTTAAGAATTAAATTTTTCAGTGCATATTTTTGTGTTTTAAGTGCATATTTTGAACTTTTTTTGTGCATATTTTATTGCATATTTGTCTGGTTTTTAGTACCTTAAATTCCGAGCCCTGATTATAATTAATTGATGTAATACTTCAATTGATACATAATTTTTTTTTTAAATATAAAATTTTTGTTCCTAGCCATGAAGGCGTGAATAAATACATATATTAAATATAAATTTATATCCTTGCATTTTTTTTAAAAAAAGAGTAATTTGAAGATTTAATATTTGATTTCTTCATTTTGAAGGTTTCAAATACTCAGATTTCATTATGAAAAATCTTCATTTGAAGATTTTTTTCCCTATTTTTGAAGTTTTTTAAGTTAAATTGGTTGGCATCTCTGTCTCACCTATAAGTTTTCAAAGCTATGCGAAAGCTTGAAAATTATTTTAGTATGCTTATATCCAAATTCAACACGTGTACTACAACCTGCAGATGTTTCAATTTTTAAACCTCTTAAAAATGGTTGGCAAAATGCTGTTCACAATTTGCGAAAATACAACGTCGAAAAAAAGCTGACAAAATTTTTTTTGCAACAATTTTGCAAGGCTACGACTTCCGGCGAGGGCTTGGTTGCTACTAATGTAACAACTAAGTCGTCAGTAGCAAGAGTAGATAGGGCCGATACGAATAAAAACGCGACCCAAACCTCGACCCCCTCCCACACGACAGGAGGTGCGGTCCTGGTTAAAAAGAAGAAAAAAAAAATAAACTGTCGGGTGCGCAACAGCGGGCAAGGGCTGCGCTGGAAAGGCTCAACCTTGGAAGTCCGTCTGCGCGGAAGGGGTTATACCAGGTGATGGGAAACCACTGTCTGTCGGGCAGAAGCGGAAACAGAGAAGGGAGAAGTTGCGCGGCGCGGTACAGGGCGTGAAAGGTGAAAAATCGAGTGGTGCACGGGTGAATCCCAAAGGTGGAAACACCTCCGGAGCCGCTAGTGCATTGCCAGGTTCCACATCGGTCCACACGGCCAAACCAGCAACTTCTTGTGTTGCTCCTGCTGCGGCAGGGGCCGTGCGGTGTCAGGCGTTGCCATGTCAACCACATTAGGTTGGAAAATGGGGACAACTGATCCTGCACGGGATCGGATGATTCGGGAGAAGCAGGACCAACGAATAAGAAGGTAGTCCCTGAGCTATTAACTTATAGGGAAGAACCTGCTTTCAAATCAGGCTTAGATCGTAGATCTAAACCTGTCGCAAGACCGAAGGTCATCCCAACGGGTAAACGAACTCTGAGATCCGATTCTCAGGTGGTCAGAGGAGTTGACAAAACATCTTTCGAGATGGCTGTCATCAACTCTGCAGCACCTGGGGGCAGGATCTCTCGGGACAGACAGTCTATCATCAGGGAGGCATTAAAATCAGCTAAATAAATTTATTACTTAATGAAAAAACATTAAACAATATGAAATAGTAAATTGCTGTTTGCATCTACTAAAATAAGAAATATTTGGTAATGCTATGACACTTGCAACAGTAATTTTTTTTGTTAATTTCTTTTGTTGACGAAAGGTCAATGTGGTTTTTATACCTGTTAATTTCTATAATCATTCTGTTAATAGGCTCGTATTTCCCATAATTCGTTCGGTGAAATATTACATTGAATATATTTTCTGACCGGAACCGATTACTGTTATTACGTTGTGTAATTAGTATAGTTTTTGTATAATAGGAATCAATTTGGCCATTATGAACTTGAACAATGAATAAGATATCAGCAATTAACCTCCGTGATTCAAGGGATTTTAATTGTAAAAGATTCAATCTATTCCTGTATGGAGGTAGTATCAATGGATTTAACCATTGTAAATTACGAAGAGTATACCTTAAAATTTTTTTTGCACTGATTCAATCCTTTTTATGTGATCAAGATAAAAAGGTGACCAAACTTGACTTGCATATTAAAGTATAGGTCTAACAAGTGAAATATATAACGATTTAAAAATATAAGGATCATCGAATTCTTTAGACCATCTCTTGATAAAACCCAACATTGAGTTTGCTTTGTTCAGCATAGCATCAAAATGGAATTTAAAAGTCAATTTGCTATCAAAGTGTACGCCTAGATCCTTGAAACATGTGACTCTTGCAATTTGCATATTATCAAATGTATAGTTATATAACACTGGTTTCGTGCGTCTGCTGTATGTTATTAAAGCACATTTTTCAATGTTTAATAATAAGTTGTTATGTTTACACTACGTTTTAAAGGAATTGAGATCATCCTGTAGTGTAAGACAGTCAGATGATGATAAAATTTTCTTATAAATTTTCATATCATCTGCGTAAATACCCAGTTTACTATTCTTAATGACAGTTGATATATCATTAATAGAAATAATAAAAATAATGGGCCAAGGTGACTGCCCTGTGGCACACCAGAATTTGCATAGTATGGATCAGAAGTAGCAGATCTAAATTTAACGCAATAACTTCTATTTTCTAGATAAGAATTAATCCAATTAATTAAGAATAAGGGAAAACCCATTTTCTTAAGTTTAAGGCAAATTACACTATGAGGTAAAAGATAAAAAGCTTTACTCAGATCAGTATAAATTACATCGGTCTGATACCCAGCCTCCATATTGTTTAAGAAAATAGAGGTAGTTTCAACCAAATTGGTAACAGTTGATCTGCCAGGGAACTCGAGAAAATTTAAATTTAGATACTGGAGAAGATTTAAATTTCAATAATTGATCAGTTTGTGCAATGTAAGTAAAAAAAAAATTAAATATAAGAAAATTAGTTAAATTACAGCCCGTTCACATAGAAAAACTTATCACTTATCACTTACAGGATTGTATGAATTTTGTTCTAAGAAAAAAAAAATTTAGTTTGTCATGTTGGCTATAGTCTCTTAAGAGAAAAGTTTATAAAAATAAACTTTTACCTTAAGAAATTTATATAGTTGGCCGCTTTTCAAGCACTAGTTGTCAAATCGCGAAATAAAAAAAAATGTAAACATTAGTAAACGGTAAACCAAAATTATAGTTGTTATTATTTGTTAGTAAACAAATCAAAATTATAGTTGTTGTTAGTAAACCAAAATTAAAAAATAGCAATGGAGGAAAAACTTATAGATTTAGTAAGAACATATAGATATATTTATGATAAAACGAATAAACTGTTTAAAAATAAATTGGCTGTACAAAATGCTTGGGAGGAGATTTCCAAAGAATTAAAAACTGATGGTAAGTGGTTTTATGAATGTGTTTTTATTATGTAGAAATTTTATTATAATTTAATTTACTTATATAGTTGATGTTACAATGAAAAAATGGTCGTATTTAAGAACGCAATACACAAAATCCATTGCAGATAATAATTGCAGATAATAAATAGAGCCAAATTCTATCCGTTTCAGCCATAGAGGATGCACCCAGTATTTACGCGGAACAGTAACATGTGTATTTTTTAAATGTCTATAAGCTATAGCAAATAACAACACATCAAACTTTTTGAATTCGTTTTCGACAAACGGCATTTTTATTTAATTTTAATTTCTCACAATAATTTATTTTAATATTTTTGTTTACTTTCCACAAATGAAATGACAAATGTCAATTAATTTACAAATCTTGGACCAAAGATTTGAAATACTATAGTCATGAAGTTGGCACTGAGTTATTATAAAAACTTAAAAAAAAAGTTGAATGTGAACGGATTTCTTAAGACAAAAGTGAAAAGTGAAAAGATAAAAGTTATAAATATTTCTATGTGAACGGGCTGGTATATTAGTAAATTTATATTATAGTGACAACCGATAACAAAACTGTTATAGAACAAGTTTCAAATTGTAAGTGTTTCTCATATTTTTTTATTTTACTACTAGATTTAAAATTATATTTTAATATTTTTTTATGATTTTTTTTTCAGTGCAAGAAAAACAAATTAAAATTATGGAGAAAATAAATACTGAATATGTCCAAATAAAGACAATGCTAGACAATATATATAGCTTATTGAAAAATGATAAAATAAAAAATAATAAAAAAAGCAGTGTAGAAAACATTGAAATAGAAGAAAATTATTTAAAAGTTTTTAATTTCCCACTTAAGTCAATAGCAGATCTGACAGAATGCAACAATAAAATTAAATCTGAAAATTTGTTCAAAAAATATTTAATTTCCAAATATAACAAATTTGGTGGGGTAGTTGGAACCAAAAAAGGAGAAAAGCTTGCACCAACTATAGCAACGGTTTTCTTCACCAACGAGTTGCTTACTTTTACATCATGGACTGGCATTTCCAGAAGAGCAGGGCTAGGAAAAAAAATTGCTTTCCAACTATTTGATGGTATACTAGATGTTTTCTACGAAATAATTCATTCGGCGGACGACAGATGGACGCGTGATGACAATACTAGTTTTTTCAGAGATAAGTTGTTGAAACATTCAAAACAGCGGAGTATTGCTTTCAACAATAAATTTAATAAAAATAATGAAACACTTCAAAAACCAAATACAGATGAAAATGAAAGTGGTGGATCGTCTGTAATGGAGAATAATAGAGAATCTGATTTAGATTATGAAAAATTAAATTAACTAAATTAATATGACATAATATTAATTTGACATACTTATTTCAAACAGAACAATATTTAAGTTTTTTACTTTACCTTTACGTCAAGTTACAATATCCACAGGCATCAATTTGTGATATCGTATTTGCAACTATTTTTTAAAATATTATTTAAGAACCATAGAAGATAATGAAGCAAATCGAATACCTTTTGTCTGTCATATTTTATTTAATAATAAAGATTTTTTACCAATTGATAGTTTAATTATTATTTTAAACGTTAAAAAAATAATTACTTTAATCATGATTTATTAAATAGTCTTCTAAAGTGTGCAAAAGTAGATAAAAAACTAGAGGAATCCTTCTAAGGCTGTTTAAATTTTTGAATTTTTAAAATAAAAGGTTGAATACTCATCATTTACCATATGAATCTTTTTCTGTATTAACTTTATTTAACAATATAATACGTTAAATTTACGTAAAGTTACAATGTACACTGCCATCAATTTTTAATATCGTATTTGCTAATATTTTTTTAAATATTATAATGATATTATTTAAGACCAATGCATTACGAAGATAATCAAATGAAGCAAGGTTAGGAAATCGAATACCCATACTTTACCTAATTTATCGAATATGTACCTAATTTTTATTATATTTAATTTTACGAATTGAAACAACCATATTTTTTTACACAATAAGTAGAGTTTTATAATATGTAGTATGTGATAGTTTAATTATTATGTTAAATGTTATAAAAATAATAAAAACTATTGTACCAAAAGTACAATATCTTGTAGCAAATATCTATTTAAAAAAAAAAACTGAATTTAATATAATATTTTGATCATAAAAACATTTTTTTTAAAATAAATCGTACGAAAAATTTCTTTTCTACGGAAACATGATGAAAATGTGGTATAACATATAAATTTGTATGAAAGTTACGATACTGAAAATTTATATTGTTTAGTTAAAATGAACGAAATTTTATTATTAAACCATTAAATATTTTAAAGTACAAAAATAAATATTTTTTTCACCACCTTTTACATATAAATATACTTATAAGCTGAAATAGAACTTCAAATATTATTTCACATATTTTATTTACAATTATATACAACATATTTTGTAGAAATATATTTTTTTAATTTAGTTATTTTTATTAAATATTACAATTTCTTATCATTATCAAAATATCATATAAAACAATATAAATTAAAAAGAAAAAACACCAAAAAATAGTATTTTATATTTGAAAAATACAGATCAATAAAATAAAATTGGAAAAATATACATTTAAAATTTGGAGTAGCGACAGGAAAAAGAAAAAATCATTTCTTGGTCCTGCACATATACCTGACGTTATTGAAAAAGGTACAATAAATTAAAATAAATTGTATAAATAATAAATTCTTTTTTATTTATAGCTCATTCATATGGTATTAATGGATCAATTATCGTTTTTGAAAATAATGGAGCAGAAATATGTGAAGACGAATTATTGAAAATTCAGGCAAATGATAATATTTACATGATTTTGGATGAACATGAAGAATGGTGTTCCAATAATGCGCAAACAATTAATTAGAAACAATCAACCATTGATGAGAATTCCTATAATTCGTCTTCACATATTTCACATGCAGCAAAAAATCGACAATGCCTATAATTCAGGAAACGGATTATACAAGTACTGAAAAATTTATAATTATAAGGCAAGAGGATACAGCACCAACAAATTCAATACCACAATATCTCCCTATTACATCACCAATTGCATCTAATTCACAATCACCAATTGTATCTAACTCATCTCGTGATGACACACTTTCAATGAGTAGCAGTGCTCTCTCACCATCAGCAAGTCTAAATCTACAAGGACAGATTTTATATTCCAATCAGTGTTGCCAACCGTACTATAATTATAGTATTTGTACCATAATTTGTATCTTGTGTACTATGTACTATTGGAAGTTCTAATTGTACTATAATTTTAACAAATTTATCTAAAACATTTTTTCACTACGATATTTTAATTTTCTGAAAACAATTAATCAGAATTTTTCTAAAAAAAACTTTAATCAATATTAATTTTTTACAAAACGTATTTCGGTATGAATAATGAATATGTGATGCATTATTTTCTAGGATTGTATAATTTTACATAGTGTTTACTGGTATGTATTATGTAATTTAATTTTTGTTGGAATATGTATATGTTTATAGGGAATTAATAGTCTGTTCGCTTTCGCTATCGGCTCACGGCTCACCTATCCAATAATCCAATTGTCAGCAGCTAGCGGCAGCAGATGGTAAAAATTAACATCTGATTTGTTTTGTTGGATTGAAATTCAAAGTTCATGTGTTTTTCTAAACATAGTACGTTTTTTAAATATTAAGTTTTTAAAATGTTTTCTAACTTATTTTTTTAATATTTTAGAAACCGTAACGTAACTATGGATATTAGTAGCAATAGTGACGACAGCAGCAGCAACGCATGTATTGCTTTAAATATAAAGCAAAATCATAAAAAGATTTTAAATAAGAAGAGAGTGCAAAAATATAGAAAAGCTTGGGAAAAAGATGAACGCTTCAAAGGATGGCTAACCCATGATGATGAATCAACAACCAGAGGTAGATGTAGAATATGTAATATTGGTTTTTTGGCTGAGCTACATGTAATTAAAAGTCATAGTGAAGGAAAAAAACATAAATATTGCATGAGAGGTGAGCGTCAAACTAATTATACAAAAATAACTAACTTTACAAACAAAGATTGTATAGAGCTAAAGTCACAAATTTCTTTAGCAGAAATAAAAGTTTGTGCATTTTTAGCAGAGCATAACATTGCTTTTAGTGCTGTAGATCATTTAACAAATCTATTAAAAAATATTTTTCCGGATTCCAAAATAGCGCAAGGTATTAAACTTGGTCGGACAAAAGCAACAGCCATTATACGGGAAGTAGTTCCACCTGCCCATAAACAGGAACTATCTAAAATATTAAAATCAACTAAATTCAGTATTTTAACTGATGAATCCACAGATATTAGCTGTGAAAAAACTGCATGTTTAGTAGTAAGATATTTTGATGCAAAACAAAATAAAATTCAAAGTAGTTTATGGGAGTTGGTCAAAATATATAAAGACGCTGAATCCGCAGCTACAGCAGAACATTTATTTAATAATATTATGTCATCACTGCAAGAAAAAAATATACCAATATGCAATATAATAGGATTTGGTTCTGACGGATGTAACGTGATGATGGGTGAACACAATTCTGTTGCTTCTAGATTTATAGCTGCTTGTCCAGGTATTAAAATTATGAAATGTATTTGCCACTCAGCCCATATTTGTGCAAGTGCTGCATGTAAAATGCTACCAAGAAGATGTGAAGATTTAGGTCGTAATATTTATAATTTCTTTAACTGTAGTGCGAAAAGACAAAATGAGTTCAAAGAGTTTCAAGTATTTTTTAATTTGAACATTCATAAAATGCTACGACCATCGCAAACTAGATGGTTATCATTAAAAGCATTAGTTGATAGAATTATTGAACAATGGGACGCACTACAATTATATTTTAATGGAATTTGGTTAGGAGATCGAGTAATAGCCACTGAGCAAATTTTTCGTGACTTAAATGATCCGTTCATGAAGCTATATTTTTATTTTTTAAGTTGGATTTTGCCAAAATTTGTTAATTTTAATAAGTACTTTCAGACTGAGCAAGTGATATTAACAAACTTGTTCGAAAAACTTTCTGAAATGTACAGAGATATGCTGCTTTGCTTTATGCAACGCCAATATGTCATGATAACCCCACTAAATGACATAAATCCTTCAGATAGGTCGAAGTATATTAATATAAAAAATATTTATTTAGGTGTTGTCGTACTTCAAGAAATTCAAAAAAATAATGATATTAAAAACAATCATGAACTTTTGTCAGATTTTTTCGAGAGATGCGTGCGTTTTATGGAAGTTTCCTGTATTGAAATTAAAAAACGTTTTGATTTCAGTGACAACAATAATTTGAAACTATTGATAGCATTGAATCAAGAAAATGCTCTTTCTGATAAATATAGAGAAACTTTTCCAAGTATGATACCAATATTAATAGCTTTTGAACGAGTTTTGGACAATAACCTAACGAAAAAACAAGAAATTGATAATGAGTGGCGATTACTACCTATTTCATTTCCATCTTTACCAGAAAATATTACAACAGAAAAGCAAATTGATAAATTTTGGGCGAAACTGATGACATATGAAGTTTTGAATGAATTTCCATTCCAAAACCTATCCAGTTGTGTATTAAATATTTTATGTATTCCGCATGCGAATGCTGAATGTGAGCGAATTTTTAGTAAAGTTAATTTAATAAAAACTAAAATACGAAATAAATTAAATGTCGAAACAGTTAACGCCACTTTATTAACATCTCAAAAAGTAAGCCAGGAAGGTGGATGCGTGACATTTATGCCAACAAAAGAAATGATAAACCAAAATAATCAAAATATTTATAAATTTAAAAAAACAGATCAAGATTGTGATGTTGAATTTGACATTTAAGAGGTTGTTATACCCTTTCCCAAAAAATGCTTTCCGAAAAATAACAATTTTTCTTTTTATTTATAATTCAGTATTTTAAAATATTTTAGCATAAACTTATCAGAAAAAAAGTAAATTTGATTTTTTTCTTATAATTTTGAATTATAGATTTTTGTATTAATTAAAAATGAATAATTTGATAAATCCTGCATCATCTGTTATGCTTTGATGCTAAAATATTTTAAAATACTGAATTATAAATAAAAAGAAAAATTGTTATTTTTCGGAAAGCATTTTTTGGGAAAGGGTATAACTGACGCTTAAATCAAAATAGAATTATGCTATATGTAACTATAAATATATAATAAGTATTACATATAAATTTATAAATATATAATAAGTATTATTACATATAAATTTATTATGCTATATGTAACTATAAATATATAATAAGTATTATTACATATAAATTTATTACTTAATTATCATATGAATTTGTTTGCTATTGTTTTTATGTATATTTTTTAATGGGTCCTGAAGAAAAACCAAATATTTTAATTTTTGTTAATTTAATTTTAATAAAAAGTTTATAATAGAAAAGCATTTTTTTGTAGTTTTTTAAATATGTACTATAATTTTTTTGAAAATACTATAATTTTGTCCATATTGAACTATAATGACATCTTCAAAAGTTGGCAACCCTGATTCCAATTTTGTTATTCCATGGGAAAAAATGACATTCGATATAATGGAAACTTTAAAAAACAAATCTAGTTTAACAAATCGATTAAATGCGTTTGCAAACATAATTGTCGATGCTATTCGTGAACGTCCTTTTTATATACCAACTCAAATATTTAGAAAAATTGCAGAACAAACTGCACAAATATTCCAAGATTCAGTATTAGAAAAAGATAGTGACGGTAATTATATTTCAATTTGTCCACAAGCGCTGCTTTCGAAAATGATAAATCGCAACAATACGCTAAATCGTACACCAAAGAGAAAAATATCATATCTAGATCCCGATATACCACTGAAAGAACGAAAAGCTTCAAATATTCTTAAAGAAACCTGCACTAATTGGAGCCCGAAAACCGAAATAAAAGATTCTAAAAATATAATGGATTACAAAATAAAATATTTAAAAGATTTATATGATAAAAATAAATCTATAATAAATATTAGTGCAAGTGATGGTCAAATTATTTTAAGTCACATGAATCAATGCTTTTCACTATAACGAGCTTATTTAAATAATAGAGAGAAAATCCCTGAAATTAATGAAATATCCCTGAAATTAATGAAAATTCACCATATATATTTCAGAAAGATGTGCTGTATGAACATTTTGAACAGCTTATGAATATGAATCCGCAATGTGTGAAACAAAATTTTAATAGTAATAAAAAACATATATGAGTTTTTAAAAAACTATTAAAGAAGACTCTTCTTATATTTTCAAAAATTTTGAGGTATATTTTCAAAAATTAAATATTTTATTTTCATTAAAATAATTTTATAAAAAAAATTTAATTTCACTTTGGAGAATTATTTGACACTATTGAAAATAATAACCCAAAGAATGCTCCATGGATCGGTATTATAAGTAAGCTCAAATATTATTTTTTTAAATATATAAAGTTATGCAATTTTAAACTTTATTACTTTTTTTTATAGAAACTTCTTTGCATCCCAGCGATAAAATATAAAAAAAAAATTGTTTATCTCTAATAATTAAAAATAAATTTAAAAAAAAAAAATCGATTGACCGTATGGATTAATTAATATAACCATCAGTAAAATAAAAATGGTTATATTAATTAATCCATCAGGTCAATCAATTATTGTATAATTGTATTAAGAAGCATCGAAAAAAGATTTCATTTGCAATTTTTGTTTTAATAATTTTTGCTGATTAGTACCTAGCAGCACTATTTTTTGTTATAGTTTTTGTTTTGAACTAAAATGTGAACTTATTTATTTTGTTAATTTATCAAACGAGAAGGGATATTAAGGAGAAATTCAACCACATTTGGTGGTTATAATAAAAAAAAACATTATAAAAAACATTTAATTATAGTATAATATTAAGTTATGTAAATAATAATAGATTTAGGTTTGTAGATTTAAGTTCTGTAAATAGTAGTTTTAGGGATAGTTTTAAGTTTTAGATTTAAGAAAAATACAAAAAAAAAACAGAGTTTTGGTTTTAAAAAAAAATTTCCAAAACATAAAAATATGCAAAGATAAAAATAAATAAATAATAATAATTTTAAAAATTAAAATTTTAAAAAAAATAAATATAATTTTTAGAGAGCCACATTGAGGGACATTAAGAAAAAATAATAAATAAGTTAACATAGTTTTTAAAATATTTTTTTATATGTACAAAACAAAAAAAAATTTAAGGATTAATAAAAAAAAAATATTACAAAAAAAAAAAAAAAATTTATTTTGTTAAATTAGGTATAATCTAATTTAGTGATGTCCGACCACTAAAAAAAACGTTCGAAAACTAAGTTTCTGTGTCCGATGATTAGTGAAAATCATACTTTTTTTAATTTAAAGAAATTAATTAAGAAAATTAATATTAATATTAACAATTAATTTTCTACATAAAAAAAACCATTTAAATTTTAATAAATTAACATGTTTTTTGAATTCGTTATAAGAAAAATATAATTAAATAAAAAGTCAGAAAAATAGTTAACTGTCGGGCCTATTAGTGCAATTACCTTATATAATATTAATATTATTATAATAAAGTGACAATTAGCAATCTTCAAATTGCGGTTTAAGTTTAGTTTTTGTAATTTTTATGATGATCGAAAACTTTGGGAAAATTTTATGATGATTGATCGTGATAACATGATTACAAAATGTAATATTTGCAAGCACAAGTTGTCTTATAAATCATCAATAACAAATTTAAAAAGACCATCTGGAAGTGCTTCACAATCCTCTGTAACGGTAAGTTAAAATCTCACATCTAAATTATAATTTAATAAATATTTCATTAATTTGTGGCGTCGACGTCAACACGTACGTCCGTCGAAAAATCAGTATCGTACTATTTACTAGGAAATTAATAAATATTTTTTGTCAACACTTTAACATAGGGCAGTCTATTATCAACCATCGTGCGGTACAAATCTATTTTCTGAAAATCTTTAAATTCAAAATAATTACAATAATTTATATATAAATAAAATAAATACATAATTAATAAAAATATAATTCATTTATTATAAAATAAAAAAGCTATTAGTCCCTCCACAAGCAACACTCAGCGTTGCCAATTTTCCCCTATGTGGGGCTATATTTAGCCCATTTTCAAATGGTTTAGCTCTCAAAAATCTGCTTTTTCCCTTAGGGGCAATTTAGCCCTATAAACATAATTGCAGCTCATTCTTCTAAGTCAAGCGCAACAGTTTTGATCATGACGACAGCTCTGAACACACGGACATGTATGTTTCTGACAGGAACGAGTAAAGCATTAAAAATATTGAATTTAAGTTATAAAATTCATATATAATGTTTTATTTATAGGGGTATTTTTATATCTTCGAAACCAAGGAAAAAGTCAAAAAAATATTCACAAAAGGTTCGTGAAGAATGGTTCAGAGATGATAATCTTAAAAACTGGATAATGAAGATTGATAAAAATGATTCTAAAATTTTTTGCAAGTTTTGTAAAACTGTTTTGACAGCTAAAAGATATCATTTACTAAGACATGCTTCGTCTCAAAGCCACTTGACAGCCTCTCAGTGATAATCGACAAACTGCAATTAAATTTCTGCCAAAAAAATCTTACACAGCATCATTAGAAGCATCATCATGTTTATATGTAGCATGCCATCAATCAATTCTACCAATTAACCATCTAGGTGCACTTTTGAATAATCAATGCAGTTTTAAATCGGAATTAAAATTAAAACGTACAAAATGTACTAATATAATTCAAAACGTACTTGGTTTCCATTTTAAGGAAGATTTACAGAAGGATATAGCAAAGTCACCGTACAGTCTACTAATTGATGAGTTAAATGATATAACTGTTATAAAAATGTTAGGAGTTGCAATAATATATTTTTCAAAAAAACAGTCTAAAATGGTGTCTACATATTTAGGGTTAAGCCCATTAAACAAATGTTTATGCGCAATCTATAGTTATTGCAATAAAAGAATTATTAAAGGAATATAAAATTGATATTCACAATATGTTAGGTATCGGTACCGACAATGCACCCGTAATAGTTGGTATAAAAAACGGCGTCCATGCCATTTTAAAACAAGATGTTCCATCTTTAATTTTGATTAGATGTACTTGCCATTCAATTGTATTGGCACTTCAATATGCAACAAAACAACTGCCGGATGATTTGGAGTATTTACTTAGGGAAACTTACAACTGGTTCTCACATTCAAGTCTGAGACACGATAAATATAAAAAGTTATATCAATTAATAAATGACAACATTAATCCCTTGGAAATACCTAGAATTTGTGATACCAGGTGGCTGTCAATGGAAAAATCAGTAACGAAAATTATATCGCAGTGGCTGGAACTGTCCACAATGTTTAATATTGAAAAAGTAACTGCAAATCAGCCAGAATTTTAAGTGAAATGTTTGCTAATCCGACATATAAACTGTATTTAATATTTCTTCAGCCTATACTTAAAGAAGTATGCAATGTTAATTTATCATTCCAATCTAAAACAGCTGATCCAGCAAATTTATTAACTGATATTACCAATTTAATCAAATCAATAGCAAGAAAAATTGTTTACAATCATACATATAATGTATTTACTATGGAAATCGGTAATTTCGTTGATTGGCCATCTAAATTAGAATACGCTTTCGAATCAGAAATATACAAGGCTCCAATATCTGAGCAAATTATTATAACAGAAAATTGTATTAAGTTTTTAAGAGACCTTGTTATTGAAATAAAAAATAGATTACCTGACAATATAGAAATATTTAAAAAAATTAATGTTATCTGTGTCGATACTGTATTACAAAGAATTAAAGAACCTATCATTCCAATTTTAGAGCTTTTTGAATATGACACCATCGAAATAACAACTGTAGACTTCCAATATGAAAACATGCTGAACATTCAATGGATATCAAAATCTACAATTGATTTATGGATAGAAGTAAGTAATTATGAAGATTCTTCAGGTCAAAATCCGTTTCTCGAATTATCAAGATTTGCTTTTAAATTATTGTCACTTCCCCATTCAATTGGAGATATTGAACAAGTATTTAGTGCAATGAATTTCGTTAAAAGCTAAACAAGAAACAAAATGATGTTGAATGCATTAAATGTGATTTTGACCATTCGATTTGGACTGCAACGCTATGGAAAATGTTGTCATCAATATAATCTTCCACCCGAAGTTATTTCAAAAATAGGTAATATGAGTACCTATATACCAGCAGACAATGACAACGTCGAGGTGACTGCTGAAAATTTAAATATTTATGAACTGTGAACAATATATAATATAATCGATTACATTGTTGTTTTTTTTATACATATTTTTTTTTTTTTTTTGTTATAACAATGTATTATTATATAATAATTAATAATTTGTTTTTTAGTGCAATAAATTGAATTTACTATTGCCAAAAAAATTATGAATAAATCATAACACATTATTTAGCATTATAATAACAACCAATAAATTTTTTCCAAATTTAGCGCCGTACATAGTCAATCTGCCTCTTTTTTGATGCCAAACTAGCCCTGACCTGAAAAAATAATTGGCAACGCTGGCAACACTTCTGAATGTAATGAAGAACCTTATGAAATTGATGAAGGTATGATTGGCAATCAATTAAGGCTTAAAAGTAACAAACAACCAGAAGCATTAGTTGTAGATAAATGGAGAAGTACTTTTATTTTGCACAGGAAATATGTCAAAGAATTATCAAAATGGGATAATTTTAAACAAAAAATAACTGAGATTTACAAAAAACATATCAAGGACAGTGGTTCAAAAAATATTTTAATCTGCTACTTCAGGACATTTCGGCTGGTATATATTCAAACAACATATTTTTTTTTTACTTTGCAATACATATTCTGAAAATTATCTATTTTGTATTCTTTTAACTTCAATTTTGGTTGCAAGTGGAATTCATTCCATAAAAGAAGTTGCAAAGTACTACTAGAAGTCTTCAATTTTACAAGCTCAAAATTAATGGCATATTTTATGATTATTTGTTTCCGATTGTTTTGTTTTAACTTAAATCTATAAATTTATTTTAGAATACAAATTATATTCACAATATTGTACAAAAACACAGAGAAAATTTACTAATACAGGATTAACAAATCAGCCATTAATTATCATTATTGGTGAAATAACAAAAGTTTCAAGTATGAAAAATAGAAGAACGAAATTTTTAATTTAAGATATATATAATTGTATTTAAAATATATAGTTACCAACATATTATTAAAACTTAATTTTTTGGTAAATTTTATTAGTGCCCCCTCCAGAAATTATTTCTAGATCCGGCATTGAGCTTAATCGGGTATTTATACACTCTAAGTGAAGCCACACTCTAGTTAAACTGCTGTAATTAAAACATGGTATTTTAATTTTTTATAAAAAAGACATCGTAATAATTGAATTATGAAGTCGTGTTTTGAAATCGCTAGTTCATGTTTCAATTAAAGAAAGCCTATGTAAAGTATTTTATATTTAATTAATAAAATTAAGATTGATGTGTTGTTTTTTTGTTTGTTTGTTGAGAAGAACAATCTGAAAAACGTGGAAGAAAATTGTGATGCAAAGAAAAAGCAGCACCAACATCAATCATCTTAGGTAAAACTAAAAAATCTATTCTTGCGGAATTCGTGGGTACTTTATGACAAAAATAAACACATACGAGAAATAATTAAATTTTACATTTTGTAGGAAAAAAATAAGCTATACTCAAAATGAATTGCTCATTATATTTGACGAAGACAGGGAAACTATGTATAAAAGAAGCTGCAACACTAACCAATATAAATTACAACTCAGCAAGATGTATTGTAAATTTATATGAAAGTAATTCCTACGAAATTAAATCCCCAGGGCGAAAAAAGTCCAAAAAAATTAAATGAAAATTTTTTGAAAAAAAAAAATGAAAGGTATATAGAAGATTATTCTGCCGTGACGCTAGTTGAAATAACAAAGAAACTAGCTCGAAATAATTGTAATATATATTAGCAAATCCACTACTGCAAATGGCCTAAAAGAACAGAAAAGTTGCTGTTTTTTTGGACTTAAGAAGAGCATTTGAGACAGTTGATCGTGATATTTTGTTAAGAAAGATTGAACAATATGGTATTGGTGGAATTGAACTACAATGGTTCGCCTCATATCTCCGAAACAGAAGACAGAGAACGAAAATCAATAATTTAGTTTCCGATGCTATTGATGTTTTGCTTGGTGTTCCTCAGGGAACTATTCTTGGTGTTTTGCTGTTCTTAATTTATGTCAACGATATGGAGAAAGCTATTAGAATAGCAAAATTGTTACTTTTTGCTGATGATGCACTATTGTAGGTGATAATGTTGCTGAATGTATAGAGAAAATTAATTCTGATTTAGAAAATTTAAGTTTTTGGTTTAAAATGAACAAATTAAAATTAAATGTTGAAAAAACAAAATGTATGATAATGAATGATAAAATAAATGAAGATAGTGAACATGTTATTATAAATAATGAGCAAATTGAAATTGTTAAAAAAATTAAATATTTGGGTATTATTATAGATTGTAAATTAAATTTTAAGAGCCAAATTAATTATATCTGTAAAAAAAATAGCTAAAAAAATTCAATTTTTATATAGAATTAGGCAAAAATTGTCATTTAACAATGCAATTAGAATTTATAACACTATAATTAGACCACATTTTGAATATTGTTCAAGTATACTTTTTATGTGCAATAATTAAATGAATAGCAGACTACAGAAACTCCAAAACAAATCAATGCGAATAATACTTAAGGTTAATAGATACACTTCAATTGAATTTATGTTGCAAGCTCTACATTGGTTATCTATACGCCAAAGAATTGTTATGAATGTTTATATAATTGTTTTTAAAATTAAGCATAACATATGCCTAAAATATTTAAGTGAAAAATTAGTATATGTATGTACAAGATATTCACGAATATAATTTAAGAAATACCTCTAATTTTAGATTAAATTTTATTAACAATGAAAAAACACGTAACATGTTAATGTATAATGGTTTGAAACTTTTTAATGATTTGCCTAATGAATTAAAAGAGGAAACAAATTTAAATAGATTTAATAAAAAAATTATATATTATTTATTAGGAGTAATTGATGTAAATGAAAATTGTATATATTTCGAAATCATATTATAAAGAAAATTACGTTGGAAAAAGCATCGATTCAATTGGATCGTATGAATTGCAGCAGAACTATAAGTTTGAGAAAGGAATATACAATACACTTTTCCCATTAATAGAACGAAATGATGAATTTATTGTCATAGACGAATCTGGTTTCAATTTACATTTACGTCGTTCACAAAAATCAAATCAAGAAGTACAAATTGACTCCTACAGAGCCCGATTAGATTCATCTAAATATTTATTATTTTATATTAGTAAATTTTTATAAATTAAATTTATAATAGTTTTTTTTTTGTTTTTCTGTGAATAAATAAAATTTTGCTTTTCTTTTTTGTTATTTAAATATGGTATTTTCTTTTATTTTCCATTAATAAAAACTGTTGGAATCTATCTTTGATTTTTACATGGTTTCTTATAGAAAATTGTAATCAACTTTGCGTAGTTTCACTTTGTATTGTGTTTTTCGAACGTATCTACAACGCAAGCGAGATCTTGGTGTGTATTATTTTATATTTAATTATTATTTAAAATCCTATCGTTTATTTGAAATCCTACATAGTATATATATTCTTATTTTTTTTTACTAATCCATTGTAATATTACCCATAAATTTAATCTGTTACTGGTGTGAAAGCACTTGTATTAATACAGTAATAAAATTCTTTGTAGAGCAATTTATTTTCTATCATTTTTTGCTGATATTGATGTTTATAGTTTTCTTTCCAAAGTATTTTTGGCAACATATTTATTTTCTCATATTCATTATTTATATTTATATTAATTTTTGCAGTAATTGGCATATGTTCTGTATAGTTTTTTTTCACTTACGTTGAACTCTTCTAAAATATTTTCCCATTTCCCTTTAACCATGCATATGTCGATTACTGACGCATCATTGGAGTTAATAAACGTATATTCACAACTTTCATCCCCTTTTGTACACCCATTTATTATGTAATATCCTAATTCATTGCACATTTCCAAAATGTATTTACCTTTACTATTTAGTTTTAAATCTTTAGATTTTCTTTCATTTTTAAATATACTGTTCATCTGACACTGTTAATTATAATTTGTTGCTTTTGATATCATTAGTACTTATTATTGATTTATATGTAATTTATTTTTTGTTGATTATTTTTTTAAGAAAAAGAAATTTTTAAGTCATTGTTTTTGGAAATCGAAAAAGAACATTTGAACGAAATGGAAATAACAAAAATGAATGAAATTCTGCTGGTTTCCAGGATAAAAAAAACAATGAATTTAAATGACGAAGATGTTTCTTCTATCATTACATGGATTGACTCTTCATTAACAACAGAAGCTAGTACTCCAATACAAGTTATTGAAACAGAAACTGCAAATAAACCATACTCACATGTAATATACATAATTCTTAGGATTAGAACATTTGAAAAAATTTCTTATGAATTTAATTTATTTTTTAGGTTGTTGATCTTAATTGATTGAAGGGGAAATTATTATGAGTCATTTTTTAAAATACCAAACAATTAGTAATGATAGAAAAAAGCTTAGATCAGCTACAAATTGCTACGGATTCTATTATTTTAACATTTCCCTGTTTGGCAAACATAGATGAGGAAGGAAAAATACATCTTCGGTATTTTTCTTAGTAATATCATAAAATAATATAATTTTTAACTAATTTACTTAATATTTTAAGGAACACCTGTTCTCACGTTTCGGGGGAGTACATAATGATCCATCTGGACTACTATATTGGAAATTGCAAAGATTAAGACTAAAGTTATCTCCCAGCAAGAAAAGGAATCGAGTAAGTAGTCACATTGGCTCCAGGAAAAATAAAAAGAAGTTTATTGAAGCACATATAGAAAAAGATATTGTATATTTATGGAACAAAATATGTTTCCTTTTACTAATATTCTTATACTTTTTCAGAAAACATGCTGATGAGGAAGAAATTGATGAAAATATGTACCACGAAAGTTATAAAGATAGAAAAGATATATTCACTTAGCATTACAATTTTCACTTGATATGTCACTTGGTATAAATAATTTTAGTGATAATCACATGGTATAATGCTCATTCCACTAGGTAAGTAGACTTGTATTCAAGTAGAATTAATTTTATGATTCTAATTTCCACTTGTTATTACACTATAATTAAAGTGATATTAACATAGTATAAAGCTTAATGCACTTGGTAACTGAACTTGTATTTAAGTATCAATTTGCTTGTTAGAAAGGTTATTTCACTTGTTCTATTCTTTTATTATATTAAGAAACACTTGGTCTCAAACACATAGTACTTAGAATTATATTGAACTTAGGTCAAAGTCAAATTCATAAATGATTTCAGTCTAATTCCTATTTTCTAAAGTGCACACCACTTGGCTCAGATAATAGAATAAACTGGGAAACAAGCTAACTATACTTTATAATATATTATGAAAGCTATGTTAAAGCTTTCAATAGTTCACTCAAGTGAGAATAGGTTATCAAGTGAGATTTTACCAAGTTTAACTTACTTTTAATCAAGCCCAGCAAATTTTGTCTGATACCAAGTGCGAAAAAATTGAGAGTGTATACAAAAATGGTATTGGTTTGCAAAAATGAGAAACTATGTATCAAAATATTTAAAGTCTCCATACATTTGGATCATCTGGGACCGTTCCCAAAAAGTAGCAAGGGTTATTTGCATGTTTTGGGAATTTCAGATCCATTCTGCAATTTTATTATATTGTAAGCAGTGAAAGCAACTACTACGTCAGCAGTTTTAAAGATCCTGGATCAATTAACTAGTTATGTTGGAACGCCTACACGACTAATAATTGATTGTCGTACTGCCTTTATATCGCACGCATTCAAAAATTATTGTAATGAACATTATGATGACAGATGGTGTTCATCATCAGAAAGATTTGACATAACGAATTAAATCTAGCACTTTTGTAATTTTATAATATGAAAACACTAAATTTAAAATATGGTCATGTTGAATATTGTATTATGAGAGTGAACACGTTTAAAGGAAGAAAAATAAACAAAAAATAAAATAAAAGCTACACGTGGTAATTTGTATTAAAATTAAAAATTATTAAAATTAAAATTTATTTGCTGTTAGTTGTTTTGTGTGCAGTATTGAAATTTAAAGTAAGCACATATATATTTATTTTTAAGTCGGATTCGGTAAATGGTACTCAAAAATTAGTGAGGGATGCTTTTCCATCAGCAATTTTTTTACATTGTTTTGCGCATATTTTAAATTTAGTTCTTTCGAAGTCAGTTAGTTTAAAGAATGTAAAAAAATTTTCGCAAGTATTTCTGGACTTACCTCATTTTTTTCTAATTCCACAAAACGATGTCACGCCTTAGATGTCATTGTGCATAGAAAATTCCTTAATGTAGCCCCCACACGTGGGAATTATTTTTCTAGAATTGTGAATATAATTCAACATAATTATGATTCACTTTGTGAATTATTTGAGGAAATTTTAGATAATCCTGCAAATTGGGATGAAGATACAATATCTTTATCCAGAGGTTTCTTGGCTTTTATTAGTAATTTTAATACTTTGTTTTTGTTGAATATTTTTTCCGAAATATTTGAACATACCGATGTTTTATTTGATCCGACATATATAGCATTCAATATAGAAAAAGTCCAGGAAACGAAGTGTCATATTGTATTAATGCGCGAACGCTTTAATGATATTTATAAAAAAACATCAGATGTTGTTGATATTCCTTCAGATCGGCGAAAAAGGCGAGGGGAAATTGAAAGAATATTTTTTGAAATTTTAGATAGGTACTATATTAGTATGCAAATTGAGGAGCGTTTTAAGAGTTTGCCACAATTAAAGTTTTTAGATCTATTAACCAAAAATTTATACTCAAAATATGTTAAGGAGTTTCAATGTACTGCATTTGATTGTTTGAAAAATAGTTATGGAAACTTTTTTGATTTTGTTAATAATGAGTTCCAAGTTCTATATATAGTTCTGAAAGCTTAAAGGAGAAAACACCATTAGAACTTCCAAAATATATTTTTGAAAGTGGTCTAACTGGGGCGTTTAGCGACTTAGCCAAATTAACCGATGTAGTTGTTACAATTCCTTACACAACAGCTAGGGTAGAACGGACATTTTCATCATTACAGCCGAAACACAATGTTTATGTTTTCTATTGAAAGCACTCTACTGAAAACTTTACAATCTACAAGAAGTTTTTGGGATGAAGTGATCGATGATTTTGCAAAACAAGAGAGACGAATAGATTTAATTTCTAAAAGTTAATTACGTTTTAATGCTCAAAATGTTCTTCCTAGAGTGAGAGTCTAAGAGAGCTCACTAAAATCAACCCTCCAGACTGTGCTGAAAAATTAATAAATTAAGTCATTGCACGCCACTGGAACAACAACAAAATTTAAATAAATTACAATTAGAAGCTGAAGCCGCAAAAAAACGATTACAATTATAAGCAGAAGCTGAACTAAAGAAAAAACTAATTGAGAATGAAAAATGTTTTTTAATTGAAATATATTTATATATATAAATATGAAAAATATAGTAAATACTATTAATTAAATAGTGTATCATGTTAAATAGTTTTTAATAACTTTTCCTTATTGTTTCAATAATATATATTATGTACTTTTAAAAAAGAAACATATGTACCATTGAATGTATGTTTTTTTACAGTTATTTTTTCAATCGATTTTTTTTTACGCCAACATCATTTGGAGTCACGTGTTATTGTGAGTAGTTGAAGTTGATTGTGGAGTGCTATTTATGATAAAAGAAATATTGGAAATTTTTGAAAAAAATATATTATCAGAACCGTAATAAGGTGAGAAAATAAATATTGTAGTGCTAAAAAATTTCAAAAATATAGAAAACTTAATTTTAATTTTTCTTAATTAACAAAAAATGGAAAACTACAACGATTCGATCCGATTTTGTGCATTAGATTCAGTAGAAAATTTATCTATGATGATGGTGAAATTATTGTATAGCTACAACGGAAGAAATATGTGATTCGGAAAATGTAATAACTCAAAATTCCAAATCTGATCAAATTAGATTATTTGCTTCAAATTCGGATTTGATGAAGCTGTTTATGAACGTATGATGATGGTGAAATTATTGTAGCTACAACGGAAGAAATATGTGATACGGAAAATGCAATACCTCAAAATTCCAAATCTGATCAAATTAAAGAGATTATTTGCTTCAAATTCGGATTTGATGAAGCTGTTTATGAACGTATGATGCTGATGAAATTATTGTAGCTACAACGGAAGAAATATGTAATACGGAAAATGTAATACCTCAAAATACCAAATCTGATGAAATTAGATTATTTGCTTCAAATTCGGATTTGATGAAGCTGTTTATGAACGTATTGTTTGTAAAATTGCCAACAATGTTTGAATTTTTCCACGTTTTTTATTGATTTATTTTACAGCGTGAAAAAATATTATAAATATTATATAGAATATGTGAACTATTTCCTTTTACAGAGTTAGGAACAAGATCCAAGTTTAAATATCATTTAAATATTAAATTTATGGAGAGAAGATGTAAAATATTCATAATTTTAAATAATTTCTGATTCAAACAGTTTTTGAAATTTATTGGAGGCTACTACAAAATCTGTCACAAATTCATGCAGAGAATGGATAGAATCGCATGTATCGTCGATAGCAGCAATTTACTACCGAATGATTATTTGCTTTGGGTCAACTTACTTGTGTGAAAGCGTTTTTTCAACTATGTAAATTTTGAAATCGAAATACAGATAGCGACTAACTGATTCACATTTAAATGATTGTATGAGAATGGCGGTTAGTAGAGTACTTATATACCAGATTACAATAAACTGGTGGAGGATATGAAATGTCAAAAATCACATTAAATTCTTTTTTTAAATAAATAATAAAATGATTAGTATTTTATATATTTTGCAATACATAACAAAATGTTCCTTTTTAAATTAATATATAAATAATAAATAAAATAAAAAATAAAAATAATGATAATGTTAAAAGTAAATGTTTTTTTTAGTAGTGTATTTATTCATTCAATGCAAATAAGAAAATCGAGTAGATCATGAATAATTGTTAATTATTTAAGTAGCTTACGGTTGCTAACAAGTTGGGCATCCCTGATTTAACAGTTTCATTTAACAGAATAGTAGTAATAGGAGTACCGCATTGGATTTTAATAGGATTGAGCATATTAATTTTATAAATAATGTGGAAACCATATAGAAGTAATAGTAAAGAAATTATAAAAACAATGCTATAAATCACATAAATTTTGAAGAAAAAAAAAATAAGAACCCAACATTAATGATTTCAAAAACATTATTTTGACAGTATAAATCCTATTGACAAAAACATACCAATAAATTATTAAGTCAATCAGTTCTTATATTAATTCTATGAGATTTTTTTCTGAGTGTAATTAATATTCTATTTTATTCTAAGTATAAATATAATAATGGTTATTACAATGGCGAATATGCTTATATAAATTGTTTATATTATATGCAAAATATAGGCATTTATTGGGTAGAACTATGGAACGCAATCATAAAGGCAGATAAAGATATAACAGGTCAAGACACAAAATTATTGTGCTCTTTGGGTTATTTACGTCTAGTCTGTTTGAGATTATTGGGTCGAGATCAAACATTTGTTTTTAAAGCTATGCAATCTACAGTGTGTCCACTTCGTCTTTTTTTCTCTTTTTTCTCTTTTTTCTCTTTTTTTAAACATTTCCTCTTTTCATCTTTATTCTGAAAATTATTCTTTTTTTCTCTTTTCATTTTTTCTTTTTGAAATTACAGTTTCAGTCAGTTAAAAATTCCCCCCACCCCTCGGCGTTTTTATTTATAGTACTTTCACAATACATTCCAATTGTGAGTCAGAATGTGTGACATTAGAAAACCAGCAAAAAACTTTGAGATTAAAAATTTTAATGAATTTTTTTTTATGGATGTTGAAGATGATAAAAATTAGTTAGAAAAAGATGTTAAAAATGATTTAGAAAAAGTTTTAAATACCATATCAATTTCTCCAAAAATTAAAGATAAAATCATAGGTAATTTACATATGATTTTAAGTTTTTAGCATCTTATTTAAATGATTGCATTTATATATTTAAGTAGAATCTACCACTAAAAAACCACTTAGCAATTTTGAAAGCTTTTACGAATTACATTCCAATTCCGCATGTGAAGGGTCTTATACTAAAAATAATGAAATAAATAATTATAAAATTTTTAAGGGGCATTTAAATATGTGCCTCCAACATCAACAATTAACACTATTGGTTTGCAGGATATTCCTAGCTTGGTCACGATCTCCGAAAGCATCCATAATAAAGGTAATATATTTATGCAATTAATTTAAAACTATTAGTCATTGATAAAATTCCATATACATAATGTATATAAACAATGTTTAGATAAAACACCAATTCAAAAAATAAATGATCATATTGGAGGAAAAGTGATTAACTGTCAAAAAATTGCAATTTGTAGTACACATCAAAACTGGATATCAAAAGTACGAAATATCTGAAAAAATATGTACTTTGATTATTATGGTTTTTATATCATTTTTTTTTTTTTCTAGATAATCATCTATTTTCAACAGATTTTCAATTCAATCGATCACAGACTGCAACTGAGAACTTGATTTCTCCCGATTCCACAATTGCTTGCTCCAGTCAAAATATGGATATTAATGAAAATTCGGAAGAAATGTTAGGAAAAGTCCATAGAATGAATTGTTTTATGATTGATCCGGATGTAGATAACCAGAATGAAGAAAAAGTTACTATTTCTATGGTATACAATTTAATAAATAAAATTGATAGAAAAAACAAAAAAGAAACTAAAGAATTGAAAAGAAAAATTTATGAAATTAGCAAAAAAATAGACACCATGTAAATAACACAATCTAAATCAACAAAAAAAATTAAACGGATTTTGGAAGAAAACATAAAATTAAAAGAATGTATAGAATCCTTAATGCAATCAATCAAAAAAAAATCCAAGTGAAATAAAAAAAAGACATGACATTAAATTACCCTGAAGTAATTTTTTTTTGTGAAAAAAACAAAAAAAATAATAATAAAAAATCAGCGTTTCGTAGTACGCATGATTATTATGTATCTTATTTGTTGTTATTTTTATTTCTTTTAAATTTCAGTGTAATTTATCGAAGTAAATTTAGGTTGCATATCGAATTAATTTTCTGTATTAAGGTCACATTCACATAAGATATTCGTTGGATTTTCTCTCTAAGAATAGGCTTTGTATTTAACCATAAATTCACTGATATTTTACCGATATTTCATATTTGATGTCTACATTATTTTTGCATTATATATATCGAAATATGTTATTATAAATATTGCAATAAAATATATAGAGACTTTCCCGAAAAGAAACCGAAATATAACCACGATTTGATCAGTTGAAATAAGTTAAATGTTGAGTAATTATTCAACCTTTTTCTGGACGTAAAACCCGGAAAAAGTCAAGGTTGGTCTTCGTTCGGGAACATACCCTGCCCAAGGTGTTCCACGCAACGTTACTCATTTCGGAGCTGAGTCGAACTTTCACCGACTCGGGCTTCAGACACATCTCGGTCTTTTTCCGGATTCAAAAGTTCAAATTGTTTGTCGGAGCTATTATTATGGTACATATAATTTTTAATATTTATATAATATATGCACTCAAAAAATTCGAAGATATTATTTTAAATAAATATTCTCTTCATTTCGAAGTGTAGTATCCGTCCATTGATCTTATATATATATTTCTTCAATTTTAAGAAATTACTATGATAGAAAGCAATATTATTTCATTCCAAAGGCACTGCAATAAAATCTTATGTTTTATTCAAAACTACTATTTTTTATATTTCAAATTAGTATTTTACAAAATTTTAGTTAGTTTATTTTTGTTCGTATCCCAGCATATATACGTTTCAACTACGAATTATTTTGTATCAAAGACACATTTTCTTAATTTCTTGAATATTATAATGATATATGCTTTTCTTTATTTTAAATCTTTAAATCAAAGAAGGCTTCTTCATGATTTGTAAAAATATTATTAATTTCAAGTTCAAACGTGCATTCAAAGTTCAAACGTGGCATATATCGTAATGCAGTGCATTCGGTTGGTTCGATATAAATATATTTAAATAATTTATAATGGCAAAAAAATATAGTTTAAATGATTTAATTATTATTCAAAACGAAAACGATCCAAATATTTTAAATACACATAATTTATTTAGTGATAGTGATAAAGAAAATAGTGAAAATAACTTAATTAATTTCTCAGTACCGAATTTAAGAGAAAACATTGAACAGTGCACAAATATTTTACCTAGTTTTGATGAACTGAACAATATTGAGGAAGTTGAAATAAATACAATTGAAGAAGAAGTTGATTCAAATTTATTAGAAACATTAAAAGATCTAAAAAGTAAAATATTTTACGATTTATTGAAAAGTGAGTAGGGTAGTGTTCCCTTTCTCCGAACGCCCCCAGTAGTCGAACATTTTTCGTAAAAAAACCCTATAATACTTTCAGCATATGCCAAAAACCTTTATCCTCTGTATAAAGTTAGGTACGAAAACAAAATTGAGGAAATTGGCAAGGATCCTTATGTTTTAAATGGTATAAATAATTTAATACCAAAAAGTGTAAATATTTCAAATATTTTGCACTATTTGTTAAATTCCAAATCAGTTTTCACAAATAATAATAACAGTCTACAAAAAGGTCAGGAGCTATTTGATGCTTGATGGGTGCTGGAACTTAAAAGGCAGCTTTAAACGGTTATAATGTCGTTATTGGAAATGTACATATATTGAAAATTGGAATATTTACAATCATATTTTATTTTTTAATTTTATTACAGGTACTTCACTCCCAGAAATTAAATGAACCACCACGAAAGTGCTGGGTTTTGGTCAAGCAGCAAGGGGATATAATATCTGCCTATTGCCAATGCATTGCTGGGTTATACGAGACCTGCAGCCACGTAGCAGCAATACTTTTTGCTCAGGAAAGTGTAAATCGTGGATTACGAACAGAACATGCAAATATTTGTTACATATAAATGTAATTACAAAATTACCTTATTATAAATATATATTTAGCTGTCTGTAACCGATGTATCTTGCTATTGTCGTAAAGCTCCGCTCAAAATTAATTTATACAAAAAGGCTAAAGATATTAGTTTTAAATTGAATTGTAAAGAAAAAGAAGCAAGTCAACCTGAAAATTCAAATTATAAAAAAATAATAACAGATGATGTTAAATTTAATATTTTAAAAAGTTTAGAAACAACTGTTTTTCCAGCTGCTATAATAAATCTATATATCAATGAAAATCAATCGAAAATATTTTGCGAAGATTATTTATTTAATAAACTGTACTCCGAAGAAAATAAGCCAAAAACTCTTTTCCAAGAGGATTTGGAAATTACAGGACATTCAACAAAATTTGAAATTGATTCCAAGGACCAAAAAAAAATTGAAAAGCTGACAAGGAATCAGTCAAAAAATAATATATGGCATGAGCTAATGAAAGGAAGAATTACAGCATCAATTTTTAAGGAAGTTTGTAGAAGCAGTAAAAACACAAATCCACACGCAGATAAAAGTTGAGCGTGGCATATGTCTGCAAGTACGAAAGCTTTGGCTGTGTTCACCTAATTACAGCAATAAAATCCGATTTGGGTTTATTGTACCTAAAATTCGGGTCTGTATACTATTTTTTATGTAGAAATAGCTGCAAATTGGTTGTCATTGCTGTAATCGTGGCTATAAAACCAATAAAAATTTCCAGAAATTCTTATGGTTTTCGTAGCCACAAGAAAAATTTTATGGTAACCTCTCAAATTGGCTCTTTGCCCTTTCATACGGTTGTCATATTTTCAACTCGGATACGATAACCGCCATGCATCTGTAATAACCTTAATTATGCTTTCATAACCCTATATTCGTCTGTGCTACGAAGGAATTTTTTGTAGGAATTTGTAAGCGTCTATATCAGTGGTTCTTAACCTGGGATCCATGGACCGCCAGGGGGTTCTCGAACGGGTTCCAAGTGGTCCGCGGCACTATTTACAAAAAACATTATGTTATCTTGATATTGTAACTAAAATAATATGTAACATTTCTTTACTGTTTTGTAGCATCAAAATTCTAACATTTCTAAACTGTTTTGTAGCAAACTAAAAAACCAGCTCTGGATTGAATTCGATTTAATAAAAAACGTGTTTTCGGAGAAAATTTCAAATTATGAGTGGACGGAAAAATTATGGTATTTGCACTTAAAGTTTATAAAAATGCCTAAAAATTTAAATAAAACTAGTGTACGAGCAACATATAAAATATGTTGCAAAGAAATTCAGGGAATTCCTGATCGCATGAAAAAACATTATAAATCCTGTAGTGTTATTGTATCTAATGAAGAACCTGATGTGGATATTGTTATAGTAGTATCGAATGACCAAACAACTGAAAAGTTGGTTCCAGAAATTTCTACTGAATCAAGGTCAGAATCAAACTTTAATTTATACATATATATATTTTTAATTTTTTTTTTTTAATTTCACTACCATAATTTAATTAATATTTATAACACAGGAACTTATCAAGACAGTCATCATCTAACTCATTCAACGGTAGTCTTAATGGCTTCTTACTTGGTATCAATTACAACACAAAAAAATATTAAATACCGAAACAAAATTGGGTTGCTCTATAAGGAGTTTTGTAACTGATAGCGCTGCAAATATGAGCAAAATGAGACGGGATCTTGATTTTGATATGGAAGGTGAAAATGACATAATTTTTTACAGTTGTTGTGCTCACATTTTAAATTTATTAGCTGTCGATTTATCAAATGATTTTGACAGTACGAAAAAATATATAGTAAAAGTAATAAAATATTTTCGTAACCATCACCTACCTGTAACACAGCAGAACAAGGAATTGTTTTGATTATGCCTATAGAGCAGTGGTTCTTAACCAGTGTTCCGCGGAACACTGGTGTTCCGTGACTTTAGAGAAAGTGTTCCGCTGAAATATTTTTACATCCAATGACAAACTAAAAAAGAACAGTAGAAATGTTTCCTTCAATGCAAGTCCAAAATAACAAATTCGATGAAATAATTTCTATTATAATACAACATTTAACATTATTAGAACAAAATACTACGAAATACTTTCCGTCATGTAATATTGAAAATTATGATTGGATGCGAAATTCATTTTTTGCAGTGAGCTATGTGTTTTCGTTACAAGAGGAGGGAAGAATTTGTTACGTTGTCTACGGATCGTACTCTGAAAATCAAATTTTTCGAAATAACAGCTGACGAATTTTGGATTTCTGTTCAAAACGAATTTAAAGTTATTTCCCAAAAAAACCATATATTTTTTTTTCAACACTAACAAATATTAACACAAATAAATAAAAGCGAAAGACTATCACATATAGAAGAGGAAATGAGAATAGCTATTTCACACATAAGACCAAATATTAAAAACATTTGTAAAAATCATCAGGCCCAAATATCTCATTAAAAAATTTTTTCTAATTATATGTAATTTTAATTTCCTATGCAATACAATATAATAAATATAGATATTAATAAAAATCTATAATATATAATAATAATATATATATAACGTTTTATTTTAATACTGTTCCGCAAAACTCTTGGAAAATTGTAAATGTTCCGTGATTCTGAAAAGGTTAAGAACCACTGCTATAGAGGTTCGATGGAATTCGTTCGTAGATTGCCTTAATACATATTTAAAAAACTGGTGAATAATTGCAAAAGTTTGTGAACTGCAATTGAAAAAGATATCTGTAAAAAGAAATTGCGAACATTTGTTAAGTATTTTTACACCAATTTCAATTGCATTAGATGAAATTCAAGGCGATACATGCACTATTGCAAACGCTGTAGAAATATTTAAGAAATTAAAAATCAAATTGTCGGCGATTCTCGATTCACAAAAAATTATATTTTTTGAAAAAAGATATAATATGGCCTTGAAACCGTGTCATTTTGCAGCTTTTGTATTGTCGCCTTCTAAAAAAATAATGACATTCAATTACAATTAACAGATTCTGAAAAAAAATCTGCAATCAACTACATTGAAGAAGAGTTTTCATTAAATTTTATATCTATTTATTTAAAATTTAATGCAGGAATTGAACCTTTTAATGGTGCAATATTGAAAAATGCAGTAGTTAAAAGTATGACTGATTTTGATTATGGTGGAAATCATTCAATAAGTTATTTAATAATATATTAATCAAAAAAGATTATTTAAAAATTCAACAGCTTCTTTCTGCTTCAGCTACATCAGCCGGTGTAGAGCGAATTTTTTCTACGTTTGGCCTTGTACACACAAAATTGAGAAATAGACTTGGGGTAGAAAAAGCTGCTAATTTTTTTTAGCAAAACAGTTAAATAAATTAATAAAAAAATACGTTTTTTGTTATTTAGATTTTTGCTGTGAATTAGCATTTAATTTTTATTTTTATTAGTTATTTTTTTTGTTTTACTTTTTTTTTGTTTATTTTTATATATGAATTTTTATTTTGTTTTGTTTTATATTATAAATATAATAACTTTAAAAACGTATTGAACATTAGTTTTATTTAAAAAATTAAAAAAAAATCTAAAAAATCAAAAAAAATCTGATTTAAATCAAGTGATTTTGAAATCAATCGAAATCCTAACCCTCATATTAATATTATTTAACTTAAACATGAATGATTTTTTAAGCATCAATATCTCAAATTTTCTAAGATTTGAAATTATTGATTTAGCTCTGGATCTTTAGTATCTAAAATTATTTCATGGAAGTTTTAATTATAATTTTACTAATATTAATTGCGCTATGAAATTTTATATTTACTCAAATTCAACATAAATTTAAAAAAAAGAAATATTTCCAGATAATTCGGAAGTCTTGATACAAGTTCTTGATGATTATGCTAATCAAACAACATATTTAAATATTGAGCCGATTGATGAAATAGATCCACAGTCACAAGATCTAGAATTAGTATCTCGTACTATTGAAATAGATTCACATAACTTGTCACAAGATTTTGCATCAGTTCATCGTACTATTTCTTTCCACACAGCTGAAGAGTTTGATAATTATCATTGTGTTAATAAAAAAGTGACACTAGTATTTCCATCCAATAGTGGACATAGAGGATTTAGATTTTGTAATAATAAGAAAAAAAATTGAACAAAAAATATATTTGGAAAACAGTGATCGTGTACTTATTGGTAAAATAATAATAAAAAGTATTTTACAAAAACATCCAAGTTTAGAGTAAGTACTCGTAATTGTTTATTTTTTTATTGAATATTTATTTTAATTAATATAATAATCTTTAGATTAACTAGAACGGACTTCTTATACTTATCACGTCTAATTTGTGAAATATTTGAAAAAGAAGTAACCCAATCATATTGCACGATTGGTTGCCGAAGCCAAAAACCAGCTGGTAAATTATATGACAGCTATTAGTTATATAGCGAAAAAATTTCAAATTGTGGGATTATTAAAAGACGACTCAGAGTGTCAGCAACACAAACTCATTTAGATTTGAATATACCTGGTAAATTTTAGATATTTCATATTATTTTTGTGATCAAATATATACTGTGTATGTATATTTTTTTATATATTTCTTGAATGTCATATTTATTTACAATTTCAGAAAATTCGGCTATAGAGGCCCTACAATTTTTGAAAATAAATTGTGAACCTTGGAATGTTATTACATTAAAGTGGACAAATTCTTATACAGAAAGAATAAAATTTCTAAAAAACTGCACATCAACACTGCAGTATATCGAAAGCTTTTCCGTATTATCTTTTTAGTTCTATCATTGGAACAATTTATTATGCAACAAAAAGATGGCATTTTGATCACGACTAAAAAGAAATTAAATATTTAAAATTTAAACAAAGCTCTAAAAAATTCATAACACAAATTATATTTCAGTTTAGAGATTATTTTTATTAATTTAACCTTTAATCAAAAAATATTTAACTTTCTACAATTGAATATTTACGTCATTACGTCATTACTTCATCTGATAGGTGATCGCAATCTAGCAACGATACCCAATGCAGTTATAAATATTGGGGAGCTGAACGTATGGTACACAGGCTTTATAAGTAGAATTAGTGCCAGAAATAAACAATGTATCATAAACATCGATTTTAACGAACCGTATGGAAGTGTTGCCCAGATAGTTGGTATACGTGATTTCGAAGCAGGAGAGATTGAGGCATGGACATGTCGTAAAATGTCGAGAAATACTCTGCTTCTTGGTGGAGCTTGCAAGTATGGTTTTGGTTTCGAATTAGGTATTAGAAACCGTGAAACAGTTGTGGAAACAATTTTACTGGATCCAGGAGCGTGGTGGGGAAAATTACAACGTATGAACGACGACTAACGTTTCGATTACTGGGTGTGCGTGTGTCCATAACTCTGTCACGATGCTTTTGAAATGGAGAAGAGCTTAATCTATATGGTGGTAGCGTACCATTGACCATGACGTAAGTAATCGTGTAGATGAGAACACGCAATGCTAGTTGTTTTGAGTATACCTGACCATTTGGTAGTAGTTTCATTTAATTCTTTCTACATTTATTAATTTATTTTATTTAATTTTAGAAAGTGCAATGAAGAAGTTTCCAACGGCGAGGCCCAGTGATATTTTAAACATAGTTAAGAAATGGTTTAATTACGCCACAGATAGGGTGAAGAAAATAATTAAATTTAAAAAAATATTTATTTAAAAAGAGGTCGAATTTAAAATCCTCATTTTTTATGTTATTTATTTTATAGTACATATTTAAGTAAATTTATATAAGAATTTATATATGTATAAAATATATTAAAAAATATAAATGTGATATATAAAAAATTGTAATTATAGGCCTGTACGGAAGTCGAGTGAAATGAAATTTTAACGCGATCTCCAAAGCTCTCCAAAGTCTCCGGTGAAATAGTCGTGAAAAAGTTGTGAAAAATAGACAGGTTAATTTGACAATTTGAAAATTCAAATATTTTCATAATATTTTGATAATTCAAATGTTTGTTTATGTTTATATTTTTTTTAGAATTTAAATTTGACTTAAAAATCAAATTTAAAAATCAAATTTAAATTATTGAGAAAAAAAAAATGTAAATGTCACAATTTCATCGTGAAATAATGTTCAGAACATTATTTCGCTATGAAAAATAATTGTAGACTTTTTGTGCTCCATCTGTTGTAAAAAAAAAAATCATTTTTTATCAATACTTTTTCACACGACCTGCGTACGACCAGAGCGAAATCATAAGCGTAAATTTTCATTTCTGATTTCACGATGTGAATTTTGTATGAAAATTTCATTTCACTCGACTTCCGTACAGGCCTTATGATAAAATAAATTTTTATTTATCTAAAAAATATTTTTATTGTTTTTAATTTTTACTCCACTTTACTTCATTTTCGATTCCAATTTCATTTCATTTTTAAATTAATTTTAGTTCATTTTTGTATCATAATTAGTTCAATTTGGTATCAATTTAAGTTAAATTTGGTATCAATTTTAGTTCAATTTGGATTCAATTTTAGTTCATTTTTGTATCACAATTAGTTCATTTTTGTATCATAATTAGTTCAATTTGGTATCAATTTAAGTTCAATTTGGTATCAATTTTAGTTCAATTTGGAATCAATTTTAGTTCATTTTTGTATCAGAATTAGTTCATTTTTGATTCCAAATGGAATCAGAAATATGTATCAAAATTGAATCCAATTTGAATCAAAAAGTTGAATCCAAAATTCGTCTAATAATGGAACATCATTTGAATCAAAATTGATTCCAAATTGATACGCAAAGTTGATATAGCTGAGTTCATTTTTGAATCAATTTGGAATCCACATGTTTAAAGGGGTAATATAAACATATGTATTGTATAAAAAAGGTATAGGTTATATATATATTTATTAATATTGAATTTTAGCTTCAATTTCTTGAGAATGCAGGATTAGGGCTTTGTTTCAGGGTGTTGATGTGAGGATATAAAATGATCATGTGAATTAATCTAGGGAATTATAAGCATAATGTAGATTGGTAGGGTGGGAACAGTCATCGGGAGTTGTAACATCATTCCTCCATTTCATGTAATTATGTTCTGCTGTGCTGTGTTAGAATTCGAAGTGGTCTGTGTTTTTTTTTATGCTATACTATCTTTCTTATCTTTCTTTTGTCATCTATTTGTAATAGGGTAACCCAGTGAGCGTAGTCGGTGAACACAGGCCAGCCCTATATGTATAATAGAAATATAGTGACATGTTCTATATCTATATAGTACAGAATAATTTTAGCCTTTTATTGAAAAACATTTTACTAGCAGACACAGAAAGAACGATGGATGTGAGAGTTGAAAAAAGTTTAGTTATAAATATTTCTTTGAATTAAATAGTGATCGTATTCAAGTTTGCCAAAAAAATTTTTTAAATATACTTAACATTCCAAAAATGCGTATTTATTATTTTTTCAATGATATTAGTAATAGGGCAGTAAAGATCCCAAATTCTCTAAAATCTGGCAAACATATTGAACATAAAACATCTAATAAAGGAGTAAAACAATTCGAGATCATATTCAAGCTTTTCCAGTAGTTGACTCTCACTACTGTCGTACCAATTCAAAAATAAAATACCTAGACCGCAGCATGAGTATGACCATAATGTATAATCTATCTATACAGAGGTAACTAACACAAAAGAACTAGTAAGCTGAACAGCATTCCAAAAAAATTTCGAAGAATACAACATTAGTTTTTTTTAAAAAGAAAAAAGATTTATGTGATTATTGTGAAGCTTAAAAAATCCATCTAAATGACTAGGAATTGCATGATAAGCATGTCAATGATTAAGTTACTACAAAATCTGAACGAGATAAAGATAGACATAATCAAGATCCTTTTACTTTTGTGGTTTGCTTTGACATGAAAAATGTTTTTCCACTTCCAATTGCAAATGTATCAAACTTTTATTATAAAATGAAGCTTAACTGTTACAACATAACAGCCAAAGTAGACAGTTTTAAAACTGTTTATAATGCAATATGGAATGAAAGTGTTTGAGGGCGTGAAGGTTACAGAGAAAAAAATCAGATTTATTGTTTAATTTTGGTTGACTTAATTGAATAGAGTCAAACTTAATTTAAATTTCTAAATTATTCAAAATTATTTATTATTATTAAATAATAAAACATTACCAAAAATAAAATATAATTTCTTATATAAGGTAAAAGCACTTAATTTGGCCAGTCGACTATAATTTGGCCATATTGGCGGTTTTTCGTGAAAATTAAGGAAAATGTATATGGAAGTACCATTATTCAAATATTTTATAGAAAAGCATCGAGTATTCTTAAAAATATTATCTTTTTTTTATTTTATATTTTTAATAAAAACGTGTGGGAAAAAATCAGTTTCTCACCAAAAGTCCATGAGAACTGATAAAAACAAAATTAGAACAATATTGTTAAAAAAAAGTTAACGTACGAGTTTGGTGAATATAGTGCAAAAAATAAAAATTATTAAATACCAGTATTTTATTTTAATTAAAATATAGTTGAAAACTAAAATTAAAGGTAATTTAATATAATAATTAATAAAATATTAATAATTTAGTGTTAAAATAGACGATCCAAATTCGGGATAGTGAAAAATGCGATGCGGAGCGAATTTGGACATATGTGGCCAATTTACGGTTTTCAATACCATCGCATATATTAAATTTTTTAACAACAGAATTTTGATTATCCAATATTTTATCATTAAAACTTCAAAGTTTATATATATTTTAATAATTAGATTCAATTTGGCCAATGATTTTTATATTATTTCCCTAAATATACTAATATAAAAGTATGTCATTTGAATTTCTTTTTAAAATATTATACGCTAGAATTTATTAAAAAATAAGAAAATTTCGAATTAAGTGCTATGTCCAAATTTGGTAATATGAATATTCAATATTTAATTATCATTTTAATCATAATTTTAATATCAGAAATTAATAATTTTATTTAAAAAACTAATAAATAATTAATTACTATATAACCCTAATTTGGCCCTAAACTGGCCAAATTAGGGTTTATAAGAACACGAAATTGCACCTAATTTGGATCGTTTATAATAATATAGCATTAATCGTTTGTAATAACATAATTTTCACAATTTAAAAAATTATATTCTATAATTTAGTATGTCTACAAGCAATAATAATTTAAAAAAAGCACTTGTTGCTTTAGCTAATGGCATGTCCGCTTATGCAGCAAGCAAAATGTACCAAGTACCAAGAACCACATTAAGAAGAATTTATAAGAATAAAAAAACTGACCGACCTAAAGCTGGTGCTCCCACTGTGCTTTCTGAGGAACAAGAAGAATATTTAACCAAATGGGTGATCCATTTATCTTCTATTGGTTTTTCGATTAATAAAAATATGCTATTAGATTCCGTTGAAATATTAGTAAAAAATTTAAATATACCTAATAAATTTCAGAATAACCGTCCAGGTAATTTCTTACTTTATGTTTAATTAATTAAATATACTTTATGTATATGCAATTAATTAATATAAATTTACAGGTACGCATTGGTTTAATGGATTTTGTAAAAGAAACCCCGAAATAGCGTTAAGAGTTGCTCAATATTTGACAAAATCCCGAGTAGCTGCAACTGAACAAAAAATCAGAAGTTGGTTCAAAGAAGTAACCCAATTTTTAGAAAATGAAAATATGAAAAATATTTTAAATGATCCAAGTAGAATTTTTAATTGTGATGAGACTGCGTTTTTCTTGGCTCCAAAAGAAAAAAATGTCCTTGCAAAAAAAGGGCAGAAAGGTGTATATTCATTTACATCTAATGATGAAAAGGAGTGTATTACCACTTTAATAATGGGTAATGCAGCTGGAAAACTTGCACCTAGCATGATTATGTATTCGTACCAACGTATACCTCTATCGGTTTGTTCTGCAGTACCACCAGGATGGGGTATAGGTAAAAGTGATTCTGGATGGATGACGGGTGAATCATTTTATGAATATATATGTAATATTTTTTATCCTTGGATTCAACAAGAAAAAATAACTTTGCCAATTATTTTACATGTTGATGGGCACACGTCTCATTTGACTTTAACATTAAGTGAATTTTGCAAAGAAAAACAAATTATATTAATAGCACTTCCGCCAAATGCAACACATATAATGCAACCATTAGATGTTTCATTTTTCCATCCGTTAAAAGCATCCTGGCGTTCTATAATATTAAAGTGGAAAATCGAAAATAATGGTAATAAAATTCGCCGTGAAGATTTTCCACCACTTTTAAACACAGTTTTAGATGCTGAGACAAATAATCAAAATTTGCGTAGTGGGTTTAGGGCATGCGGCTTATATCCGTTTGATGAAAATGTTATAGTATACGACAAATTTTTGAAAAATATATCTAGTTCCAGTACACCAATAATTAAAAAACAAAATGCGTATGATTCAAGTAAAATATTAAATCACCTTAAATTTCTGGAAAACGAATTGGAACCAGAAAAACTTCAACTCTTCGAAGAACATTTTAATACAAAAAAAGAATGGACTGGTATTCAAGAAGATTTAAAAATAAATGTGATTATAACATTGTTGCTGATTATAATATTGAAGAATCAACGCTATTAAACAATATTAATGATAATAGTATAATACTAAATGAAATATTAGGAGATAATAATGAAATAAATTTGGATGTTTTAATAGATGGATCTACAGAAATTATTCATAATTCTGAAGTACAGATAGCTTCGAGTTCATCCTTAGTAGTCCAAATTCCATCATTTGAAAAAGGTATTTAATTGACCACATTCCTTTTTGAGTTTTTTTTTAATATATATTGATACTTATATTTTCCTAAAATAAATTTGAATAATTTTAAATATGTATTATATATTTATTATAGTTGCTGATTTTAACGATTTGAAGACACCAAATAAAAATGATAATGATGTAAATAACATTCCAACTCCATTTAAAAGAAATTTATTCTGGCCTAGTCCGAAATTAAATACTAAACATAGACGAACAGAAAAATTGCCATGTGTTGCATCTTCTGAGCAATGGATTAATTACCAAAAAACTAAAAAAAATAGATTAGAAGAAAAACAAAACTCTATCGTAGAACGAAAACGTATACGTGAAGAAAAAAAAAACAATATTTCAAAAAAGGCAATTCTAAACATAAATAAAAACCAATCATTACCAAAAAATCAAAAATTTAGTTCAGATTATGTGATTGTCCAATATGAAGGTGAATACTTTCCTGGTTATGTCATAGAACGGAAAGAAGCAGAACTTAATGTGAAAGTCATGGCAATGTGTGGACCGAATTGGAAATGGCCAGACAAAGAAGATATTTTGTGGTATAATAATGGTGATATTATTATGGAAATTAGTGAACCTAATTTAATTAATTCGAGAGGAATTTATTCTGTTCAAGAAATTAAAAATATTAGAAATATTCAATAATTTAAAGTTGTTATGTTATTTATTAATCAGGAAGTACAAATTACTATAAAAGTATATTTTCATCATTAAGACTTATTATTATAAATGAAAACGTTTATTTTTGTTAATTATAAAATGAATTATAAATAAAAATTTTAATTTTTATAGCTTTAAAAAGAAATTTTTATACTGTCCAAATTCGGGCCATTCAATTGGCCACATTAGGAACATGCAAATTTTGAATATGGCCAAATTAGGTGTTTTGATATATTAATTATTTCTATTATTAAATAATATAAATAGCATTAAAATTAATGAAAACTTTATCGATATTGATAGAATATAATCCTACAATCCCATAACATCAATTAAAACAGAACTTGTTGACTTACGAAATAAATTATTTCAATTTTAACCTGAGTTTTTTTTATATGGGGCCAAATTAGGTACTTTTACCTTATTTAAAATAATAATATTAATAATGAGTAATATAGCTTTTTCCAATAGAGATGATATGATTTCTAAGTGACGTTTCGGCCATTTGTAGTATGTCATGATCTGTTATTTTTTTTCATTATATTGAGTAATGTTTACAATATCATCATGGAGAGATATTCGCAAGAACAACGTTTACAAATTATTCAATTTTATTATCAAAATAATCGTTCTCCAATTGCAACTTTTCATGCGCTTTTGCCATTTTATGGTCGTAATAATCGTCCAACTGTGCTCGCCATTCGTCGAATTGAAATTTCGAGCGTACATTTTGTTTACATAATGTTCAAGTGCCATTAAGACAAAGAACCGCTCGAAGTAAGTGTTGCTGAAGACCGCAATTTGTCGATTGATTTCAAGACGTTCTCAAGAATTGGGACTGTCTAAAACCACAGCCTGGCGGATTTTGAGAAAGGATTTGGGCTTGCATCCGTATAAAATTGTTATCACTCAAGAACTGAAGCCATTGGAATACCGTAAACGTCGTGAATTTGCTGATTTTGTCATGGTACAATTTAAAAACGATAACGATTGTTTAAAGAAAATAATCTTCTCCGATGAGGCTCACTTTCATCTCAGTGGTGCGCTAAATAAACAAAACTGTCGATTCTGGTACGAAGAAAATCCACAAATTATTCATGAAGAACCATTACATTCACATAAATTGACAGTTTGGTGTGGTTTTTGGTCTGGTGGAAACATCGGTACGTACTCCTTTTGAAATGAAGCTGGTAACACCGTTACTCTCAATGGAGAGCGGTATATATCGATGATAATCAAGTTTTTATGGCCGAAATTGGAAGAAATTGATCTTGAAAATATCTGGTTCCAACAAGACGGGGCTACGTACAACACAGCACGTGCAAGAACCGAATTATTGCGAGAAAAGTTTGGAGATTAGATTATTTCAAGAAATTGTGACATTGAATGGCCTCCAAGAAGTTGTGATTTAACACCATTAGACTATTTCTTGTGGCTTGTGGGGTTATTTGAATTCATTGGTCTTTATCAATAAACCAAACTCTCTTCAAGCTTTAGAAGTCAATATGAGTGATAATATAAATAAATATTACTTTGTTACAGATTTTATAACACAAAACAATAAAGAAATTATAGAAGCTCTTGCTGCAAATTATTTAAACTGTAAACTTTTTTTTAGAAAAGGAACGTTTTTCCAGGTATCTTCAATTAAAAAATAAAATATCCAGGTAGCCCCGAAAAGAATTTCGATAAAATTAGGGCCGAAAACATCATTATTCAGTATAATTATGACGGTGTGCATGAAAAACACTCTTTTAAGGAATTTTCAAATCTTAACAAATTATATTCAAATAAGTAAGATATTAAATTATATTAATAAAATATTATATTCTATTACAATATCAAAATTTTAGGATGTATATGACGGACAAGATTATGTGTACAAAAATCTGAAAATAATAGATAAAAAAGAACATTTATACGATTCAGACAGTGATGAAACTTATTGTAAAGGTAAATATACATAAATCAATTACATATTTGAATTTTATTTCAAAAATCAGTACGATTGTATTTCCAGAAATAAAAAGAGAGGATTCAGACAGTGATATTTTTTTTTGTCCCTAACAAAAATGCAGAAATTATAGAAATATCCGATACTGATGGAGAAACTGAAGATCTTTTAAATAAAATGTAAATTTAATCATAGTATATTTAAATTATATGATAATACAAATTTAAGAAAACTTACAATAAATATTTAATTGAAGACTTTAAAAATTATTTTTCTATGTGGAACTTGCAATTCCTCAGGTATTCCAATAAATTTTAGTTAGAAATTTTTATTTGCAAAAAAAGTATCAGAGTAAAAATTAAAAAGTAAGTATATTTGTATTTCAACAAGCTATGTATATATAATTTCCCAATTATTTTTAAATTAAAAATAATTAAAATAAATTAAATAATTTGAATTATTTTTGAATTAAAAATAATAATTCATTGAATTACTTGAATTTTTTTTATTAATTCAATAATAATTCAATCGAACCAAACAGAATATATCACAAATAAAAGAATATTTAAAACATTTTGAAGAAATTTCAAAAAAGATTGAAGGAAGTACTTATGTAACACTTCACTTAACTTATACATATTTGCATTATTTAAATAAAATATGTTGCCCTAATGAATTAGATTTGGAATCACTAAAGCAATTAAAAGAAATTTTTTTAAGAAACATTCAATTCATAATTTATCCTAATTTATTAATAATACATAAATTGGCTTTATTTTTATTCCCTCCTACCAATAAAATGATCCAGTTTAACAACGAAGACAAAAATATGGTGATAAACAAATGTAAGGAGTTAATGGAATATTATTTGGAAGATACAAGTGCATCAAATGATGAAAACAATCAAACTTTGTCCACGGAATCAATAAATATATTTGGTGATTTTATCAGCAATAGAAATATGACTATAAGCTCTTCAGAAGATAGAATTCAAATTGAAATTTATTCATATATACCAATTTGTGTGTTTATGCACGACGATTTTCATGTTTTAAAATGGTGGGAATTAAATAAAGCCCAATTTCCATTATAAGCTGCAAAATTTTTGCAGTTCCTGCAAGTAGTGCAGAATCTGAAAGGTTATTTTTTAAAGCTAAAAATTTAATTTCAGAAAAGAGATCAAGCTTAGATTCACTTCTAATAAATAAAATTATGTTTTTAAATTCAAATTTAAATAAAAATAATTTAGAAAATTAAATTGAAAATTTCATTAATAGTGAAAATTAATAAAAATTAATAATTTTTGTTATATTTACATATTGGTTTTTGTTATTATTTAAAGGAAGTGTTTTTTAATTTCGTTATTATTATTTTTATATTTTGAAATAATTTTTTATTATTTTGTTCTTTTTTATGAATTATTAAAATTCATACATATATTCAAACATTCATAAAAAAGTGTACAAATCGTGGACAACACGTATATATCGTATACTGAATACGATACAAATATAGTGTGCAACGTTTTGATAAATTAAAACAAAAAGTATACAACTAAAAGTTGTACCCCTATAAAGTGTACTTTTTCAAACATTGCACACGATATTTGTTTCGTATACAGTACACGATATATTCTTATTGTACAAGTTGTGTACTATGCAATTATTTTTATGAATGTATTCGTGCAGAACTCTAGTAGCTACTATAGAAACTGAAAAATTAAAAAGTATTCAACAGCTACATTGATGAAAGATTATCCTATCATCGTCGAATCCAATAAAATATTGCAAAGAAATTGATTAAAAATTAAATTAAGAATTGCTATATATCGAAACCAATAAATTATTGCAAGAAATTTTTTTTTTGTTCTAATATAGATATACTTAATATACATTTTGCCCTTTTCGACTTGAAATTTGATTTTAAAAAATATAATATTCACATAATTTCTACAATAATTTTACGTCTTTTTTAATCTGCGTAATTATACTTAATTATTATTTAGATTATTTTATTATATCAGTCATTTTTCATGATAATTTACAGTATTCTGGATTCAGAATGCTGTTTTAACGCAACATAATGCTGAAGTTTTGAACTTTTAACTTTAAAACATAGTATCCTAATATTATAACCATTTCAGCGTTACTTTGTGTTGCGTTGCGTTGAATCAGCATTATAAATACAAATTAATATGTTTACTATTTTTAATAATATTAATAACAAACTAATAGCACATCTTATCTATTAAGTATTACAATTTCTTTCCTGGCATATTATTTCTAAATATATATTTTAAACCGTTTGATGGTTTGGTTTTAGTAGGTAAATCAAATTTTTAGATTATCTCAAGAATCATTACGATATCCAAATACCGCCATAAGAAAATATTGTACTAAAAATCAAGAAAATTACAACGTTCTGCACATTATAGGTATTTCTTTTGTATATTTTAAAATAAGTAGTTATGATTATATTTCATGTTGTTGTTTTACATATTGCTAACGAATATTACTACTATACTGCGGTAGTTGGTGCTTTTAGTTTATTACAGTCTTCGGGTTTTATTTTAATCAAAATATGCAAATAACACTGAAAAAATAAATTTAATTTAAAAAAAAAAATTGTATAAGTACAATGTAAAATCTTTGAATAATTTTTACAATTTTAGTTATTTAAATAATTATGTTCTTATAAATTACCTGTTATATATGTACATACAAAAAAATTTACTCTGTATATATACATATTCACAGCAGACTCTGTTGACTGCAGTACACTGTTTCGATTAGATTTTTTTTTTTGCTTCAATGGATTTATTGATAAACTGAACTTTTAATTTATATTAATTTAATTATCATAGTATTTTAAAACATATTTTAATATGATAATTGTTCCTTATTAATGTTTATATTTGTTGTTTATTTAAATATGTATATTGATTGCTTCCATGTCATTTTTGTTGTTTGAATTAAATTACGCACTTCTTTCTTCTTACATTTACTATTTTTAATATTTATTTTGGATTGTACATTTGTAATAATGAATAATTATAGGTATACTTAAATTTTCCACTTGTTGATTCATAATAATAATCAAAAATATTGTAGTTCATATTTTGATTGTTTGATCATATAGGATTTTTATCAGACTTATTTCTTAGAGTACATTTAGCTAAAAAAAGCTCAATTAATAATTGTTTTATACATTCACTTTTAATACATTGTTACAAGAATATTATTTTCCTCAGAGTCATTAAGTTACACTTTTCAAATATTTTATTCACCAATTTCTTGTTTTTACATATTAAGGTGATGCACTATGCACAAGTTTTAATCTTAGAGGAAATTTATGCACAAGTTTTAATCTTAGAGGAAATTTACTCTAAGGTTTTAATGATCCAATGAGGACATTTTTTTAAGTAAATGTCAATGCGTAATAATCACAATTGAATTGAAAGTTAAATTCTATCAGTAAAAATTTATGGTTGTGATATAATGAATATTGAAAATTATATTTTGAACTGTAACTTTAAAACTTTAATGATAAAGCAAAAACAAAACAATTATATTATTATATTCTGCCTCCATCTGTTTTGAACAATAACAACAATTAACAATCAAAACAATAATAAACTCACGTGGTTAGTCAGAAAGTGTTCTAAAAATATAAATAAAAGTTATGATAAAATAAAGCTGTGCGCACAGCACACCCTAAAAGTAATTAGGTATCGATGCTAACGTAACTAATAATTCGATAACGATACTTCATATATTTGGTTTGAAAAATCAATTTCATGCACACAAAACCAAAATAGTTCGATTAATTTCAACGTTTCGACTTTACTTATGAAACTATTTAATTTGACAAGCTGAAACAACAACAATTATTAAAGATAATTAAATTGATTGTTTAATTTTATTAATACTAAACTTTTATAACAAATATTTTTTATAATAATATTGTGTAAATTACACAAAATTTGTTTAACATTTATAAGTTTATAAAAACAGAAAATATGATTTAACTATGTAATTTCAAAAATAACGAAATAGAAAAAAATGTATTAATTAAGTTATTCGCACGATAAAAAGAATTTTTTTTACCATGAGAGTTATTCATTCATTCTTATATTTGTTATTTTATTTTAATATGGTTTATTTAATTTCAAAATAATATTTGCAATATTAAAAAAAAAAACTTGATCGATAGCTATGTTACTAGAAGACATTTTGTAACTACAAAACCGTTTGACTTCATGCTGAACTGCAACAAATTGATTGAGGCTTTCAATTCACCACTCCAAAATTTCTAAATATCACAGTTTGCTTTTACTTGGCGAGACGTTTTTTTTTCATTATCAAAATATATTTAGAAATAAAGTCTCTAAGTATCCGTGTCTGATCGGAAGTTATTACTATTTTTAATGAAATTCAATTTAAATGAAACATTTAAAATGCAGATTTTAAAAATGTAAATAAATTAGAAAATATCTTCATGCTTTATTCATAATTTATTTATCATACTATTATTAGTTTAAAATTTAATTTTGATAACTTATATAATATATATCATTATAAAATAACTCGCTGAATCGAGATTATACTTTATTAAAATTACAGAAACGAGTTATAAGAAAGTTATAAATTTTTTAAATAATCCAAGACAAATAAACTTAACTAATCGAGGTAAACTTTGGCTGTTCATTGTACTTCTAGCTTAAAAGAAATCATTCACAATCGCAAATAAATGTGGTGCTTGAAACACTGCACAACCACATTTGTATTTGGTATTCGGATTGGAATTGGAAAATAGTTAAGCCTGGGCTACATTGTTCCTATCAGTTCAGTTCAGTTTCGATTCCATTCTATTCGACGGTTAACTAGACTGAACACATAGTTACCGATCACAATCGATTAAACCACATATATTTTGTTTTTGTTATTTTTGAAACAGTTAAATTTCATTCCTCTTGACATTTCCTTCAGTTTGGATTCGCAAAATTCCAATCGTTCCAAACTCTTTCGATTCGATTCGTTCCGATTCGACCTATGTGTCCACTCAATCGATTTCCCATATAAAATATATGGAGAAGTCAAATTTGAACTTTTCGAAACGAATCGAAACTGAACCGATCGAAACAATGTAGCCCAGGCTTTAATTCTACATTCTACTATGTATCCCCATCCCCTGTGACCTGACATTTCTAAGTGAAACCAAGCAAACAATGAAACTATGTTTGCGGTTTTCGTGTTCATCATATCATCATATATGTCATAATCACATATATCATCCATATCATGGGAACATTAAAATGTTTAATGTGGTTTTATCTTTTATGTATCAATTTTCGAACATTAAAGAATTTAATTTAAAAAACATCAAATATAAATTAGCGAGAAACTATTTCAATGTGTAATTCATCAGAATTCTTACATTCTTACAAAAAGATATAGACCTATCAAAAATATCGATAAGAATAAAACTAATAATAATTATAGTTCAAGTTCAATAGAAAATGTTAAAAGGTTTTGAAATCATTAATATGTACAAGTGATTTTAAATTGATAGATTAGATATTAACAAAAACTGATTAAAATAATTAGCCGATATTTCACTATTGGATACAAAGGAATGGATAATAATAAAATAATCAATAAACTATCACTACTGTACTAAACTAGAATTAAATAAATGTTAGCGAAACAAAATACAGAAAGCGGAAACCTGAAAAACATAGAATCCCGAATAACAAAGACCTAAAAAAAAAACAATAAATTACACAAGGAACAAGAAATTATTTTAACATTTTTAATTAATGCATATATTTGTAAATTATTTTCATTTATTTTTAAACCACCTCGTAGTAAATTTTGGGTAACGCCATGTGGACTATAAATTATGAATTAAATAGACAAGAGCCAAATAGTACAAACTAGAAAAGTTTCATTATTAGCCTCATAACGAAGGATTCCATTATATCCACAGTTGTGTGTTGTATATTAATATAGGAAATAAAGTAGCTCATGGTATGATTGTTTAATGCATTGGTCAAATCCGTCAATTAGAAAACCAGAAGTTATTGAAAACATCAAGTTTAATTCAATTAAGTAGTAGTTACATTATTATATGATATGTGATATATTTCCAGAACACATTTATTTACTAATTTAAAATTTTATTCGTAATTTAAAAACAATCTGTTCAATTACTAAATGCCGTTTAAATTTTTCTGTCTTGTAAACGTTTTTTCACATTCATTACATTTATGATCTCATGTTCTTTGTTTATATGCATTCATTGCATCAGCACATCAGCATTTTAAATCTAAAGCCCACTTTACTGAATGCATTGATTTATATTGTTTTAATGATGATATTAATTGAAGAGTTAATGATCTGTCTCGAATCTCGAATATGACATGCTCATGACTTGTTCCGGGTATATGTCCGTTCGTGTGTAATTTATTCACGTTTGTCACAAAATCTACGTAACAAAAATTGCTTCGAGAAGCTGTACTGCGTCTTGTTCATCACTATCTATTCTATATCATAGTTTTTTACTAGTGGATTATTTTGTTTTGTATCATTTTGTTATTCGTTTTGGTTCTCTAAAAATTGATCATCCTCATTTTTAATGATAAGTTTAATATCAGAAGATTTTGTTTTTAGAATTGCGTTACATTTTGGATGTTAAACATTTTTTAATATATCTTCGTCTTCTAAATATTCATTGAAAATATGATTAGTAAAATTTTCTATTAAATCGTTTCTTAATTACATCATTTACAATTAAATAATTCAATTTTGACTGATATGCGGTTTAGTCCTTTTTGGATATATAATGAAAATTAAATTGAATTTTATTTTATATTTTACTTTATATATTATATTTTTTTGAATTTTCAATGAATAAAGGTTTCGTCTTACTTATAAGCTCTGCTGACTGCTGTGTATAATTAATTTCAATATTAAAATTGTAGGATTTTATTAATCCATGTATTGGGAAAACTACGCCTAAATTACGCCTAGGTAAATTTCATTTTCAGAATCCGCCAACAATGTTTATTTACAGTATTTTTAAATTCTTTATAGTGCATCAGTTACTTTTAATTCATATTATATTTTATATTGAAGAAAAATAATGATATTATGATGATTGCAAAATTGAAAAGTGCTAAATCAATTTTCTTCACTTTCTTAGGTTGAAGGGTGTAGGTAAAGATTCCGAAAATGATATACGCATTCGCAACCATATCTCATATGTAGTAATTGTAATCCGATTGGAATGAAATTTAGCATAATTTTGCGATCTAATTGCTACCAGAAAAATTTGGTTACTTCAACACGTTGTAAGTACTTAATTTTTTTATAAAACGCTGTTTTTTTATTAATTATAATTGAAAGTCGGCGCCACGGCAAGTTTTTCAAGCATTCGTTACATTTCAAATTTCAAAACTTCGATAGAATCCAAAAAATAACTCGTAGTTTGGTTCAACAGTGATTTATGTCCAACATATGTAGATTTGTAATTCCCGCTTCCGAAACGTTATAAAAAACCATGTTTTGTTATAACCATGTTTACCTATTCGATATTTTGATAGTGACCCACTAAATTGTAAACTTAATATAAAATTAAGAATACTAAAAAAGCTTGCCAGCAAACAAAACTGCTTTTGATCTCTTTGGTGCACTTTTGAACTAGCTTCAATCCACTGTTTTGATTACTTTTCGTTTGTGGTGTGTTTACCCAAGTTTGGTGGTCTATCCATGTTTTAATTCATTTGGATTTCCGAAATGTTTGGACATGTAATAATTAATTATATTACGTACATTGCGTCTCAGTCTCAGAACAGAATGTCAGAACCATAGTGGCTTAACCCACAAATTATTTTTATTTTTTGTAGAATCCTTAGTAAATCTTCTCTGGAATATTTAGCATTTTCAGGTCAAGTTAACGATTTTACAATTGTAAAAAACGATTTTACAATTCAAGTTAACGATTATGAATTACAATAGTAAAATCGTTAACTTGAATTGTAAAATCGTTAATTTGAATTGTGAAATCGTTTTTTACAATTGTAAAATCGTTTATTTGAATTTTAAAATTGTTAACTTGAATTTAAAATGCTGTAATGACATTCAATTGAACTTCCAAATATAGTTATTGTTAGGTTATTTTTTAAAATATTTGTTTTGTTTATTATATTTTATATATTTTTATCAAAGCCAGTGGCATTTTTTAAAGTAACAATATGTATTTAAAACTCAATAATAGCGTATAAAATATATTTACTATTAGAACTAATTATCTGTAAATATTCTTCTTCTTTTGATATCTATACAACAAGGTTCGAAAATTGGTAATCGTCTGATTCAATTGGTTTACATGTTACAATTTTCAGTAAATTTGTTGTATTGATATTTCACCAATCAATTAATTTTTGTAGTCATGATGTTTGCCGTCTGACTCTACTTCTTTTCCTGACGATTTTGCCTAGTAATGATAATTGTTGCAACTTATAATGACTTTCTTTTTTAATGGATAGTACTAGGTGTTTTGATGTGTGCATTATGTTTAAACTATTTCATTTGAAATGTGATCACTCCAATTGATATTGAAGATTTTTCGGTATATTCAAAGTTCGAAAGCGTCAATCTTTTTTATTATATCCTTAGTTACTGTTCTGTTTCAACGTCGTAAAGGAAAAGGAGTGTTAGTCAAATATAACATTTTAGTATTTTCTTCTTTAAAATCTCGCTTGCTCGATTCAGTATTGTATCTCGATTTACGTTACTAGGAGTGCTCCAGTGCTGGCAACACAATCAATTACGGTACCTAAATATTTTATTTTTGAAGCTCTTTAAATGTTTTGGCCATCCAGAGGATGAATACAATGTGTTTTTTTTTTCTGTGTTTACTAGGGCCATATTTTTAAAGCTTTTGATCAGCTCTTGTAACAGGTGTTGAAGGTCGTGGCGTTGGTAGCTACTAGTTAGTAGAGAACAACATCATCAGCGAACTTGGTGTTGTTTATACGTTCACCATAAACTATAACACCTGTGTTCATGTCGTTTATTGCTTCGGCATATGCATTGAATAATACTGGAGAAAGAATGCATGCCAATGAAACTCCACGTTTTATTTCAATGTCTTCTGATGTGCTATCATTTGTGCGTATTTCAGCTGTTTGCTTCAAATGTAGATTTTCGATTTTTCTCATATTTTTCTAAGAATCTAAGACCTTCCCGAGAATTTATAACAATTTGTTATGCTTTAGTTTGTCGAACGCCTTTTCAAAGTCTATAAAATTTCAACATTCAATATTTATTTTGGCGCATCTTTGGGTTAAAGTAGTAAAGGTAAATAATACATCCCTTATAGCCAATACATTACGAAATCCGAATTGAGTGTCCAACTTTTTGTGTATTCTTTCATGTACAATTTTTAATAAAATTTTTTAGTGCATGGCTCATGAGGCTTATTGGACGATAATCATTATATGAAGATGTGTTGCTTGTTTTTGGAAGTGTATGACTTTTGCCACTCAACGGGAATATCACCGGTGTCATAAATGTTGTTAAAAATTCTGTCAGCATTTTTTATGCCATTCTCGTCTAAAAATTTAAATAACTCGTTGGAAATACCATCTGGGCTTGTTGTTAGACGGGTTTTTGCTTTTTCAGTACCGCTTTCATTTCGTCAACTAAAATGCTAGGACCAGACCATTAGAATCAACATATGACATATGTTAATGTTGTTTTTCGAATCGTTGAATAGCTCAGAAATGTACTTTCCATCTGTTTAGTCTTTCCTCATGACATGATGTGTAATACATTGCCACCTTTGTGTCTGCTGTGTGTTTTTTTATTTTTATTTGTAACTAAATTACTTTTTCATGCATTTTGTTACATTTATCTAATCCTTCCAGCTTCTACACTGACCAATCGTGAAGGAATTTTTAGCTTTTTTAATTTTCGTTTTTATTAATTTATTGATAGATTTGTACCGTTCTGATTTTTTTTTACAGTTGAACGTTCTTGGATTAACAGTAATATTTCATTTGTATTTATTGATTCTGATACATGTATTTTGACCAGTTAATTTCTGAATAATTATCCATAAATAATTTTTTTTTTTTGCGAAAAACAAATCCACTCACCCTTTACCATACTCATACTGCTCATACTCAAATCTCAAATGTAAAAAATAAAAAATTTCACAGATATAGTGAGCATCCGAAGAATTGTTTTTGTTGGTTTCAGTTGGTTTATGCCGTTTATATAATGCATTTAGAACTTAAAAAGAAATTGCTATCTAATAAATTAAAGAAAACTATAAATTAAGATAAGCAGATAGTTAAATCAGAACCATCAAATACAGTTTCACCTTATTTTTCACCCCGAAGAACTCGTAATAAAAGAAAAATTAAATAGGGTAAAGGTACTAAAAGCCGGCCAGCGTTAGTAACCGGCCAGTTTCAATTTAATATGAAATTATTAGTGTAATTGTTAATGAACTTGCGTAATTCTAACTGTATTTTCATTTGTTTAAGTGTTCTGTACACCTATACAAATTCTGTGCAGTAAAAATACACGCCAGTTAAAAATTCATTTTAGTTGCATCTTGCATCACAAATTTTCAGAGTGTAGGACGTGATAAAATGTGTTTTTGTTAAGGATATAGAAAACGAAATGGGTAAGTTTTTAGGGAATTTTTCTTAAAAATAGTACTTTACAAGTTTTTAACATATTTTAAATATATTAAATTAGTGAATTTTGAGGATAAATAATATATTAATATTTTCTAATAATTAATTAAATGAGTGGCCGTTAAATAAAACAAGTTTTTAACATATTTTTAGTTTCCGTGCAGCGGTGGCCGGTTACTAAAAATATGTCAAAATTTTATATTTGATGTCTTTGTATATACAAAAAGACTGCGCCATGTGATATTTATCATTTAAAACAGATTAAAATAAATTAAATTGATAACAACTAGTATCCGGCCATATATAAACCTAAGAAACTATACATGGCCGATAACTAAAACCTGTTGTTTCAGTATCCGGTAGTTATAAATTTTTATACTTTTAAGCTAATATAGAGAGAGAAACAGGAACCATCAGTAAAAAAAAAAGTTCAAGACTTCCACCTGACATCGAAAAAATTAAAGCAGCTTTAATTGACATCAGAGTTAACAACTTAAGTACCCGCAAAGCATCTGAAAAATATGGTATCCCACGAACCAAAATTCAAGACCGCTTGAATGGCAAAGTAAAAGAAGATTGCAATAAAAAAGGACCTGATCCATACCTTTCAATGGAAGAAGAATTACAAATAGTGAAATGGTGTAAGGATCTTTGTGCATGTGGATTTCCAATAAAAAATTCGGATTTATTGAACACTGTTCAAATGATAATGAAGTCTGAAAAAAGAAAAACACCATTTAAAAATGGAAGACCAGGCCGTACGTGGATAAAATCTTTTTATAAACGTCATCCTTCACTGGCCGATAAACTATATGAAAATAGTGTTTCCTTTCTCAATGAGATTGACGCAAAGAAAAGCGGAGCAAAAGTTGCCCAACTTTTAACTTTTACGAATATTAAACTTTTGAAATGTCACAATTATTATAAAATAAAAATTTTATTGTAAAATTTGTCATTGTATTAATTTGGAAAATATATAAAAATATTTAATTTTAAAAAATTTCATAATTATAATAAGTGTAATAATTATATAAATAAAAATATTAATATATAGTATATATATTTTATTTAAATATTGGAATTGTATTTAATTGGAAAAAATATTATGGATGATATTCAAATGTTGATTTTTTTTGTATTTGTTGTACACTTATTATAATTATTATAAAAGTATTAAACAACAAAACAACAGAAGATGGTTGGTATACGTGATGTAAATTTATCGAGAGACATAGACGGTTATTTTGCAGCTACATTTTTAAAAATTAAAGAACTAGATCCTGAACAATTCTTCAAGCACACAAGAATGACTATTCCGGTTTATAATATTTGGTTGAGTTTACTTTATAATAAATTAACAAAAACTTCAATTACAACTCCAATCTCGGCCGAGTGCATACTAGCTATAACTTTATCGTAATTTTATTTATATAACATTTTTATGTAGATAATGATAAAAAATAATAAATTTTTAGGTATTTATCACAAGGTGTTAGCCAACTATATCTGGCATGGTCATTCAAAATAGGCAGATCAATATTATTGAAGAAAGGTGTGAATTTATTTGGGAAATTCTTTCAGAGTTTTATGTTTGTCAACCAAATAAATGTGATTACGAAAAAATTGCTGAAGATTTCTATAATATATGTGGAATTTGCCAAACTGTATGAGAGTTATAGATGGAAAGCACATAAGTATTCAATGCCCACCAAAAAGTTGATCCAATTTTTATAATTATAAGAGTGATTTTAGTATTGTTATTATTTTATCTACAATAAAATAAAATAAAAAAACATATATTTCGTTTTTTCATTTGTGGAAATAAAAGTTTATTTTCCAGGATTTACAAATTTTTATTTGTCACATTTTTCTGCTGTATTTTATTGATTTTTTTTTTTATTTTACCATCCACTTTTAATTCCAGAGCAATTGCTGCCCAAGCATCTCTTTTTTTGGATATATTTTTATATCCACCACTGCATTTAGCACAAATTGACACAAATATTTATTTTGAAAATTATATTTTCAAATAAAAACATATGTAGTCATTTAAAGCCTAAAACATAATTCATTATGAATTGAAATTTTCTTATTCCGTCTTGGCAACTTCGCTTTACTTTGCGGCAATCACATTTTGAATCCAGTATAATATTGTAATTTAAAGTTGGTATCCTTCGATTTCGACATGCTCAGTTTTTCACTTAAATTTTATTCAATATATAAAACAAATAATAAACATTTATAATTCACATATTATATTATTAAGGGGTTATTTCACAGTTGAAGCTTAAGCTTAACTGAACCGATTGTGTAGCCTGCAACTGCAAATTAAGCTCACTGGGTTTTTCAATCAAAATTTTCCCTAAACTTAGCTAAATCAAAAAATGTAATTGTAATTGGAAATTATATTAATGGAATGAAAATGTACATATACTATAAAAATTAATGTGAAATTGGAATTAGTGAGATAGTGTGTGTGTATTTTCAATATGAATTTATAATAGGGGGGAAAGCGTAACATTGAATTTTGATTTTTTATAATAATTTTTTTTAATAATTTTTTACTAATAGCTTTTCAATGTACTATATGAATTTATGTTCTATTTGTGTGTATAAACTAATAATAAAAAATATCTAAAGTGAAACTTAAGCTCTACCCATCTGCCGCATACCCGCATAAGAGAAACCTCACGTTATAGAAAGATTATCTTGTTTACTTTTAAACTTAAACATGTTTTCTTTTAAATTATTTATTACATATTTTTATGAAAGATCGTATCAATAGCATCTTAGATTAAGATTAAAGATATAACTCGGAAACCATTGTCAAACATTTTATAATTTCTCTAAAATTTAATTATTAAGTAATTACTGTTAACTTTCACAAATTAAAAGCTAGAACCACTATCATATTTATATTTTTGTTATATTGTTGTATGACAGCTAATTAGACATCAGGTGTCTGTCACAGATGCTTAAAAAAACTTACTGAAAATTGGTAATATATTTTATGTTTGAAATAATTTAAAAAAAATGGAATAATAATTAATAATATAACAATCAAAATTTACAAAAATGTATTTGTATACAAACAATTATAAAAAAAAAAGATTTTTGTCTGCATTTTTCAATGGCTCGCTTATAAACGAAAAATTTCAAAGAATATCTTTTATCCTTAAGCGTGATTTCTTGCACTTTCTCATATGCTGAGATTTTTTTTGTATACGCAATGAACTCAGCTCTCATGTTTCCTTCATAGAAAACAAAATTAATTTTAGTAGATTACACACTAATTCCTTAAAACTAGCAAAAATTATATAATTATTATATAAATTACGTAAGGGTGCACATTTCTGAAAAGAACACTACTACTTACCTAAGTCACCATCTGATAATTCAAGCCATTAGTAATTGTAAAAAACAAAATTGTTTATACACAAAGTATGATATGTATGATATGAACTATACTAGCTGTCTACAAGTCAAAGTATTGGCTATAAGGAAAAACCAGTGACAAAAAAATAATTATAAGTTAGCACTAGCTAAAGGGTTCGCAGTTATGAAAGAAAAGCTACTACTTTCCTAGGATGCCATTTGTGACATTGATTTAATTGAATTACTATCGATTTTGTTTCTGTACAAAATGATCAACTTATATTGTTTTTCTTCGGAACGATAAATCAATCTTTTCCTTAAAAGCATAATTATTTTTTAACGAGATCAATAAAATCATTCGGATTTTTTGAACCGAAGTAAACGTCGAACAATATAAATTTTAAGTTTAACCCAAAATGATTTTGAGTTTATAATATTTTCTGGGTGTAAATGACTGTATCATTAGTTCCAGCGTTCCAGGGCTGGTTCATGGCTATATGGCGGCCTATGGATTATTTATATGGTCTATATATAATTTACTATATGACGCCTTAGGCGCTCTAAAATTAATTTACCTATTTTTAAATCGGGGCAAAAGCATTTAGTTGAAAATTTTCGCGGTATTGCCAAATTACTGGTAATTCCTAAATTATTTGAAACAATAGCAAAAACTAAAATATATGAGAAAGTGAAAAATTGTTTAAGTCTTTTCCAACATGGCTTTATGACTGGTCACTGGTAGATCTACCAACACAAATTTTGTTATTTATATATATAAACTTGTCTCTCTCATAGAAAATGGATTTAAAGTTGACATACAGACTTCTCTAGAGCATTTGATAAAGTTTCCATAAAAATTTTAATACATAAACTTGAAGCTCTTGGATTTCATTATACTTTATTGTGTTGGATTAAATCTTATTTGTCCAATAGATATCAATATGTAAAAATAAATTCTTTTTCATCGACGATATTTAAAGTACTCTTTGGTGTACCGCAAGGAAGCCATTTTGGTCCATTGTTATTTATTATTATGATTAATGATCTTCCTATTTTTCTTCCATTCTGTTCCTTATGTATGCTAATGATCTTAAGCTTTTTGCTAAAATTGAATCCATTGAAGATTGCAAAAAACTTCAAATGGATATTAATATATTAGTTAAATGGTCAAGTAATGTCCTTCTTTAGGTTAAAGATCCCATTATTTTTTATTATTTTCTTGGCTCATCAGCTCTCTCGAGGGTAGTTAAGATAAAAGATTATGGTATTATATTAGATGTAAAGTTAAATTTTGCGTCATACTATGATTAAAATTGTCCTAAAGCTTTTTCTATGTTTTTTAAAAAGGAATTCCAAAAATTTTTATGATATTGGTACTCTAAAAACCCTATACTTCTTTCTCGTAAGAAGTATTCTAGAATATGGCTGTTGGTTTGGTCACCTTATTACATGATTCATGCAAATCGCTTGCAAAAAATTCAGAAGTCGTTTTCGAGGTATGCATTATGTAAGTATGGGTTCAGTTTTGAAGCTTTACCTAATTACTCAGTACGATGGAAACTTCTTGGATTAGAATTGCATTAGTTTTGTTAATGATATTTTAGCAGGTAGAATAGATTGCGCAGAATTGTTAGGTTTAATCGTTTAATCGTTTAATCGACCTTAATGTTCCATCAAGGATTTTTGTACTAATTGTTTCATCGTAGAACTAATTATGGCCGGACGGAACATTTAACTAATTGTATAATTCTCTATAATTATGTAAGTGATCATTTAGATTTCCATCACGAAAGCGATTTTATTCTTAGAAAATTAAAAACTATTATTATAATGGGTAATTCAACAATTTATATCTTACTTACTTTTTGGCTTGCAAATATCCTTTAATTAAATCAAGAAATTAAAATATATTCAATTATAAAGCCGAAAATCTGATTTTTTTTTTTGATTAACAATAATTATTTGAATGATTTTTTTGGATATTGTGGTTTAAAAACGGATCGAAGATACTTTTATCATAATTTTTGAATTGACATCACAGTCATCTTGGCAGTGGTTCTGGTTACATTGCAGGAACAATTTAATTTTGATTAGCGGCGTCCAATGTTAAATTTTTATTATTAACAGATAATTTTGACGACGATCTCTGATTATCATCGCTAATAATGTATTTTTATGTTATTTGCGTTTTTATGGCTATGTAATTAATTATTAAAATATGTAATAATATTTTCAAAAATACATAAAAAAGATGCTAACCCTTGGGGAACAAGTAACACTTAGCTATCTCCAATCGGGATTAATTTGCAACAGTGGTTTTTAATTAACAATCAGTATACCTTTGTAACAAACACTGCTTTGCAACGCAAATTATATACTGCATTGAGTTTTGTTAAAAATTTAACTTCTTTTAATACACTAATTTGTGAGCAACATGTTAAAATAACATTATAGGGTTCAGCAACATGCTGCGCATAAAACTACCTAGACCTATGTAGCTAGAGTGTAGTAAATTTCAATAAATTTTAATATAAATTACTGTATGGTCTAAAAACTGGTAGAAAAATAATACTGAAATTTCTGGATGCAATTTAACAAGCACCAACACTATAGATTATGAAACCAACCTCTGGTGCCAAATTAATTCAAATCCTATAATTATGCTCTAAAAATTATACAATTACCTTATATTAAATTATATAATTAGTTTCTTCTGATATTATCTAACTTACCTTAACGAGTACGCTCAAATGTGAGGTGAAGAAGAAATTATCTTATTAAATATTGAATAAAAATGCAAGTAAGATTTATAAATTTAGAAGCTGTTAAATAAAATTATGGTACTTTTGAGTTAAATTGTTCTTCTGTTTTGAATTAGCATTAGATCAATCCTAGATGGGTAGATAACTACAAATCGGAAACTGGTGGACTAAGGCGCAGGATAGATCTGAATGGAGGACTATCGTAAAGAAGGCCAAAAATCACGCCAAATAATGATGATGATACTTTTTGTATATAACTTAAATATATTACAAATTAATTAGAAAATAATTCTTCATTAGTTTTTATTTCATTTTACCACTTACTTACGTTATAGTTCCGGATTGTTACCTATGCATTCTAATAAATCTTTGACATTTTAATAAATCATTTTAAATTATATTTATTTCTGATTTAATAAAAAATAAAACAACTTTCATATTTATTTTATTTAAAAATATTTTTTTTTTGTTTTAAAATTTCTTGTATAATAATATTTTTTACATTCAATTTTACATTTACATATTTAAATATAATTCCATATTTTTTAATATTATATAATTATTTTTTTTAAGAATTAATGTTTTTTAAATTAAAGTAGTTTTAATGTATCATGTAAATTACATTTGTGATCCTTGTACATTAATATGAAATTACTACATTATCCACAGGATATGTGATATCAAATTATAATAAATTTATATATTTTAATATAAATCGTTCATTATGAAGAAATTAGCTAAAATAATTCAATGAAATTAATAATAATTAATTTAATTTTAATGTTTTAATAATTAAAATTGAGATTATATGATATTGAAATAAAATAAATTAAATATTTTAAAATTTGACTGTTATTTATTTTACAATTCTTATATTTTACATAAAGTTTTATAGTTTGTGCTTTTCAGTTTTTTTTATCTCATTTTATACTTAACAAAATTTTATAGATTTTCACATTATTTTTCCTTATAAGTGCTTATCTTTCTTAGCGCAAGCAAAATATTTTAATTTAATATTTTAAATTTCAAGTCGAAAAATTAGCTTAAAGCCGAAACAAAAAATGTCATTAGTATGTCATTACTATATTTAGTTACTTTATTAGCTTATTAACTTATTTATATGTAAATATAAAAAAAAAATGCAATTATTTAAATAAAGAAAGAAAATTGATTTACGTCATTTGCTTATTTCAAACAACATCGGAAAATATGTTCAGTATTTTTCTAAATCACAGTTCACAGTTAATCAGAGAAGTATTTGAGTTTATGTTTCAGTAACATTTTATGTAGGTTTTGATAGCTTTCCCGTAAAACAATTTATTACTATATTCATTTTTTTAACTAAAATATATTATTTAAAAGGGAAGTAAAAAATATTTGTCAATAAATGCAAGAAATGGTCACAAGTTTATTAATTTAGCATAGGTGTAATAATGTCTGGTTTCATAATTAACATTATGGAAGAAGTGCATAATAGATTTACAAAACTAAAATGATATTTGTGGTTTGTGTACAATTAAAAGGCCGATTGCACTATAATTTTGATTTTTTTTAAATTTTAACTCCATACGTCCAAAAAATTTTGGTTGTATTACTACTGGGATATTTTTAAAGCAATTTACATATTAATAGTCTTGTTTCAGTGTTGCAATATTATGTCCAAAAATATTGTTATTTACTGTTTTTTTTGTAACTAATATAGAGCAGAAGATAAGCCTCCTTGAATACGAAATACTCCTTGAGTACAATGCAGCAAATTAACTAACGTTATAATTATATACAAAATAAATTCAGTTATTAATTATAACAAGATTATTTATTAGTAACGTGCAGTATATTGTGAATGTTCTGCTTGATTTGATAATAAGAATTTTTAATTTTCATTGTTTTTTGAGGACTTGAACTTACTGGATTACATACTAAGGTACCAAGAATTTAACATTATTTTTATTTAAATGTTTTCAATAACAATATATTTATAGCCATGAATATATCAATTGTCGTTGTCACTACCAACAAAGGAAAGGAAAAATAATTTGTTGATGGATTTAGCTATTATTTAGCGGCCAAAACTAAGAGATCCTATAATTGGGTATGCAGCAAGAAAAAGTCATTCGTGCAAAGCACGTGTGGTAACACACTTTGTAGACAATCGACACAAAATTATTAAACCCCCCTCGGAACATTCTCATAACAAACAATACATTAAAAAGTAACGCAAAAAAACACAGACCTTCCACCATCAGTTTTGTTAAGGGATTCGATTGTAAGTACATCTAGCCATATACGTGCCAAAGAAGCACAAAAAATAAAGATTCATCGTTCACGTGCCAATAACATCAATGAGCCAGACGATCTTCAAAGTGTTAATATTCCGGAAGAAATTAGGTATCTGGAAGGAGAGCTATTTATTTTGTGCGAAGATGAATTTGATGGTGAAAACATAATACTTATGGGAACTAAATCGTCCTTAAAACATCTTGGAGAATCGAGTTGTTGGATTATGGATGGAACTTTTGATGTAGTTCTTTCCATAATGCGACAACTGTTTTCTATACATGGGAGTATTGAAGGAGAAATAGTTTCCTTGCTATTTTGTCTGATGAGCCAAAAATAAAAAAAAAGTGTATGACCAGCTATTTTTTAATATTCGTAAAATTGCTTTGAATCACGAAATAGTTTTCAATCCACAACGAATAATTTGTGACTTCGAAAAGAGAATTGTTTTATCAGCAAAAGCATTCTTTCCTGGGACTTCCTTCAAAGGCTGTCTTTTTCATTGTGGCCAAATAATTTGGCGAAGGGTCCAAAATAAAAATTAGCTGCAAAATTTGGGAACATTGAATCCTTTGCATTGCAAGTAAGGATGATCAAAAGTTTAGCTTTCGTGCCCCCCAATGAAGTCTCTGCTTATTATTCACATTTGAAAAAACAGTTCGACGACTAAGACGCAAAGAAAATTGGATCATGGTTTAAAAACAACTATATAGGTAAATTAAATTTAGCCCTAAATACAAGCCAGAATTTTGGTCAATAGCTGACGCTGATTCCGAAAATGGAGTTGAATGTTTTCCAAGGGCGCAGAATTATGTCGAGGCATGGCACCGCAGCCTCAGAGTAGTTATGGGGAAAAGACATGCTGGTGTCTACAAAATTGTAAAAGATTTAGGGAAAGAATTAGTTGTTGCAATGGGTTATATTCAAAAGGTAAGAAATGGTTACAAATTTCCAAGAAAAAAAAAAAAACAAATCGGAAAAATGAAAACATAAAAAGAGTAATAAGAAAACGGCAGAAACTAAACCAAATTGAGTTTTTAAAGCGTATTGCTTTATTGCTTTTAATATATAATATTTATTTAAATTAAATGTCGCCTTTTTAATACCAATTTAATTTTGTAACCACTATATATATAAGTTTAAAAAATAAAAATAATATTATTTTGTAACACTCACATATTTTATTATTCTTATATTTATATTTTTCAGTAACTTTTATATTTTATAACATTTAATTTGCATACATTAATATACACAAAATTTATCATTAATATTTTCTTTTGTTTACAAAAACGTATAACTAATGTTAATTATTTTACGCATGTACCCAGCAAGACATTTACCATTGATTCCGTCAATCAGAAATCCATCAATAGTCATTTTTGTCATTTATTGACACGTGCTTCTAAAATTTAAATAATTGATTACTATAGTTAACTGAGAATCAATTATTTAGCAGTTAATAATTCATTCTAGTAATCATCTTCTGATTGGCTACGAAAGATTTGTAACCAAAGGAAATGATTCAAGGAATCAATTTTTAATCAGTTACAAATCACTAATACCCTTAATACCAGCAATCATTTTCTGATTGGCTACGAAAGATTTGTAACCAAAGGAAATGATTCAAGGAATCAATTTTTAATCAATTACAAATCACTAATACCCTTAATATCAACAATCATTTTCTGATTTGCTTATTTATTATTAATCATATGTTTCTGTCAATTAATTAAGTGTCAAAGTGAAATAAATTTTGATTTGAAGTGTCACTTATGTCGGCATCCAGACATTTATTAAATAAAGACTATTTACTAAATATATAATTGTAAGTAAATAAATTAATTGTTTAATAATAATGAATAATATTTGTGGTATAAGCAAACGACATTTTCGTCGCTTACTTAAGAGAATAAGAGAAGCAGAAAGCAACGATGTAATTGCTTCAGGTGATGAAGCCTTAACTTTGCCACTTCATCAGAATATGAAATTTCACAAAATTTAATAGTTGAAAGCGCAGATTACTCAATAGAAAATAAATTAGAATATTCCAATTATTATTCATCTGAAAATGAAAATTATTCATTTGAAAATGGATTGCGTAATAAGCTAGCTATATGGAGTATAGAAAACAAAAACCAACAAAAAAATTATCTTACATTTAATTTCTATTATTTTTTATAATTTATGTACATATCCATGAAGAGACTATTTTAAGTTTATGTTTTTATTTTTGTTAAAGATGCTTTAGTGCTATGTCTTAAATTTATATACTAAGAAAAATGAATTGTTAATTTTTTACGGTATCCAATATATAAATACTGTTTATAATTAAATATTTTTTAATTATAGATAGTTATACATGAGGTATGATTTTGAAATTGTACGATTTTATATTAAGGATCTTTGCTTTTTATAATATGAACCAGAATTCAATTTATAAATTGAAATATCCAATAAAATAAATTTATAAAAAGCAAAGATCATAAATATAAAATTGTACAATTTCAAAATCATAACCTCATGTATAACTAAAGTAGTGGTTTATTTGAAATCAATTTATAATTAATTTTAGGAATCACAATTTTATCAATTATTATTTGATTTTCAGAATCGCTTTATTTCAAATATACATCAATTTTTAATTGATTATTAGAAGCAATTTATTATTGGTCGGGATCTAGCCCAATCAGATTGTTTAAAAAAGCGGACATGGTCTATATAAAATAAATGGTTATTAATTGATTTGGAATCGATATTATAATCGATTCTATGATTCCAGAATCAATTTATTATCAATTAGGTTTCAATTCATGTCTTGCTGGGTATATTCAGCTGCTGACAGATAGTTGGATTATAAGTAGATAAAAACATTAATAAAAAAGAAATCTGGTTTGTGTACTAGATAAAATAAATTGATTATATTGGATAAATATTGGTAAATCTGGTTGGTGTACTATATAAAATAAATTGATTACATTTGAATTAGTGACAATTGTGCCATGTTTGTGGTTTGATAAAACGAATAATAATATTTTCTACTGGCCAAATGAAATGTTTCGAAATTAATGAAAGTATGCGTCGTTCCAAATAAATCGCATAAATATACATGGACTCCAAATATTGCACAATCAATTTTAACCAAAAATCTAATAAGTAAACGTTATATATATTGTTTAGAAAAATAATTTAAATTTTTCCGTATTATATTTTATCAGAAGGCTACACAGAAGCTAGAAATTTGGAGCAACATAAGTACTCGTTGTATATAGTGATACTGATGATATGGAAAAACATGATGAAATGAAGGAAGCTCATCGTAAACGGCCGGTAACCGCAATTATAAGTAAATCTTCCTTATCAAACGAGTACATCAACACATTATTTCAATCAAACACAAGGTATTGTTTTCAAAAGAAGATCATTATAATAATATTATATGATAATATTAACTTTTTTTTATTTTTAACTATAATAGAGAACCATATAAAACTAAAGGAGCCCGAAAATTAATTGATACTGAAGAAATTTCTAGACAACTGTAATATGTTTTCTATAAATATTTTTTTTGCAGGTGAAAATATAGCTACTTTATATTTATTTTTAGATTAAACGTTTCAGACAATGAGTACGAAGATGACACTGCTACAACTTCAGTTATTTCATCTCAATCCTCATCGATTAAGCAAACGCCTATAATGCCTTTATGGACTGAAAAACCGAATTGATGAAAATAATAAAAAATGGCATGAGCTAACAATTCGTAAACATGAGCATTTAATTACTAATAGTGTAGAAGTACAAAAGAAGGTTATAAATGAATATGTACATTCAATGGTAATTCAATTTTAATTATTAAAATATATTTTTGATAAAAATACTTTTCTTTAGATGGAATCAGCTAAAGAAAATCAACATGGCAATATTAATGTCATAGACATAGAGGACGAATTATTTCCCATAACTACTTCCGAAAAATTCACAATTTTTTTAGAAAATATCAATGAAGTTGGATATCGTAACAAAATTGTAAGAGTTAATTTATTTTTAATATAAATTTATTATTTTAATTTTTTTTTTTTTTATTATTATTTTAAAAATCTAATTTATAAATTTGTTAAAATTAAATAATTTTAAATTTAATTCCATTTTTTTATTGATCAATCTAGGAAAGAAAACTTCAACGATATAATTATGGAGATTCGTTACGTAAATGGTATTCTTTCAAAAGAAATACGGACAGGTTTTCTGACATTTTTCAAAAAAGATAAAGATGATATGAGATAAATATTAAATGACACATTATTGTTAACACTTATAAAAGATGTATTTATAGACGAAAAACCAGATGATGTGGTTTCGAAGTTTTGTAATATTTGGGGTCATACAAAATCAGATTTGAAGACAAAAAAATATAAGTAAGTTAAATATTATAAAAAGAAAAATATTATAATTAACATAATTTTTTTTCAGAAATTATCATAGCACTTCCAGGCAAAAAACATTAATGTAAAAATTAATGATATAATTATGTAAATGTTATAATAAATGGTAACTAGAAAAATAATTAGACAAAAAAAAAAAACAAAGTAAAATTTAAAGATTTATATTATAATTATAATACATATTACATATTTTATTATTGTAATCAAAATCTGAAAGTTTTCTCCTATTTTTTATGGCAAAACTACATTGATTTCATATCGAATCCATATTTGAAATGTTAAAAGTACACTGGTTTCATTTCAATTCAATATATTTCATCTAAAAACTCCATTGATTTCGTATCAATACAATATTTTTCATATCAATACAATATCTGTAATGTTTAAACTATTTGCTGGTAATTGATATTGAAACATGCATTCTTACAACATTCTTATTAAATTAATATTACCGAACTATTAATATATCAATTGAATAATATTAAAATTGATATTTTCAACGTTGGACGATTATAGTAAACAAAAAACGTTAATTTTACGATGGTTTATCAAAATATTTTTTTGGGTGTAATTTATAAAATGTCCAAACGGAATAATTATCGTAAAATTAATGATGCAGTAGATTTATTACTATCTTTTGGGAATAAAAATAAAAACAATAACAGAAATGAACAATTGAGTGAAAATGTAAATTTATACATGTAGTAGCGAATGATAGAGACATTAACAATGTTGAAGTTGTAGATAGTGAAAATTTGTCACAAATATATTTTGACTATAAAAACAATAAAAGTGGAGTTTCAACGTCGCCATCAGAGTCAAGTTATGATAATATTGAGTTAACTGATGAATCGGGAGCTAATTTGCAAAGTCACACTGAGAAAATTAATTTTGGTAAATTACCTATATTATATAGGAATAAAAATTATAGGAATATTAGCTAGATGTATAGGAATAAGTTCATTTCATATAGTATAAAAACTTTAAAAAGTAGAACATTTTCCTATATATTATAGATGTTAAAAAAGAATTAAATAATAACTACTTTGTGAAACTTTTGCGAAAAATATACTATAATATTGTTGCGTTACCAAACTTTTATCCTTCTCTATATAAAATGAAAAATAATCAATCTAAGAAAGGGTTTATAGCCATACATTTAATTTATATAGGTATTTAATTTTTAACATAATTATAAAAAATATTTGGCACTTCATTAGTGCTGCGACATCGTTTTTTCTATATTTTGGATTGCGTTTTACGTTATTCAGCAATACAACAAAAATTGTGTTGCTGTAAAGGTTCAAAAGTGAAAAAAGTATACAAAAAAATTTGTTTTTCATTGATTCATGTTTAAGAATTTTGTAATTTATTCATTTAAAATTTCAGTTAAGAATTTTTTTAAATAAAAAAAATGTTTTAAAAAAAAATATGAAATTTTTTTTTTTTTCACATAAGTTTTTTTTTAGCGGGTTTAAAATTTATCACCAATATGTTATTGGTATGACAAATATTTTATAGGGTATATATGTACCTATTCATAAAGATCTGTTTCCATTTTAATGGTATATTACCAATCCAAATATTTATATTGCCTATAAAAAAATAAAACAGAACATGATATAGGGCACTACATATTCTCATTTTCATTTTCATTTTCATGTATTTTATTTTAAAACAGGTTTTCATATTTGGTTAATCATAATCATGGAGTTGGTTGAAAAAAATTAAAAGAGTGGAATTTGGAAAATTTAATAGAACTTTTTGAATGTAATTACATGCATGTTTTAAAGATTATGTCGAATTAAATTTTATTGTAGAAACATAACATTTTAAGTAGATAATATTTTAATATATATATATATATATATATATATATATATATATATATATATATATATATATATATATTCCGTATTGATTTGGTGTCCTGTACTAATTATAACTAAATTTCTTTTTTTATTTAAAATATTCTGCATGTTTTCAAATCTAACTATTTTTGTTTTGCTGTTTTGAAAATTAGCTGAAGAAATTGTAATGGTGTGTACTTTTCGTCTGTTATTATTCAAAAATAATATTCATGTAAAAATTTTTTTTGCAAGAAAGAAAAATTAAATGTTTATTACATTCGGTGTTCATTACATTTGAATTACAGATTCTAGTTTTCTGTTAAATGTTAACAGTAATAGTTAACATTTGTTATTCTTTTAACAGAAAATAGTTTTCTGTTAAATGTTCGAAAAAAAATAGTAGTAATATGGTCACAGTATTTTAATGTTAATTTTAATGTTAGTTTTGCAGTTTTGTCCGGTTAAAAATTTTCGTGGTAGGAAAAGTTTTTATAAAAACTTACTTTTGATTAAGTAGTTCTACTAAAAGGAAGTATTTAAAAAAAAAAAAAAAAAATACAAAAATAGTAATTTCAAATTCAGTACCATTTAAAAGTAATATATTATTTTTTTTTGTTGGTGTTAAAATAATAATTATTACACTTGTGAAAAGTTAAGGTTTAAATTCCTTTTTTTTTGTTATAAAAAATAAAAATAAAATAAAATTACATACATCCTATAATTTACATCTTTTCTGTAAATAATAGATATAAGCTCAGGTAATAAAGAAAAAAATAGTTTAATTTAGGCTTAGATCAATTTTGATCTAATTGGTTGTGTTTTATATATTATTCACAGGCTTAGCCAGTGAGCTCGCAGGGCCAGGCTATAGTCGCTGAAAAGTAAAGTTTTATCTGGAGTCTAAACACCAAAAAAAAAAAAAAGGAAATCTATAAAAATTCATATTTGTTCCTGAAAAAAAAAAAATTACAGAACAAAAATCTTAGAAGATCAATAATTTCCCGCCAGTGTTAGCGTCGAGAGAGCGTAGCAGTTAATTTTTTTTTCTATCATCTGTTATAATCAGCAGAATTAATATTTTTATTACATAAGTATATACTATTGTGTATATAGGGAATTTTTATTATTAGGTCAGTTATCAAATTTTTATCATAGCGGGTAGAAGAATTTTATTGTTACCGCGGAAAAATTTTGTTTTATTAATAAGTTATGTAGTTAATAGTATTTTAATAATATTTTATAATTTTTAAAGTGGATGATCGCGATTCCTTTTTTTTATTATATATATATATGTATATATATAAAAAGAAAAATCTAGGGTAAATCTAGAGAAATAAATTAATTGTCGGTCATAAATTTAATATGAATTATTGTATTCCGTCGGATTTACAAAAATGGCGGAAATCAGTTTTGAATAACGTGAAGTTTTAGTGATAACGCAAAAAAAAAAAAAATTTTTTGTCAAAGAAAAAAAAGAGGTTTAAATTTATCGGTATTATTAAGTTTTTTTTACCACTTGAAATTGTGGTAGAGATTTTTTTTGATAGATGAAAAAAAAAAGAATTAATAAGTAAAGGCCTGTACGGAAGTCGAGTGAAATGAAATTTTCATACAAATTTTACATCGTGAAATCAGAAATGAAAATTTACGCTTATGATTTCGCTCTGGTCGTACGCAGGTCGTGTGAAAAAGTTGTGATAAAAAATGATTTTTTTTTTTACAACAGATGGAGCGCAAAAAGTCTACAATTATTTTTCATAGCGAAATAATGTTCTGAACATTATTGCACGATGAAATTGTGACATTTACATTTTTTTTTTCAAATAATTTAAATTTTATTTTTAAATTTGCTCAAATTTGATTATTAAGTCAAATTTAAATATTAAAAAAATTTATAAACATAAACAAACATTTGAATTATCAAAATATTTGAATTATCAAAATGTCAAATTAACCTGTCTATTTTTCACAACTTTTTCACGACTATTTCACCGGAGACTTTGGAGAGCTTTGGAGATCGCGTTAAAATTTCATTTCACTCGACTTCCGTACAGGCCTTAAAATAAAAAAAAAATTATCATTTTTGTGTAATTTTTTTTATATAAAATAAATAAAAAAAAAAATAAGGTTTTTTAAACAAAAAAAAAAAAAAAAAACCAGATAAATATAATCTTGATTTTCAGATCCTGGAGAAATTTGAGCTCACATTTCCCGAAGGATTAGCTGAAATTTTATGTAAGTGAGTTATTATTTTATTTTAATTTTTATTTTTTTTTATATTTATAAACTAAATATTATTGAAATTGGTGTATTATTTTATATATATATCTTCGAGTTTTTGTCGGGTAATATTATATTTTTTATTTTTTTTTTGAAGTTACCCTGTAAAGTAAAAAGAAAAAAAAGGAAATTTCTATTAGAAATTTTAGAATTTTTATATATATGAAGAGTAATTTTAAATTAATTTATTTTATATAAATATATACATATATCAGATCATCTGAGTTTAAGTCTCGCGCTCAATTTTTATTTTTATCGCTTACACTGTTGTATAACAGTTTTTATTAAGGAGAATGGCGAATTCCGTTTATGTGCTTTACTTATTTTTTTTTTTTTTTGAGAGAAAGCAATTTAAATATTATTTATTATATATTCAATTATTATGTATATTAATCAGCTGTAGAGCTATATATTTTTTTTTGTTATATATAAATTTTGTTCTATATATATTATACTTTATATTAAATTTTATATTTAGATAGGGTAATAGGGGTAATTTTTTTTTATAATTTTTTTTTGGTGAATTTATTTAGAGTTATAATTTTTTTTAATATCAATTTTGATTATTAATTTAAACTTTAGTAATATTAATACTTATTTTAATTTATATACATATATTTTTTTATATAAAATTATATTTTTTTTATTTAATTATTTTTATTTTATTATTTTTCTTAATTTTATATGTTTTTTTATTATTTGCTGATTAATAAAATTTATTATAATTGATATTTTAAAGATGAAATTTAAGTCTTTATTTTCTTTATTTTTATGTTGAGATAGCATAAATATGTGCTAAGTTTCCCTTTATTTTGTTGGTGGTGAAGAAGGGTATACTCGGAGTTTTCGAGGATACAAAAAAAAATGGAAGTGTAGTGTAACTTCCATAGTGTTGTGTTTGGAATATGTAGTTGTTCGCGTGCATTGTTAAATTATTTTGTCGTAGGGCCTTTAAAAGCTTTAGAATTTTGGTCAATGTTTAAAGGCAAGGTAGGGCGGGAATCTGACCATCGCGGTTTAACACCCATCGCGCGGATTGCTGTAACATTTTATTTGGTTTCAGTATTATTTTATTAGTTTTTTTTTTTTGTTACGACGTCCTAAGTGAATGAGTATAGTATTTCGTCTCCCAGTTCACTTGTCGTATTATATCGCGGTATAAATGTTTGTTGTTATTCTGTCCTTACGTGTGCATAATCTTTTGTACAAACAACCCACCCCGTGCTGATGCTAGTTTTGCGAGGTAAATCATACCGCAACCTAAGTGCAAAAGAGACGCTTGTTTTTTTTTGTAGCGGAAGTAAGGAAATGTCTGGGACTAGTAAAAGACTCAGCAACAACACCAGCATACAACAATAACAACAACATAATAAAATAGATGATGAGACTTTTGTTCAATTACAATATAGCAATATCTATGAAATAATTCAGAAAACTGGTTGTGACGGATACCTACCAAATGTATTATGTATATATATAAATATATATATATATATATCAAACTGATAAATATCATAAGATTAATTGAAAAAAACATATACAAAAATATAATATGTATCGTTTAATATTTTGGTGTAGGTGTCACAATATTTTTATATACAAAGCGACCTACCGCAAATGTGTGCATTGTGCATTGTACATATATACATATTTGTATGAAAGTACTTATAATTAAAAATATGTATATATGTACATATGGATTTCGGGTTATGCACATTTATTAAATATTGGAATGTGCATAATAGGCTAAATGGTTGCTATTATATTTTTCCCAAGAAAAAGGGCTATTTTGCTGGCGCAAGCAGATATTAGAATTCAAAAGAATTAGTTAAGAATTATTGTAATGTTAATTACAACAACACTGTAATTAGTTTTAGGGTATAAAAAGAGCTGTACTGAAATGAATAAAATCACTTATTTGTCAACCAGCAAACTGTTGTGTTTAATTCCTTAATTGGCTACTCGCTAATAAGAATAAACTAAACTTGCTGAAACCAACTGGCATTGGCTCTGATAGCTAGGTCAGATTAACTATAGGCGATCCGCTGTAGTTATTGGTAACAGCAAATAAGACGAAGTAAAAGCTATAATAAGATATAGCAATTCCTAGGAGGTGAACAACTATAGGCTATCCGCTGTAGTATAAGTACCGAGCAACGTTGGGCAGAGGACCAGCCAACGTTACATGGTCCCAGAATTAAATTTTGGAATAAGTTCTGTGGCAACTCAATTCTAGTTCAGTATATTTTTGTAAATTAATTTTAAAGTAAAAAACAATGTCATGTAAAGTAACGTAAATTCAATGTAAAGTAGACGTTAACTGTTTGATTCAAAAACGTGCCGCTAGGGTACATTTTATATTTATTGTTAACTTTCCTAGAGGGTTGTTGTTGTCAGAAATTTCTAGAAAGAGTATTGTTTTGATCGTTCTTAAAACTAGCAGATGTAAAATTTTTATAAAAATAAATATTATAATAAATAAATATAATATAAAATATTAAGAAAGAGTGTTTATTATTTTCAATAATATATTATATGGGATTGGAATCAACGGAGCCTTCAATACCCATAATTGGTGACCCCAATTAAAATACACGTGCATTTTGTTTTCAAGAACAAAATAAAAAAATCATCTTGAAAAATATAGATCATCATCCATAATTTAGATCATCATTCACATCATTATTGATGTTTAAGTATATTTAATATATAAATAAATAAGTATTTTCGAAATTTTAGAATTATTGGTAAAAATTTATATATCAATACATATTATAATGTCTGCTGGAGAATCTGATGGTGAAAATTCTGCTGGTGCAAGTGGTAGCAATACGCATGTTGAAAAACAAAAAGAAAATAAACACGAATTATTCAGAGTACAAATCAAAATACCACCGTTTTGGCCAGAACATCCTAATATTTGGTTTGCACAAATAGAATCTCAATTTGTAACGTGTCAAATTAAAGCTGATAGCACAAAATTTCATCAATTAGTAGCTGCAATTGATGGTCATATTTTGCATCAAGTATCCGAGGCTGTATTAAATCCACCAGCAAATAACAAATATGAATATTTAAAAAAGCAACTGCTGGAAACATTTTCAGATTCGTATCAAAAAAAATTAAAAAAGCTTTTATCGGATGTTGAATTAGGTGATAAGAAACCATCGCAACTTTTGAACGAGATGAAACATTTAGGAGGACCAAATTTAGGTGATGAAGTATTAAAATCATTATGGATGCAACGTTTACCATCACAAATTAGTGCCATACTTTCTGCTAGTTCAGCTGAAATTAAAGAGCTGGCATTAATGGCAGACAAAATTCATGAGTGTAATAACTTTGGTCAGGTTTCCGTTCTACAAGAACGTAATACAATACAAAAAGAGACAAATTTTGATATTATGATGTGTAAAATTGATGAATTAACTAAAAAAATCAATTTATTGGAAAGACAGAATTATCAAAATCGTAGTGGTAGTCGTGATAGAAGTCAATCCAGGTCAAGGATAGACAAAAATAAACCAAAATATGACGTGTGTTGGTATCATTATAAATTTAATGAGAAAGCAACAAAGTGTCACCCACCGTGTAAATTCACCACAACTTTAAACTAAGTGGTGGTCAGCAGCAAAATGCAGAGACAGCTGGTGACCACTATATTAATCGTCTCTTTATTAAAGATTTTAAATTAAAATACAAGTATTTAGTAGATACTGGTGCTGACGTATCAGTCGTACCACCAAATATAAATGAACGTCGTAATCCGTCAAAAACAACATACTTATATGCAGCAAATGGTACAACGATAACAACATTTGGTAGTAAACGAATTGATGTTGATCTTGGTTTACGACGTAAATTTAATTTTAATTTTATTATAGCTGATGTTCACACAGCAATTTTGGGTGCTGATTTTTTAAGTAAATACTCACTTTTGGTAGACATTAAAAAAAGATGTTTGGTAGATTCAACAACATTAGTCAATTGTAAAGGTAAATTACAAACAATAAAATTTAGTAAAATATCTACTATAAATAATACATCAATATATACCAAAATTTTAGATGAGTACAAAGAAATCACTCAATTTAATTTATTAAATCAACGTAAAAAAGCAGAGGTAGTGCACCATATTTTAACTACCGGGCCACCTGTTTATTCTAAAGCACGCAGATTACCACTTGAAAAATTTAAAGCTGCGAAACAAGAATTTCAAGTTATGATGGAACAGGGAATTTGTAAACCGTCTAATAGTAACTGGTCAAGTCCGTTACATATGGTGGAAAAAAAGGATGGGTGTTGGAGACCTTGCGGTGATTTTAGAAAGTTAAATGCTGTAACTATACCAGATCGCTACCCCATCCCATATATACAAGACTTTGCATATATATTGGAAGGCAAAAAAGTTTTTTCAACAATAGATTTGCAAAGAGCATATAATCAAATACCTATTGCACCGGAAGACGTAGCCAAAACCGCTATTAGTACACCTTTTGGTTTGTATGAGTTTGACTATATGACATTTGGTCTAAGGAATGCTGCACAAACCTTTCAAAGACATATTCATGAGGTGTTGCGTAATTTGGATTTTGCATTTCCTTATATCGACGATGTTTGTGTAGCGTCAACAAATGAAAAAGAACACTGTGAACATCTGCGTCAAGTTTTTCAGCGTTTGAAAGAGTACGGATTAGCTGTTAATGTATCCAAGTGTAATTTTGGTAAATCTGAGGTAAATTTTTTAGGACATAAAATTACAGAAGCTGGTATTCAACCTTTACCAGAAAAAATAAAAACAATTAATGAATTTGAATTGCCAAAACAGGTCAACCAATTAAAACGTTTTTTGGCAATGATTAACTTTTATAGACGTTTCATTCCACAAGCTGTAGTAGCACAGTCAAAATTACAACAATTAATTCCTGGAAACAAGAAAAATGATAAATCAATAATTAGTTGGTCAAATGAAAGTAAAGCTGCTTTTGAAAAATGTAAAGAGGATTTAGCTAATGCAGTTACATTGGTCCATCCTTCAGCAAAAGCGAAATTAATTTTACATGTAGATGCTTCTGATGATGCAGTAGGCGCAGCTTTACACCAATTAGTTGATAAAGAGTTACAACCATTAGGGTTTTTTTCAAAAAAGCTGACAAATACACAAAAACGTTATAGCACATATGATCGAGAATTATTAAGCGCATATCTTGGTATTAAACATTTTAAACATTTACTGGAAGGACGAGACTTCGCAATTTATACCGATCATAAGCCCTTAACGTTTGCGTTTCATCAAAAATTAGAAAAAGCGTCACCTCGTCAAGCAAGACAATTAGATTTCATTGGTCAGTTTACAACGGAATTAAGACACATCAAAGGTACTGAAAACATCGTAGCTGATGTACTATCAAGAATGTTTGAAATTAACACTATCGAATTTAGTAATTATGATGAAATAGCTGAAAAACAAACTAAAGATCATGAATTAAAGGATTTAGTTAATAACGCTGAAAATACATCACTAAATTTGAAATTAATGAACATTCCAGGTACAAGTAAACAAATATATTGTAATGTGACAGGTAATTCAATTTGTCCTTATATTCCTAAAGAATGTAGAGAACAAATATTTAATACATTTCATGGTTTGTCACATCCAGGCACTAGAGCAACAATAAAGTTAATGCAAAAACGTGTTATTTGGTCATCCATGAAAAAAGATTGTGCAAGAATGGTAAAATATTGTATACCATGTCAAAAAAGTAAAATTCAGCGTCATAATAAAAAATGTTTATCAACTTATGATTTACCGTCACAGCGTTTTGAGCATATAAATGTTGATATAGTAGGTCCACTACCACCTTCAAAAGGGTATAATTACTGTTTGACCATGATCGATCGTTTTACGCGCTGGCCGGAAGCTGTACCTATGGTGGATATAACTGCTGAAAGTGTAGCAGAAGCATTAATGTCAGGATGGATTGCACGATTTGGTGTACCATCACGAATAACTACGGATCAAGGTCGACAATTTGAATCAAATTTATTTCAACAATTGTCTAAAATTTTATCAATTAAATTATCCAGGACAACAAGTTACCATCCTCAGTCAAATGGAATAATCGAGCGTTGGCATCGTACAATGAAAACGGCAATTAAAAGTAGACAAACAACTGATTGGGTAACAGCACTTCCAATAATCCTTTTAAGTTTACGATCGGTTATCAAAGAAGATTTAAATTCGACAGTCGCAGAAATGGTATATGGTGAATCTTTACGTTTGCCTGGTGAATTTTTTACAGCAACAGAAATGAGATGTAATGAAAATGAATTTGTAAGAAAATTCAAAGCAAATATGTCAAATATCCGTCCAACTACAACGTCAAATCATGCTAAAGAAAAAATATTTTTACAGCCAGAACTGCGTACTTGCAAATATGTGTTTATCAGAAATGATGCGGTAAAACCTCCATTAAGTTTACCGTATGATGGTCCATTTGAAGTTGCTGAAAAAAACGAAAAATATTTCAAAATTAAGGTAAATAATCGAACTACAAATATTTCTTTAGATAGATTGAAAGCTGCTTTCATAGAACGTCCTGATGGTTCAAATATTCATGAACCAACAACAAATATTCATGAACCATCAACAAATATTTGTGAACCATCATCAAATATTCATGAACCATCATCAATGATTAGTCATGAACCACCAGCAAGAAAACAACAAACAACAAAAAGTGGTAGGAAGGTACATTTTCCTGCAAAATATTTGGCATGATTATTTAAGGGGGAGTACTGTGGCAACTCAATTCTAGTTCAGTATATTTTTGTAAATTAATTTTAAAGTAAAAAACAATGTCATGTAAAGTAACGTAAATTCAATGTAAAGTAGACGTTAACTGTTTGATTCAAAAACGTGCCGCTAGGGTACATTTTATATTTATTGTTAACTTTCCTAGAGGGTTGTTGTTGTCAGAAATTTCTAGAAAGATTATTGTTTTGATCGTTCTTAAAACTAGCAGATGTAAAATTTTTATAAAAATAAATATTATAATAAATAAATATAATATAAAATATTAAGAAAGAGTGTTTATTATTTTCAATAATATATTATATGGGATTGGAATCAACGGAGCCTTCAATACCCATAAATTCATGGTAAAAAATTTAACATTTAAAAGTAACAAATTAAATTATATTTCAAAATGTATTTACTTATAAAGTGTTTGGTTGAGGTTTTGATATGAATTGTATTTAAACCGAAATTATGTTTATTTTTTAATAAAAACGTGTAGTAATTTAAAAATAACAGTTATTAGAAATTAACAAAAAAAATATTCTAATGTAAAAGAATATAAACAAAATATATTACTTTGTGTCTTCTCTTTCTTACATATACTATTAATATTGTGAAATATAATTTTAAGTCTATTAGTCAGTAGTTAATAAATATTTGAAACGAAGCGGACGTGTTTAATTTTTATGCGCTAAAAGATAAAATCATATAAGTATAATAATAGAAATGTGCAAAAACTGTCTAGTTAACATATTAATTATTTTGATAAATTCAGTTCTATCAGCGTCCGCCCGGGTTATGATTCGAACCAGGTAAAAAAGAAAAAACCATCAATAAAAGATGCCAACGAAAGTTTTATAATATAACTATCATCTATTAATGACTACCACAGAAACATTAATTGGTAAATACTATAATAATAAATTGACAATTCAATCATTTTTAATTGTCGAAGGATGTGACTTGTATCAACTGAAATCATTTTCTTTTATTTATTTTGATAAGACATTATAGATTATACAAATGAAATTCATTTATTGATAGCATAGATACGTGTTTTAAAATTCCCCAAGTAGTGTCTTTACAATACTTACAAATCAGTCAATTTTCCACAGAGTTTTATTATTGATGCTTTAGACCCAGTAGAAACTCTCCCCATTGATCAATTAAAATTTTTAAGATCGCTTTGATTACGATTTTCTGGAACAGAACAAATCAAAAGGTTGGCTCATCTCTATTCAGTATGCTTTTATGCTATGGAAAGGTGCTGCTTTAAAAATAATGGACGAAGACAAATAGCGTTAGAAACTAAATTGATTTAATTAGATTTCCTTTATTATAGAATAAATACTTGAATTCAATTATTAAATGTAGTTTAAATTTGAAAGTTTATGTATACGGTAGGTATTTATTGTAATGATGTTTTTATATAATGAAGCATAGTTTTTTTATGTACCTTTTGCATACTTCTAGGAATATTCTATTTTTTAAATTTTAGATCCGAATTATAACAGATTATGAAAAAAATTTTTTTCGCGAAATTGTTAATTAAAAATTACCAGAATTTGACATATTCAATCCACTTATTTGTTTTTATTATTCTGATGAAATTTTACCGCATACTAGAAGTAAAGAAATTTTATATAACAGAAATAATATAGACGATTTGGATAAAATTAGACATTGGGTTACAATGTATTTTGATGGAATCGATGTTCATCTATATGATTCTTTGGGAAGTTTCACAATGAAATCGACTTATAAACGTTTTATTCGTTTACGCGTTTGAGTAAGAAAGCTATAAAATTAGTACTAAAAACAGAGTGATTTAATAACCTGTGGATTTTTTCTGTACCATTTGTTACATCAATTTTGTTTGGAAAGAATCCCTGTAATGAATTGTATAGTGTAACAGAACTTAGACCTAATTGTTACAGAGGATTTATATGAATTTCGAAGATTACTTTCAAAAAGAGTATATAAAAATCGTAGGTGTGGTAACTCATGTGCTATAAAATTTTTTAAAAGTTCAATACAAATAGACCCAAAGTGCAAACTTTTTAAAATTCTAAATGAACAAAATTTAAATTACTTGAAATGGTTTGAAAATTGTAATTTGAAATTTGAAGAAACGCAAGTACATCAACTATAATATGTGATAAACATTTTGAAACTAATTCATTTGGAAAAAGGAAATCTTCATCGAAACTAAAAACATACTCAGCTCGAAACAAAAAAAAATTAACATATTACTTATTTAACTTTCGAAGAAATTAATAAAGTTTCAGCAGATCCATATCTCTATAGTAATAACAACCTTTTGGAATTAGATTATCCCACGTACAATGGTTGTTGTAAACTTAACTTAGAAAATAAAAAAATTAAATCGCAAAATAATAAATCTAAATCTAAATTTCATATTTTAACTAAGGTAATAAATAAATAAATAAAAAAAAAAATATAAAAACTTATGATGAAAAAAATGCGTGACCAGTATAAAAATTATAAGAAGAATTCAATTCAAATATCATCTGATTATACTAGTGCATAATTGTAATTCGTACAAATTTTTGTCCCGGAATTGATGATAATCTAAATAATAAATTAAAATTAAATTTTGAAAAAATGTCCGCATTAGACATAGAAACTATAATTATTTTCGTTGAAATAACAATTAAATATGATTTAACGTACAATCGCGTTGACGATGAAATTGCTGGATTTTCGGACTTTGGAAATCTTTATGAAAAGACAAACAATGTTGCAAAACAGATATTAGTATTTATATGTTGTGAGAGGTTGATATGGAAAGTGGAAATCCATATAATTATATTTTATAAATGATAAAAGCGGCTGAAAAGTTGATTATGAAAAATATCAAAGAAGATCTTAAAATGAAAATTAAGGTTCCTGCTATAACATGTGACCAAGGATCTCCAAATCGTGTAACATTTAAAACTTTATGTGTGACAAATGATATAATTACATAGGTAAGGCTTCTTGAAAAGTAATTTCAGACTTGTACAACATTGAAAATTTAACTTCTACAAGATGTTGTCCTAGATTATATAGTAAGTAAGCATATTCGACGGAACTGCTTTGAAAAAAAGAATGTTAAATTAGTAGTACAAGTTCTAAGTAAACCAGTAAGTTATGGTAATGCACTCAAATTTAAGCTTTTCACTATTGCTGCAATGTCCATTTTGTACGTATAGCAGGTCAAAATGTTGAGGAAGAAATAATGAAAATAATTGAAATGCATCGAAAAAATCGCCTAGTTCAAATGATAACAATGATGATATTGTTATATAAAATAACTTCCCACACATTTCTTATCACCACACATATAATATTTTGCACTAACGATAAACCAATGCAACTGGATACAAGTTTATAATATTATTATTAAAAATAAATCAATCCATACATAAAAAAAACTTAAAGCTTTATTGGCGATGGGATGTTTGTTTAGTCGATGCGAAAGAAAATGAAAAAGTGATTATATTTTTGTTCTACGTGAAAACTCTTAATATTATTATCTCTACGACAATACTTAATAAAATATGTTATATCAAATAAAATTTATATTTAACGTTATATATTATCCCTTAGGTACATAATGCAACAAGGTGAAATTCGCTGTTTGATGCAGTTGAAAACATTTGGACCAAAGAAGATGAAATCCAAAGTACAAATATATTTGACAAACTTAAAATAAACAAATTAAAGCTAAATGAGTGGGCTTATTTAGGGGAATATATTAAATTAATGAAGCCAGTGGCAAAGGCTCTTGATGTATTGCAAGGCGAAGAATATGCGTCCTTGGGCTATGTATTACCAACAGTAACATCAGTAGTTTCAATAATTGAAAAAACTACACATATTTCAAATTGCAGTGGCTTGAAGGATGGAATTTTGTTGGGCATTATAAAGCGATTCAATAATATTTTAAGTTTGGAAAATCCAGAAAGTAAAGTATATATACCTGCAGCCGTTAGTCATCCTAAGTTCAAGTTGTGTTGGGTACCAACAAAAGATTATAATATGGTAAAAAAGTTATTTTTAACTGAATGTGCGTCAATGTATTCGTCTTCTTTTGGTAATGAAAGCGAAACATCAGATGATATCGAAAACGATGATTTTTTTAATTCTATTTATAAATCAAATTCGATTGATTAAATAGATTGTAGCTCAACATCATCGATTATTAACAAACCCAGCGGTAGTAACATTGCCAGCATTCAAGCTCTTGCTTATCTGGACAAGAAAAGAACTTCTTCTATTATGGTCTTAAATGAGTTTCCTTTAGTAAAAAAGGTATTTCTAAAATATAATACCACATTGCCCTCATCAGCTTCTGTCGAAAGACTGTTTAGTACAGCTCTGCAAATATTTACTCCGCGAAGAAATCGTATATCTGCTGACACATTTAAAAAATTATTATTTTTGAAAGGCAATTTTGCACTATCGGAAACATAATTTTCTTTCGTCTTGCAGTATTATAAGCAGGGCTGGAAACCGGTTTTTCAAAACCAAAACCAAAACCACAAAAACCATAAAACCACAAAAAATTAACGAAACCAAAACCAAAACCTAAACCATGATTGAAAAATTAACGAAACCAAAACCGAAACCAAAACCATGATTTAAAAATTTATAGAACCAAAACCAAAACCTAAACTTACAATTAAATCGTTGAAAATAATATAAAAATAAATGTTAGTTAGTTAAACGTTAAACATTAAAAAAAAATTTACTGGGAATGAGATTTTTTTGGATTTTTTTTTTTGAGAATTTTGCTTATTGGGAATGAATTTGACTTTTTAATATTGACTTTTACTTGTCAAAGTGTACAAACAAATTTTATGAGGTAAGCTTAATTTTATAGTCAATTATAATTTTATATTAATTTTAGTAAAATTCTTCATTTTTATTATCAATACTGCATTTTAATTTAATTTAAGATGTAGCAGAAAACCCCGAAATGAATTATAAAAGGAAACACGAAGTTTATGATTATTTTAAATACTCTCCAGAAAAAAAAATTAACAAATGTGAATCATGTCATATTCAACTCAATAGTAACCATGCAGAAAATTTGATGCGCCATTTGAAAGTAAAACACCCTGATATTTATGAACACTTAGATAATAAAAGAAGGAAAAAGCCCGACAATAATCAACAAACACTTAGTAATTTTGTAACAAAAACTAAGAAAGCTCATTTAGTACAGATTACGCCACAAGAGTTGCAAAATGCTTGTATTGAATTAGTTACAAAAAATGGTAGACCCCTAACCGCTGTTGAAGATAGTGGACTTCGAAAAATCATCGACCCAATATTTAATTCATTTGAAGAGAAAATTACAATAAATAGACACAATATTAAAGATTTAATTAAAAGTCAAGCAGGCGAACTTCGTAATTTATTAATAACTAAATTAAAAGGTAAAATTATTTCCATTAAAGTAGACGGTGCATCAAGACTGGATAGGTCTATACTAGGAGTGAATGTTCAATATATTGACAGCGGTAAAATTAAAATTAATACACTTGGAATGTTAGAACTAAAAGAAAAGCATACCGCCGAATATCTTCAAGATAAAATTATAAATGTTCTAAATAAATATAATATTGATATTAAACAAATTTATAGTTTTACTTCAGATAACGGGGCTAATATGATTAAAACAAGTAAACTATTAACACAATTTCAATTGTGTTCATCAACGTCTATGTTCTCAAATTTACAAGACAATTCAGATTTAAATATTGAAATTGATAATGATCATAATAGTAATGCTGATAGTAATATTAGTGATTTTGATATCGATACTGAAACTGAAGAAGAATTTGATGCAGTTGGTTTGTCTTCGTATGATTATGATTTTGAAAATTTGGAAATAGAGATTAATAATCTAAATAAAGAATTTATTGTTTCAATACGGTGTGCTGCTCACACTCTACAACTAGCTATCGGGGATTTTCTGAAAAAGTCAAATTTACAGAATTTGATTACTATTTGTGTAGCTGTTGTTAAGAAATTAAGAAACCCTTCAATATTAACAATAATAAAAAGACTTACATTAAGAAAACCAGTTTTACATTGCCCAACCCGTTGGGATTCTACATTAAAAATGACCAGAAGTTTAATTAATCTAAAATCATTTTGTAGAGATTATCAAGACGCAATCCCAGAGTTAAAAGTTTCAGAAGATAATTGGAACAAAATGATAAAATTGGTAGAGTTGTTAACTCCGGTACACGATGCAAGTTTAAAATTGCAAAATGAACAACTCATTATGAGTGATTTTTTTAATATTATGACCCAGTGCAAATTAAAAATAAGAAAAATAAATAGTTCATTTTCGGAGATTTTTCAGAATTGCTTGGATACAAGATTTGTCAATTTGATAAATAGTGATACTATGTTAGCATGTATTTACTTGGACCCACGCTACCAAATATTACTTACAAATGAGCAGAAGATTTCAGCTAAAGCTCATATATGTAAAATTCATAATTATATTATAAATTATAATCAAGATTCAATACAACAAAATTCATTTCCGAGCTCATCACTGCCGAACGAAGAAAATTTTACAATTAATTTATCTGATAGAGATTATAATTGTTCGGAAAATGATTTAGATGAGGTAGATGAGCTAATTTTAACTAAAGAAAAAGAATTGGAAAATATAATCAAATCACCTATACAAAAAAAAAACTTTAAAATGATTGTAGATGATTTTGACAACATTCAAAGAATGAATCGGAAAGAAGATCCTAAAAAGTATTAGCAAAATAATGAAACACAGAAAGAATTGTCTAAAGTAGCCAACATTTTATTTTCTGTCCCTGCAACTCAAGTGTCGGTGGAACGAGCATTTTCAACATTGAAATTTATTTTAGCAGACAACAGGGATAGTTTGACTGAAGATATGCTAGAAAATATTTTATTTATAAAATTAAATTTCAATTCATTTAATTAATATTATTTATATTATATTTTCATTTTGTTTATTATTGTTTAATTGTTTTGTTTTTTTTATTACAATTTTATTTTTGTTAATTTTCTTTATGTTTGGAGATAATACAATATTGTTTTGTTTATTAATAAAGATTTGAATAGTATTTTTTCCATTTTTTCTTGACAGCTTCATAAACCAGAACCAAAACCATAAAACCACAAAAAATTAACGAAACCAAAACCAAAACCATTATTTAAAAACTTATAAAACCAAAACCAAACACAAAACCAAATGTTATCAGCCATAAAAACCAAAAACCAAACCAAGCTAAAATACATATTGGTTTCCAGCCCTGATTATAAGGTATTTTATTTTGTTAAAAATTAATAACAAATAAAAAAATTAATATTATAATTTATTATTATTATTAGTATTTCGATAAAAATATTAATAAAAAAATAATAAAAAAAATATTATAATTATATTTTAATAATATCAAAAATATTTGTTTTTCTAGGTTTATTTTCTTCGTCTTACTCAGTCAGTATTGAAATTCAAATTAATAACAAAACAATTAAAAAAAATTAATATCAATATACAGGAGCAGTCATCAGCATACATAAACTTAACTATTTTTTATATCAACAATTATAATATTAATATTATTTTGATATTTTTAATTAATATTTTATCGAAATATTAATATAATAAATTTTAATAATAAAATTTATTACAGTGTTCATTCGATATAATCACCTAAACTGATTTGAAATTTGTAAAAAAGTTGCTTTTGTAAAATTGTTGCTTTTATCGAATTAAGTAGTATAAAATAATTAATTTCAAATAATTAGCGGATTTTTTTTATTAGTATGTATTATGTATAATTTTTTTTATTATTAAAAGTTTAATATAAATAGTAAAATCGTAAAAGTGTCAATGAGAATTTAACTTAATTTATTCAAATACAGCCTTTTGCGTATCTTCTAAGAAGAAGAAGATCTTGTACAGGAATGTTGACACTCTCTGACCACTCGATTGCAATATTAAAGGAATCAATACAATAACGGTATTAATCCTGCAAAATTATTAACTTGAATTAATTCTTCTTCGTCTTCGTTCTCATTACCAACATCCATAGCTGAATTCTGCTGTATTTTCAGCGATTTTCTCTTAATTTTGTCCATTCAAACTAAGGGTATCAAAAATTTCTTATAACGAACATACTAATACTAAAAATAATGACTATATCGAGGGTTGCTTATATCGAAAGTTTCTTATATCAAATGTGATTATATCGAGAGAACACATTAATATTTCGATAAAATATTAATTAAAAATATCAAAACAATATTAATATTATAATTTATATTTTAATGAATTTCTCTATATGTAATGTATATGTACACTGATAATAAAATTTCATTCAATTATTTTTTTTATTAAAAAGTTAATTTAATTTGGGTAAATTTTGTTTTCTTTGGCTTAGCTTACGAGGAATTGAATTTGTAATATGTATTATTTTAGCTTTGCTTAAAAAAAATGAATTTGTCTGAAATTATCTGAATCTTATCTAGATAAAAAGGTATATTTATCTTATCTTTATCTAGATAAAACATAAAAAAAATTATCTTATCTTTATCTAGATATATTTTTCCCAAAATTCTTATCTTATCTAGATAAAAATAAAATTATCTATTCCCAACACTGCTGATAAGGATAGTTTTTTCTTATATATACTTTATGAATGACAAAAACTAGAATAATTTACATTATTTAAAACAAAGTAGTAGAAATGAATGGGGGAATTTGGATGAACTCAAAAAATATTAAAATCAACTTAACATCTAAGGAAAAGCTGCAACCAAAATCTATACCACCCCTAGAACATCTAGCACTAGCAGCATTCTACAACAGCAAGAATTTTACTGAGGATTGGTGGCATCAAAACAAAAGAAGATATCACCTTGAAAAACATTTATTCTCAACTGCTGAAAAAGTGATAAACAGATCATCAAAGTCTACATCAATATGCTATCACATATCGGATTTAGACATTGTAATAGACAATTGTAGTAGCATCTACAATAAATATAAAATTAGATGTGAAAATATAGAATAATCTATATTGAAAAAATGTATACAATATATAAAATATTTGAATTATTATTTTTTATTTACAAATTTATATTGCAGAAATTGTTGTTTTGAATAAATTCTTCATAATTAATAGAACTTTTCAGTTTTAAATTTATATTTGAAATGGTTAGTTATAAGAAGAGACAATTTATTAGTGAAGAAGAAGAAGAAATAAACAAAGAAAATATATAGACGTTATATTTCGTAATATTGTTGATATAAGTAATTTATCTAATTGTAAAATTAATCATAGAATTTTCGAAATTGATAAATATATTGAAAAATTAGATGTTTTAATAAGAAAATCAATAAAAACTGGTACTAAAAAACATTACGAGTATCAAATTGAACGATTACAGTGTGCTAAAAACTTAATTAAAAAAAGATTTTCTAATGTTATTGGCGGTGGAGTTGGTGGTGATAGTGTTGATGATTCAAATGTTAAGTGGGAATATATTGAAAGTGCTTTCCAAAATAAAATCAAAACAACAATTATAATTAATTTGGGTCACAAAGATCCCAATAATTTTTTAATAGATTCTAACAATGTATTCAAAAATAATATAAAACATTGTATTGAAAAATCTAATCAAATATGTTTAAAAATCAGTGCATCATTATGTTGTAAATTTTTAATTAAATCTGGTGATGATATTATAATTGAAGATAAATTTTTGTCTACTGCAAATAAGACTATTAAATTACAAGAAGACTATAAAGAGTGGTTTATAAAAAATATTCAAGAATCTATATTGAATGAGCTTAGTGAATATCAAGAAAGAGGCAGTGGATGGACCCTTTCATCAATTATTTACTTGTCTATAAATATGAATGATTGTGACAGAATGATTGAATCTTCATATATAGATCTTCCATGTTCCATTAAGAAAAAAAATGCGTGTATTAATATAAAAAATAGAGATGATGCCTGTTTTGCTTGGGCAATAGTAACCAATAACGCAAATAGATACAATTCTTATCCAAATTATTCAACAGTCCTAAATATAAATGGAATAAATTTTCCAATGCATATAAATCAAATAGCTAAATTTGAAAATCTGAATAATATATCGATAAATGTTTATATATTAAAAAAAAAAAAATTTACAATACATACCACTGAGATTAACAAAATCAAAAACAATTAAGCATGTAAATTTGTTAATGATTCAGAAAAATTATGATATAGAAAAAAATATTGATAGCAGAAATGAGGGAAATAATATTAATGATAATGGTGATGATGATAACAATGATAATGTGGAAACTACTCTCATTTTTGTTGGATTAAAAATTTATCAAGACTAGTTTCAACTCAATTGTCTAAACATGATCATAAAAAGTATTTATGTGACCGTTTATGAGATTACTTTATGTTAGAAGTGAATTTAAACAGCCATGTTATTAATTGTGAGAAACAAAATTTTTGTAGCATTAAAAAACCAAGTAAAACTGAAATATATTTTGAAAATTATAAAAACAAAGAGATGGTACCTTTTATTGTTTATGCTGATTTAGAATCAATTCTACAGCCTCTTTCAGTAGGTTTTTTTGAATCAATTTTTCTAATAATTGTTCTAATTTTTCAGTCTTTTCTATTTTCGCCCTGTAAAAAAAATACCAGACTAATAAAAGTTCTAGAGCATTTTGATGGATACGGGCCTCAACATACTAGCGAGGTGGACTGATAGCTGTGGGTTATCAGTAAATCCAGCCAAGACGGAGCTGGTTCTTTTTACCAGAAAAAGGAAAATCCCAGTCTTTAATCTACCAGCGCTGAACGGAGTGGAGCTGACACTTTCAAGCAGTGCGAAATACCTAGGGATTATACTGGATTCCAAATTGAATTGGAATATGAATGTTGAGGAAAGGGTGAAAAAGGCAACCATTGCATTATTTACATGCAAGAGATTCTCTAAACCGGACAAAGCATACTGGCTATACATCAGCGTCGTGAGACCTATACTCACGTACGGCGCGCTAGTATGGTGGCCGGCAGTGGAGAAGAAAACAATGATGAAAAAGTTAGAAAGGGTACAAAGATTGGCGTGCATAAGTGTCACGGGAGCTCTTCGTACCACACCAACTAAAGGCATGGAGATAATTCTTGATTTACATCAAGTGGGCGAGGTGGTTAAAAACATCGCAGCAAAGGCGGCGCTGAGACTACGTGAGTCTTATGCTCTAAAATTTAAGCCTATACACATAGTAAGATACTGGGAGAATATCGATTGGACACTAGAGGAGTGCAGACAGACTATCTAGTATCACAGATGCTCTTTGAGAAAGAATACAGCATTCAAATCCCGACAAGGGATGAATGGGATAGGGATTTGGTGATACCGGATAGGGGGATTGCTATATTTACGGATGGTTGCCGAACCACAGCAGTGTGTTTCAGGCGGAGGTGTTAGCCATAGAACATGCGGCAACACTGGCAATGATGAAGGTGATATCAAACGAGGATATCACAATCTATGTCGACAGTCAGGCCGCTATCAGGGCGCTTGATTCCACGGTAGTAAAATCAAGCTTAGTTAGGGGATGTAGAGATGTGCTTCAGACACTATGCAGGATTAGTACGGTAACACTGTGTTGGGTACCTGGTCATAGCGACATACATGGAAACGAGCAAGCCGATGAACTGGCTAGGAAGGGCTCTGAGAAGGATATAAGGGAGGCTGATCAATCCATTCTTATCCCACTGGGAGTCGTGAAGAAAGAGATTGACAGGATTACGGAAAGAAATGTAAGGCAGATATGGGTCAATACCAATAATTGTCAAGTGACCAAAGAGCTTTGGCCGGAGAGAAACCTTAGTAAAACAAAGCTGCTTAGTAAATACGAGCAACCTAAGAATGTCGGTAGGCATAGTAACAGGGCACTGTCTCTTAGGGAAGATGGCCAAGAGACTGGGGCTCACCACGGGGGATTCATGTAGAGGGTGTCATGATTTGGGTGTAGCGGAAGATGTCAGTCATATGTTGTGTGACTGCCCCGCATTGAGCAGAAGTAGGTATCGCATCTTGGGTAATTACCGGTTCGATGGACTTCAGGAGTTAGTAGGGATCCCGGTCAGGGATCTGTTAGTTTGTTAAGGATGCGGGGTGGCTTGAAGAGCAGTAGATGGAAATATTGTTGTTATTCAAGGGGATACCTATGGGCCAACTACTGGCCTAGTGTTGGGGATGTAATCCCCCCCTTACTAACTAACTATGACGATGAGAACTTTTTTATTGGTTTGTCATTATCATGTTGTAGGAGTAAAAATAATATTCCATTTGATTTAACTAAATTATGCTATGTTGGATGAATATGAAGGCTGGTAAGTTTGACAGTATACATGAAAATGTCACAAAATTTAAAATCAAAACTCTTCAAGAATCACAATTTTTTTTGTTTAAACTTTTATAGATTCACTCTTGTCTTGAAATTAATTCCTTAGATCACACTTATATGCACCACATTAGTTGTAGTTTCAAATAATTCCCCTGAACTTAGATTCGGAAAAACGAAGAATTTTCTTCTTCAAGCGTTGGCCTGCTCAAAGAAGTTACGTGACATTTTATTGTAATTTGTACCTACCAATTTTATATTGATTCCGAACCTTAACTTTCTTTATACTGAAGAAATTTTTATTACAATAAGTTAATGACTTTCAATATAGAACATTTTTTGTTGTCAGCAAATGGTCGCAATCGTTAGCATTTTTCCCAGACTTAAAATCAGAATTACATATTACAATTTGTATTACTGGTGCTCATTTAAAGCTGAATTAATTTAGAGCGACATTGATGCCTTGGATGCGGGATATAATTCCGCACAGTTGGATGCGGGATATAATTCCGCACAGGATGGCACACTATTATTACGTTACCGGAAAGAATCAAAACATCCCGAATTGCCTATTTTTGAGGAACGACTTCCGCTTATTTCGGCAGTTATAAATTCCGGAACTAATTTCCGAAATTATGTATTTCGTACTCCAGAAAGCTATAATTATAATGGAAACTAAAATATATCTTTTTTCTGGATTTATTAATGGTCGGTCAGATATTATTGGTTTAAGGTTTTGTGTGAACCTGTGAACAGAACATTCAACACAAGACCAAAGTTTTTATCTTTATTAATAAAAATATATATACAAAAAAAAAATCTTCTCAACATAAAAAAATGTTTTTGTTTTTTTATTTATATATTTTATGAATACGATTTTTGTTTATGAATCTTTCAAACTTTTAATTTAGAATAAATTTCGAGGAAATAAAAGTTTTTCCTCGATTTTTTTTTATTATAACCTTTTTGTGTATAAAAAAATAATAAAACTTTTTTTTGACTATGAATATCGTGGAGGAAAAAAATAATCAAAAATACTAAAAGAGTTTTATTTTTTATTTAATGAAAATAGGAAAATTAAAGTGAAAATATATTTATTAATTCATCAGCAGAATTACCAAAAAGAAAGTTCTGAAAAATGTACATAATTAAAAATATATGTAATAATTTTTGTTCATATAATATATAATAATTACACTCGATTTCGTTTTGATTTTGAATAGATTAATGAAAAATTTAAAATTCTAATTAAAATAGAAAAATCATAAATTATATTAGCTTCAACCGGAAATTTATATAAATTTCAATAATAATATTAAATTTATTCTACGGTAAATTAATTAAATTTTTATGTATTGCAAAATTTCTTAATCTCTTATATAAGCAATATGTTGCTTGTTGTGTGTGGTCTACTTTATTAATTTACAATATATTTATACGTATACATATATAGTTTCTAAATAAATAAATAACTCAAACATTTTTTGTCTTTTGAATAATAATTTTTTTTGGTAATAGTGTCTCATCAACATCACCACCAACAACTGTATATCTTGCTAAAGCTGAACCATCATGTGCACCCTCATTAACACCTACTACATCAACATTAATTACAACAACTACAAATATTGTAGAAACACCTAAATTAAATCATCAAAACAAAAAACACAATCACGGTTATAAAGTTTTTCAATAAGACCTACTTATGTCATTATTAAGACAAAAAAAATTAAATAATTGCCTGATGCAATTAATTGTGAAAGATTTGCAACCATTTTCCGTCGTAGAAGATACTGGTTTCAAAGAATTTGCAACAGCTCTAGATCCATCATACACCCTACCTAGTAGAACTACTTTAAATAGAACTTTGCTACCACAATTATATAATGAACGCGTAGAACATGTAAAAAATACATTAAAAATGGCTGAATATATAACATTAACAACAGATACCTGGACGTCCTTAGCGACCGAGGGATATATGGTTGTAACAGCTCACTTAATTTCTATGGATTGGGAAATAAAATCACGTCTTCTAAATTGTTGTAAAATTTCTGAAAGACATACAGCAGAAAATTTACGTAATGAAATATTACGTGAAGCAAATAAATGGAGCATAGTCGACAAAGTGCACTCAATTGTAACAGACAATGCGTCAAATATAGTTGCAGACATACGTTTAACTGGGTGGAATCACGTACCATGCTTTGTACATACACTCAATCTTATTGTGCAGGAAGCACTTAAAGTTATTAAGCCGATACATTTGAAGGCAAAATGTATCGTGGACTATTTTCACCGCAGTACCGTTGCTGCAGATAAACTAAGAGCCTTACAGCAACAAATGAATCCTTCGGCAACAGTTTTAAAATTAAAGATTGATGTAGTAACGAGATGGAACTCCACATATTTCATGTTTGAACGGTTATGTCAAATTCAAGAACCTCTTGAAGCAGCTATTGGTGTGGGTAATACTTAAAAATATTCATGATTCACTTTTACCAGTAAATGTAGCAATTGAAGCCTTAGGAAGAAAAAGTGCTACATTAATAACATCAGAAACAATTATTTTATTTATGCTTAACAAAGTTAGTCTATTAAATACAAAAATCAGTAAAAATTTATTATCTGCTTTAAAACAAAGAATAATGGAAAGGCGAAATATAAATTTAACATATTTGGTTAAATTTATTGAAAGATCCTTTTAACAAGTTTCAAGGTCAACCTCACAAAATGTAGCTCTTCCTTATTTATCAAAAACAGAATTTATGAATTTCGGTAAGAAGATAATGGACAGATTATATTTATATAAAACATCAAGTGCACCAATTTCTGATTCTAATATTAAAAATCATGATGCTGTAGATAACTCCGAAATGTCAATTGGTAAAGAATTAAATTTATCTATTGAAAAAGAAGTCTTGCGAACAGTACCAGTAGCGGGAAGTGTCACTTTAAATTTATTTAGGAGAGAATATACTGCATTTGAACTGTCAGGAAAACGCACCAAAAATTTAGAAAAACTATATGAAGCAATGCTAACAATTAAACCAACATCAACTGATGCAGAAAGAACATTTTCTGTTTCAGGAAATATATGTAATAAATTAAGAACCCGTTTGAGTGACAAATCATTAAATGCTCTTGTCTTTTTGAAATTTTATTTTCTAAATAAAAAGCAATAAAATTTATATTTTTGTACTATTATTATATTTAAAAAAAAAAGACCAGTTTAAACCGGTTTTTTGGTATTCGAAGAAAAGAAAAACCGGTTTATAGAAAGTACGGTTTTTTGTAAACCTTATAGATGACATTATTAATCACCTAATAGAATATCATGAAACAAAACATGATTTTTCTATAAAAAAGAATCATTGGCGCAATTTCATAATATAGAAATTAATGCCTATCTGTGGAGGATTTTTATCATTATATGACCTTTGGTATTGTGGCCTTGCAGGCGCTGAACATTGGTTGTACGCAAAATCTTATTAGAGAAGTTCCAATATGATTGTCCAAAAACAATCATATATAAAAATAAAAACATATCCAACAGGTTATGTTGAGACATTTATCTCTAGCTTGTATAGATTTTGTTTTCGTCGTAGTATATAAAAATAAAAAATAAAAAATTAAAAACTTTGCCTTCCCTAGTAATCCTATTATTTTCTTTTTAAACCACTATGATGGTTGAACAATATAATTATGTATGAAATGTCTAGTATTAATGTCATTTTGACATTATAAATCGTCTATTATTTTTAGCCAAAAACCACTATTTTCCTCTGTTGGTAACCACACTCAACACCAATTATATCTGGCAGGCCGTGGGATTCGAATCGGGTTGAACGGGCGGAAATGCGGATTTTTTTTTGGGGAAAATGAAGGCGAAAAAAAGACGTGGGTTTTTTGAGGCTTCGGAAATAAGATCTCGTGGAGAGTAGACGTGTAGTTTCAGTCTGCTGATATTTTTTTTTGGTTTGATTTTTTTTTTGCTTGTAAGTTGATTTTTTGTGGTTAATATAAAAGTTAAAGAATTGGGTGCAAATTAAAAATTTCAAACTTAAAACAATAATATAATAAGAAAGAAAAAAAAACCAATTAAAACTGCGGCGACTCTCATGTTTAAAGGGTATCAATTTCAGATGGAATACACCATATTTAAAATAAAATATATAGATGGTGCGGAAGATATATACCGAGCTATTGGTATATAAAATTAAAATTCATTTAGAATTCTGCTAGCGGAGGATCGACCGAGATAGTGGTCGACCGTTGCAGAATGGGGAAAAGAAAAAGTTGGTAGCTAGTTGCAGAGATTCTGTAGTGTCCCTGAACTCCTATGAACTCAATAAATTTGCCGTTATAATCAAATCTATTGATTTGTCAAATTCTCATTAAATTAATAGCATGTCTAGCCAATATCTAGTTACGCATCCGCTGGTTAATAAAAATATTATTTGTGAATATGCAAAAAAGCATATTCAGCTTTTCATTCTAATTGCTAACTGCTATGCACTTCTTTTCACATAATTGTAATATGTGAAAAGTAAGCACATTAATAAAAATAATGAACGATAGATTTCATGGTGGCAAATTGATTGAGTTTCAAGCAGTCGAGAGCTGGTAGTCGTATTAACAAAACATAAAAAGTATATAAAATGTAAAGTTTTTATTTATTTTTAATAAATAGTTCTAAAACCAAAAGTGAAGTTTTTTATTTGATAACTTGGTTAATTCGTCCTTTAATAAAAACATTACAACTCAACCATTCAACGGTATTACCCGGAAGAGTATCCAGAGCAAAATCAAGAAAAAAAATATATAGAAAACTTTGTCTATATATATTTATAAAATTAATAGAAAAAAAAACCTAAAATATTAAAGTGCTGTTTCCACTGTAGTGGTCCAAGTTATTTTTTTTTATTTTGATTTAAAGTAATTGGTAATTTTTTTTTGAATTTGTTAGTAGAGTAGTTTTTTTAAGTCATATTAGTAGTAATCTTATTTTTTTTTATTTCGTTTTTTTTTTTTGATTATTTTATGATTTTGGTAGAGTAATTAACTAATTTTTTTGATTTTGTTTAATTAATTTTTTTTGGTTAGTATTTTCCAAAAAACAATGAGGATGAAATTCAAGAAATAGAATTATCCAACACGGTCACCAATAAAGGTGATGTTGATAAAAAAATATTATTAATTATAAAAAAAATTGATCTTTATTTGAAGATATTATGCAGGTTCTGCAAAACCAAGAAAAAAGATTAAAAAATATATTTCTGAAATTAACCATGGAAATATGGAAATTAAAACAAGAAGTGCAGGCATTGAGAAAACAACTGATGGATTCAGTTCAAAACTCCAATGAATTTGAAATAATTCCACAGAAACCATGTGCCTCCAAAGATGAATTTTTAAATTTGGAAAAGTCAATTGATAGTACAGAAAAAATTGACTTATTGGTAAATTTCAACTGCAGTTTTGATAATATATTTTTATGTCTATAATTATTTACATATTTTTAATCAGAAAAGAGAATTTACTAATATTGGAGGAAATGATATAAAATATTTTATTAAACAAAATTTAAAAAAAAATATTGACTGATCAGGCTGATTTATATTTTCGTTGGACCGATGTCAATAATGCATTTGCTATACAAAATGTCCATATTATTGATACTTAATGTATGTAAGAAAAATCAAAAATTTAATATTTATAAAAATGAAAATTTATATTGTTTTCTAGGAGCTTGTTCTAATAAATTTCCATCTTCATCGGAACAATATATTGAACAACAAATAAAAAGGTATTTTCAATATACAAGAGAGAGAATAAAACAAAAAAGGCCACAAAATAAGATAAATTATAAATATTAAGTTTTATCATTAACAATTTTTATTCATTTACGTAATAAAATATTAATTAACATTATTTTATCTTATTTTCTTTATATATTTAGAATGTACATTAATTCGGAGATACAATTGAATATCATTTATGAGTTGAGTAGGAAAATGAAATATGTTTAATGTGAAGATTTTATTTTTATCTATTTTAAAAATAAATTATTATATGTAGCTATACATACTTTATTCATTTCATAAATGATTGAAGACTTCAATATTCTTATATAAAGATATTCAATTGTCCCCGAATTAAAGTACATTGTATATCTGTTCATTTATTGTAACCATAATGCGAAACCAGTTTGAATTGGTTTCAGTCTGAATTCACTTAATGGTTTCAATCTGAATTCACTTAATGGTTTCAGTGTGAGAGTTCAGTTTTCACTTAATGGTTTCAAAATTTTCATACAAAACTGGATCCGTTAATGAATCCGAAATGAAATTCAGACTGAATTTCAGTTTCAGAAAATGAATTCAGTATAAATTCAGATTAAATTCACATTGCCTAGTGAGTAATTAAATAAGATTTTTATGTATTGTTTTTTTATGTTTTTTTTTATATGAATTTTGTTTTACTCTCTTATTTAATTTTTATTCTATGTTCAAATAAATAAATTATTTAAAAAACTTAATAAATTTAGCTCATCTTATCTTTTTTTTCGATTTACACGGTTTTTCTTAAAAAAAGTTATACTTTCGATTTACACGGGAGAAGGTGTATAGAAGCAAGAACATTTTAATTATTTCCCAGCAAACCATTTGGTGAATATTCACTAAATGAATTCATTATGAGTTTACTTTTCTAAAAATGAAATCATTAGGAAATCATTTATTGAGTTCTAAGTGAATATCCTTAAATGAAAGAACTTAAAGCTCAAAGAATGATTAATCAATGAATGAAGGCAAAATGAAATCATTAGGAAATCATTTAGTGAGTTCTAGGTGAATATCCTTAAATGAAATCACCTAACGCTCAATAAATGATAAATTAATGAATGAAGGCAAAATGAAATCATTAGGAAATCATTTAGTGAGTTCTAGGTGAATATCCTTAAATGAAATCACCTAACGCTCAATAAATGATAAATTAATGAATGAAGGCAAAATGAAATCATTAGGAAATCATTTAGTGAGTTCTTGGTGAATATTCTTAAATGAAATAACTTAAAGCTTAATAAATGATAAATCAATGAAGGACGTCATATTTTAAATGCGTAATTTTTATAGTTCGATTTTAGAAGTATGTACCGTTGAAGCAATGATTTTTTTTATCTTTTTTAAGTTAAAAAAGGAAAATGACTCATTTTTCATTTGTTTTTATATTCGCAAAGTGTATAGCCAAGTTTTTGTTTATTGTAAAATTTTGCGTTTAAATCATTTGTTGTGCTAATTTCATAAAGTGCAGTCAAGTTTTAATCATTATAAAATTCTATTTTGGAAAAAAACATATTTTTCATTTTAGTGTAAACAATTTAATAATCAGGTAAGTTTCAAATGTATTTAAAAAGGTAGAATTATATATAAACTTAAATTAATTTAAGTAGCTAAAAAAAATGTATAGACCTAAATTATTGTTAGAATAAAATTTGTTTATAGTAACTCAGTTTTTGAAATGATTTCAAATCAAGTATTGAATTATAGAGTAAGAAAGGAGACTAACTCTATATTATGCAATTTATTCGGAAATTCTTTGCCACAAGAAAATTTATTTGATTCTATAGATATAGATGCTGAAAATGTTGAAAAATTGGAAAATAAAAAAAGCTCTGAACCTCTAAATAATAAAAACAAAGATCATGATGAAAATGTAAGCTCGATAAGAGATAAGTTAGCCAATTGGTCGATAAAGCATTTAATAAGTACAGTAGCTATAAAAGAATTGTTAGAAATTTTGAGAGAAAAATTTCCGAATTTGCCACAAGACTATCGGGCATTAAAACATACCCCTCGTTATAATCTACCTATTGTTATGGGTGATGGTTTATATATACATTATGGAATCAAAGATGGTCTTACTGATTTCATCATGATGACAGATTATAATGAAGAATTTATTGAACTAGATTTGAATATTGACGGTCTTCCACTTTCAAAAAGTTCAAAAACTCAAGTTTGGCCTATACTTTGTGGCATTGTAGGAACCAAGCATGTCATTTTGATAGGTGTTCTTTGCTAAATTCTAGAAAATTTATACCTGACGAAATTCAACGCAAACCTAGAGATTTAAATGACGTGCAAAGGTGGAAAGCAACAGAATTTCGACAGTTTCTACTCTACACAGGTCCATTTATTTTGCGTAATATTTTAAATCCACAAGTGTATCAGCATTTTCTTATGTTAAGTTTGGGTGTCAGGATATTATTGAATGAAGAAGATTATGTAAGGTCAATAACAGATGTGCTGAAAAGTTATTGATTAAATTTGTTAAATTGGCTGCTAACATTTACGGAAAAGAAATACTAACATTCAATTTCCATTGTTTGGTACATTTGCATTTGGATGCCCTTAATTTTGGCTCTCTAGAAAATATAAATTCATTTAAATATGAAAATTTCTTATAACATTTAAAAAAACAAGTAAAAACCGGACGCAATATTGCTGTGCAGTTATATAATCGAACTGTTGAAAATAGTCAAAATAATAATTACAGAAACTGTGAAAAATTTCCTACATTTGGTAAAAGATTGCACAACGGAACATTTAAATTTATAAAAACAAACAAATTTAAATTTTCCATAGATAAACCAGATAATTTTGTTTTATCGAATAACTTGATTTATAAAATAATTTCAATATTTGTTACCAAAAATAATAAAATTTTTATAGAATGTAAAGCGATCACTAATCTTCATCCACTTTTTGCTACTCCACTTCAATCCACCTTATTTTATATATTTTGTTCAAATGAATATATAACCAGTAATGAAATCATTACTTTATCTTTAGAAGATATTAAAACTAAAGTTTTTTATATGAGGGATAAAACCGAGGATTATTTTTGCCCTTTGCTTCATCATCAATAATATTTATTATATAGCAGTACATAAGATGGCAGAGAAAATGGAGGGGACAGAAAACGACATCTCATCATATTCTAATTTTATTTCTCGCCAGCCAGGTAAATTTAAATGGAATAACATTAAATAAATATATGACCAATTTCAAATTTTAAATAGGAGATAAGGTTTTAATGACGTCAACAGACAAATATCCTTCCCCAGTTAGCTCTGACGATAGCAATTTTGATTATACTGATTTCCTGCGAATTAAAAAAGGTAAAAAATTATATGTAAAAATATATTTGCTTAAATAATCTACAAACAGGTAATCGTTATCCTACCACTTCCACACAAGCGGCAATTTCCATAGAAGCGGGAAAATCGGAATGTAGACTATCTAAGAAACGGTCTATATCACCAACAACACCATCCATATTTGAAAGATCTTCTATGAAAAAAAATTCTAAAAAATTTACTAACTCACCATGTCAATTTGATCCGGAATCAAATAATAATATACAAGGTAAGGGCTTTTCTATTTTCACTCCAATATACATATTTTCTAGAAAATTCATTAATTGTTGATTTTTTTTTGGGAAAACTTTCTTTGTTTTATTCCTAACTACTTTTTTTTTAAATTTTTTTAGAAATTTTTTATCTACTTAACGAAATGAGAAATGAAAATCAAAAATCTACTGAACGAATTGTGCAAGAAGTTTGCGCTTTAAAACACGAAATAAGAGCCATGCGGAAAGAAATCTACGCCTGCAATAAAGAAAATGATGAAAATTATATTTTCCCTCAAAGTCCTTTTAATACTAAAGAAGAATTTATAAATTTTGATAAATCGCTGTTAGATGAGGAAAACAGAATTAAAATCCTTGTAAGATATTTTAAGAGAATATTAAAATTATTATATTTTTGAATTTTTTGTAGAAAAAAACCTTCGCACGTACAGGCGGAGACGATGTATGTCATTTTATCAACAAAAATTTAAGAAAAATATTATCAGATACAGCAGCAAACAATTTTTGTTGGACCGGAACTGATACAAAAAAAAGTATACAGGCATTTAATTGTATACTTGCTCTGAAAAGTAAATTATGAAATTTAATTTAATTGTATATATATATAACTATTAAAATATATTTTTTTTTTCTGAGTAGATGCTTGCTTATCATCTATATCTCATTCCAATGAAAAATGTATAGATAATCACATCAAGCGTTTTTTTCAATATGCTAACGAGAGGATAAAGAAATCTAAAATAAAACAACTAATAGTTTGAATAATATATTTTGAACTAATCTGATATTAATATTATTATATATTTTTTTTTGTAATTCTAAAGCATAATGAATTTAATAAAAAATACTCATTTTCAATTACTTTAAAACCCAAAATATAATTGCATTTTTAATTATAAAAGTGATTTCAGATGGAACGCTTGAATTAAACTCATTTAGAATTCATAATGCGAATTCTTTTCGAATTTACAATTTGAAATAATTTGTGACCCAGAATTTGTATTCATTTCTGACCCAGAATGCCAATTCATTTATAATTTAGAATGTGAATTCGTATTATGACTCACAATTTGAATTCACCTTCGAGTAAAAACTTTGGTACGCAACACCGCTCAAAGTGAAGCTCAATTAAAAGCTTAACTGATTAAAAAGTGAATTCATCATCACTTGGTGAATGCTAAATGAATTCAAAATGTACCCACATGGTTTGCTGGGGAAGCAAGAACATTTTAATTATTTCTTACACTTCTTTCTCATCAAGTATACTTCAAACATTATAGAAGAAAATGGCAGCTAAAGGATATCTAAAATACAAAATCATCGAAACTAAAAAAGTAGGAGATATGACCGTATAGGTAAAATCTATAAAATTATAGATTTAAAAAAGATATCCACGAAATATGGCAGGTTTCCCTAAATTTAAAGTTTTTATGTCCATTCAATGCAAACAAAATATATTGAGAGGATAAAAAAAGGAAAATATGGGCTCAAAAATGGTGGAGTTTACCAAAAAACCTTCAAATTGGTATTCGCTCAGCTAACAGATAAAAATGATGATGATGATGATGAGGATGAAATGGAGCCATCTGATTACGAAGAATTAAAAAAAAATATTTATAAATAATTATAGATATAAAAATATAATAAATAAACATTTTATATAAATTTTATGTGTAATTTTAAATGAAAGTTCATTGTAATCATTTTCATTAATCAATTATTAAAGTGTAATTTTTAATTATAATAAACGACAATTTATAATAAAAAAAAAACTTTTGTTTTTTTGACAATTTATTTTACTTTTTACTTTTGTTGTTTTGATAATTTATAATAAAAAAAAAAATTAAAAAAAAATGGAAAAGCCAAAAAGAATACGAAAAGCAACAAAGGGAAATAAGTAATGTTAATAACCTTGATAATAATGCAGCCAACTTACAATTAAGTGAAATAGAATTGGAACTTATTCAGCTAAGGCGAGAAAATTTAATATTACGTGAACAAAATAATAACACATCATCAACGTCAACAGATTTATCTTCTTCAAATATAGTAGTTAATTCAGATTCCACTAGCAATAATTTAGAGGCTATATCTATGAAAATGACATTAGTTGAAGCACAAACAATGATTCCTCATTATGAACCAGGCAAGAGTTCACTCACTGCTGAGGAATGGGTAATTAATGTTGAAAATTTGAAGAAAATTTATGTATGGAACGATTTAACTATGCAAGTAGTCAATTACGAAAATCAGCTAAAGAATGGTATGATCTGCATAGAAGTCAAATAGTTGATTGGAATGTGTTCAAGATTGATTTTACGAAGGCATTTCCTACAGTGGAAAATAAGTCTGATATACTTGCAAAACTTATGATGAGACAACGACAACCCAATGAAGAAATAGAGACATATTTTTACAACGTAGTAGCCCTTGCAAATAAGTTGTGTTTGGGTGAAAATGAAACAATACGATATATAATCTCTGGTCTTGGAGATGAAAATTTAATTAATCGCTTGGATGCAGCAAAAACGTCAACTTTACATGAAACATTAAAGGAAATTAAGTTAATTGAAAGCGTTAATGATCATAGAAAGCTTCGAAGTCAATTTCAAAAATCAAACCGAGCAGTACATAATCCAAGAATAGACCAATCTAGACAATCTTATGTACGGCCAAGTCCTTATCCACAAAAAAAAATTACCAGTTATATCGTAATAAACATTATAAAAAACCAATGCATGACAACAATTATTATAATAGACATAATTATAATAATAATTCTCGGTTACATAAAGAACGATTTCATCCACAAAAATGTTATCATTGTGGTCAATATGGACATATTTCCTACAACTGCGATAAAAAGAAAACGCAATTATATCAACAAAAGAATATGCGACAAATTTTTAATAAAAACAATAATGAAAATGAATGTTATAGACAAGCTATGATTAATAATCAAATAGTTAATTCATTTTTGGATTTAGGTAGTGATTGTACTACTTTACAATTGTCTATGATGGCAACAAAATTCAAAGGGAGTTATGAACCATGTCAAATAGTTTTAAATGGTTTTGCGGGAGGTGTATGTCATGCATTAGGTAAAATGAATAAAAATGTTAATATAGATGGTATCGAATTGGATGTTGAGATTTTAGTCGTCGAAGATAATATACAAGATATTCCTTTAATAGTTAGAAGAAATTTCTTAAACCATCCAGCAATTATGATAATCAAACGTTGGAAAACATTGGAGTTAAAACGTGAACCAAATTATAAAGTATCATTAAATGAAAACAATGTAGAAAAAAATAAAGACAATGAAAAATCAAGTAAGAATGAAAATTCGTCCAGTATCATAAATCGACAGATGACAATACAACGTCGTGATGTAGTTATGGAAGATTTGAAATTTGGTGGTGAGGCCAAAGAAGATGAAAAATATAAACTTTTAGAACTACTCAACAAATATAGAAATACAGTAGCACTTACAATCTCAGAATTGGGTAAAGCTAAAAATCATTCAATAGCTATTAAAATCAAATCTAACGATATCATTCGTTATAAACCGTATCGCGTACCTTATGGTCAAATGGAATACTTAGAAAAACTATTACAGGAATTACTCGATAATGATATAATTGAAGAATCAAATTCAGAATACTCTAGTCCAGTTTTATTGGTAAAGAAAAAAGAATGTTCTTTTAGGATGTGTATTGATTATCGTTATTTAAATAATATTACTCAACGTGAAAATTTCCCAACACCAGATATTGAAGAACAAATAAATTCATTTGAAGGAACAAAAGTATTTAACACTATAGATCTTATGAGCGGTTTTTATCAGGTACCAGTAGATGAAGATAGTAAACATCTTACCGCATTTATTACACTAACTGGACATTATCAGTTTAAAAGAATGCCGTTTGGTTTAACCAATGCACCCGCAGTTTTTATGAAGATGATGGCAAAAATATCAAAGAAAATGACTGACTATATAAATGCGCTGTATATATTGATGATACAATGTTACCAGCTAATGATATAAAAGAAAGTATGGATAGTATTGAGGAAATGTTAAAGCTATTACAAAATTAAGGTCTTACGATAAATTTAAATAAATGTGTATTTTTTTCAAATAATATTGCATATTTGGGGCACGAAATCAGTTTTAATGGTATAACACCAGGGAAAAGAAATGTAAAAGCAGTAAAAGATTTCAGTCAACCCACAACAGTAAATGAAGTACGCCGATTTTTGGGTTTAACTGGTTTCTTTCGTAAATTCATACTTAATTATTCAATCATTGCTAAGCCGTTAAATCAGCTAACGAAAAAAAATGAAAAATTTCAATGGAATGATGAGCAAAACAAAGCATTTGAAACTTTGAAAGAAATATTATGTAAAGAGCCAATTCTTGTACTTTATAATTTTCAATTTGATCATGAATTACATACAGATGCTTCATCTGATGGTATAGCAGGAATTCTTATGCAGATTCAATCTGATGGTACGAATGGAGCTGTAGCATATTATAGCAGAGCAACAACTATATTGGAATGAAAATATCATAGTTTTGAGTTAGAAGCTTTGGCTGTAGTTAATAGCTTAGAAAGATTTAAATACTATCTTTTGAACAAGAAATTTAAAGTTATCACGGATTGTAATTCTTTAAAAATGACGCATCAGAAACGTGATCTAAATAGCCGAATTGGTAGATGGTGGCTCAAAATCCAAGAATTTGATTTTACGATGGAACATCGTTCATCAAAATTAATGTCACATGTTGATGCATTGAGTCGTAGCCCGGTAGAAACAGCAGTTGAAAGTGAAGTAGTTGGCGGCAATCAATTGGCTATTGGTATGTCAACTTTAGATTGGATATCAACTTTACAAAGAAAAGACACAGATTTAAAAGAAATTGCTGATATTTTAGAAGGAACAATTGTTAATAAGAGTATTAATAACAATGTTAATAAAGAATATGAATTGAAAAATGGTCGAGTTTTTAAGAAGACCTCAGAAGGTTTACGGTTTGTAGTACCAAAAGGTTTGAGGTGGAAGATAATTCAATCTTTACATGATGAAGTTGGACATCTTGGAGTTGATAATACTATAAATTTAATACAAAAGACGTATTGGTTCAGTAAAATGAGAACGATTGTTCACAAATATGTAGATAGTTGTATAGAGTGTTTGTATAATAAACGCGGAGTTGATGAAACACGTTATCACATCCATCCAATTGAGAAAGTAGCGATACCATTTCATACAATTCATATCGACCATGTTGGTCCATTTCCAAAAAGCTGTAAGCAAAATTCATACATTATTGGTATAATAGATGCATTTACAAAATATACGATTCTAAGAGCTGTAAGAACTACAAATACAAACAGTTTAGTTAAAACACTGGACGAAATATAACAATATTTTGGAATGCCATTAAGAAATATAAGTGATCGCGGATCTGCATTTACATTCAAGCAATTCAGTAGTTATTGTAAAGAAAATAATATTAAACATGTTTTGACTGCTGTAAGAACACCTCGAGCAAATGGTCAGATAGAACGTGTATTTCGTACGTTAAACAAAGCTCTTGCTAGTATGACATCTGAGAATTCTCCAAAAAAATGGGATGAAAATTTAATATCTATCCAATGGGGAATTAATAATATAAAACACGAAATTACGGGTTTAAGTGCACAAAAATCGTTATTTCCTTATGAGCCAGCGAATTTACTTCATAATAAATTAAGTTTGGCTTTACATGAAATGGACGATGAAAAGGATCGAATTGATAATTTAGTAAAATTACGTACGATGATTGGTGAAAGAATTAAAATTGTTCAAGGAAATAGATCGGAAAAGTTTAATAAAGATCATAAACCACCAAAAACTTACAAACAAGGAGATTTAATTTTAATACGAGCTGAACATCCAGCTACAGGACAATCTCGTAAACTTTTGACTCGTTATCGTGGACCATATTTGGTAGATAAAGTATTACCAAATGATAGATATGAAATAGTCGACACAAGAACAACAAACGTTTCTCAAAAACCATTTAGAGCAGTTTATTCTGCTGATAAGATGAAACCATGGTGCCGTTTTGAAGATATTTTATTTCCGGAAATAAGCTCGGATGAAGAAAATTGCGATCAGGATATTAATTAAAAAAGGGGAAAAAATGTTTTTTTTAATAAATATATGTATGTATAATAATAATGATAATGAAGTGTGTAATAACTGTTATAATACAATTGCATAATTAATTATCATAAAATTTAACTTAATTTTATTTATTTTTTTTAAAAAAAAACATAAAAAAATTTGTTATGTATAAGGACTATCAAGAACAATCAGTATTTGGTGAGGAAATAAAAGAAAGTAAGTTGATAATAACCTATTATTTAGTATAAGTTTTATTAATACAATAATAATGATAATATAGTAAGGATAGTATGGGAAATTTCTGTGTGAATATGATTGGATATATTTACTTCGAATATGAAATGGCGTCTGTGTGAGCATTTCTGATAAAAATTGATTACTTCGAATATGAAATGGCGTCTGTGTGAGCATTTCTGATAAAAAAATTTATTACTTCAAACATGAAATGGCGTAGGTGTGAGCATTTCTGATAAAACTAATTACTTCGAATATGAAATGCGTCTATGTGAGCATTTTGGATAAAATTGAAATGCGTCTGTGTGAGCATTTTTGATAAAACTAATTACTTCGAATATGAAATGCGTCTGTGTGAGCATTTTGGATAAAATTGAAATGCGTCTGTGTGAGCATTTTGGATAAAATTAATTACTTCGAATATGAAATGCGTCTGTGTGAGCATTTCTAATAAAAAATAAATAAATACTTCAAATATAAAATGTGTCTGTATGAACATTCCTAACGAGAAAAGGTTGTGTATCCTTATTCCGAATATGAAAAGTAACTATGTGAACTTTTCTGATAAAGTTCTGTGTTAATAAAATTGTGTATTCTTGGTCAATCATGTATATCATCGGGACGATGATTCTGTCCGATGGCCGAATGTAATAGAATTTAAGAATTCACTCAAATTTAACAAGGCTAAAATCAACCCAGCCCTGTTCAACCATTCATGGCCTGTGTTGCCATATTAATATATATATTGATTTTATTTTTCCTTCCTTTCTTTCTTTCTTAAAAGAAATAAGGGCTTACGACTGTGGATAAAGGAATTGATTATGCGAGTAGTCTAGAACCTTTAACCGTGGGTGACAGTCGTAAGTTGCTAATAAAAGGAATGGTGAAATTAGTGTTACATTATGAAATTTGTTTTTGTAATTTTTTTTTTTTTTGACAATAGTCATTTTGCGATCTTGTTTTTAAAAACATCACCCCAATAACCATTTTTAAAATATTTTCGAAAAACCAATTTTTCGAATATATATTGTTTTTTTTTTAATAATTCAATAAGTAATAGTTTTCAAGATTCTCCTCTAGTCGAATCAACTCCTAGAATATCTTTATCAGCGTCAGCATCAAGAAAATCTGTTACTTTTGCGGAGCGGAGATCATCAAGTGAAAGCAGTTCAGAAGAAGAAGGGGCAGTTGGTGGTAATCCAGAAATAACAGGTACAAATAATAAATTAATTGATCAAATAAATAATTAAGATAACAAAATAAATAAAATAAATAATTTTGATAGTAAAATAGATTCTATAAATTTAAGTAATTCTAGTAATTTAAGTGATAAAATGAATTCTCCGGACAGAAATACACATAAAGTATGTGCGCAGGGTACAATACCACGGGTACAGCACGTAAATTACGAAAGTTTACTTAACGGTAATAGAAATAGAACTTCAAATACAGAAAATAGATTAATAATAGTAGAGTAGATTTTACAAATAGTAATAGATTAGATTTGCCAACGAATAAAAGATTTGAATTTATAAATAATGATAGGGTAGAATTTACAAACGATGATAGGTTAGGATTTCAGAATAATTTAGATCTGGGTTTCTCAAAGTATTGGTCGCGACCCCAAATGGGGTCGCAGAAATTTAAAATTTATGAATTATTATTAAGTCTGTGAGTTTTTATAGGGAAATAACCCTTAGGCTACTGCGATTGGAATTGGTTACAATTACTTTGGATAGAGATTAGGACATAATTTCCAATACTTTCTGAAATTGCTGAAAACATACTTTTACCATTTTGCCCAACGTATTTATATGAAGTTACATTTTCAGCATTAACATACATAAAATCTAAAAATCGGGCAACTCTGCAAAACGTTGAAAATGCTCTACGTCCTGCAATATCAAATATTATTCCAGAATTTAAGTCTTTATGCCAAAATAAACAAGCACACCCAGCTCATTAGTTTGGATTTAAAAAACATTATTTTTTTGAAATAAAATAAAATAAATTATTTTTTTGAATATCACTAATATTTTAGTTAATAGAGATTTTAGAAGAAGATCTAATATATTGGACAAAAAAGCAAACATTTTAAAAAACATCTGGACTGCGATTTCCAAGTTGTTGAAAAAAATTGTAATTTACCAGCTGACGGAATCCTTGGAAACGATTTCCTTGCACAAAATTGTAATATTGTAGGACCTGACCATTATTGCACTTCCCGAAAACACATACTAATGATATCGAATTTAGTTTCGATATTAGTAATAAGAATAATAATTCATTTTTAAATAGTAATAAGGATAATTTTTCTAATTTTTCAGAAAATATAAATGTTAGAAATAATGATTTGATTTTGCAGGACGATAATAATAAAAATAAAAATATTGAAGGGGATTTAATAGATACAGATATTGATTTAATGGAATTTGAAGAAATAGAAGCAGAAAAAACTAATAATGATTTAGAGACTGACAAGGAAAAAATATTAGACAAAAAAGTATATAATTTAGGGGATGACGAAAGAAAAAATAATTATAGTAAAGGAAATTATTTGGAGTTTGATTGGGACGATTTAGGATGTGTCGAAAGTTGTTTAGGAGATTATAGGGCTACAACTTCTATTGAGAAAGCGAATCTGGTAGATGAATAATAGACGTAGACCATATCGAACCGAATATTGATTGGAAAATTAAAAATAATTTTGAGAAGTTGGGAGTTTTAGATAAAACGGATTTTGATTTTATGAATATTAATTTAATGGACCAATCTATTCCTGATGAATTTATGGATTTAATGGATCAACCCATTTTTGATACTATTAGTGATATGACTATTAGTGATTTAATGGACCAATCTATTCCTAATGAATTTATGAATTTAATAGATCAACCCATTTTTGATACTATTAGTGATATTAGTGATATCGTCATAAGATAGAAGATTTTACCACAAGAGCTGGGCAAGTTTCAGCGGATCCTGTCGGTAAATCCAAAATCCTTGTTGATGAAAAGCCAGAATTAATAGATTTTTCAAAAAATACATGTAAACAATCGGAAAAATCATTTATGGTACCAGCACATTCGGAGAAGATGATAGAAGTATTTATTAAGGATAAAAATGTTAAAGGAGATGTTTTATGTTTATCAGCCAAATTAGAGAGCGGCGTATTTTTAGGTAATCGAATTAGTGAAGTTAAGGAAGGTAAAGTAATTGTAGGAATAATGAATATTACCATGGAAGATAAAACATTAGAATACTTTGAGCCGGACTGGGTACATTTGAATAATTACAACGTTTTTTAAATGGGAGAAGGTGAAACAAAATTGAATTCAGGTGATGTGGAAGAAAATGTCAGTTATATAAGACATTTATTTAAATCTGATAATGTGGAACTAACGAACAGAATAAATATTCATTAAAAATTACCCGATTTCCAAAAATTGTGATGACATTAAAAGATTTGTAGCATTTTGTAACTACTAACGTAGGTTTATACCAAATTTAGCAGAAATTCCAAAACCCTTAAACGATTAAACCAAAAAGAAAACTATATATATTTAACTGGGATGATTCATGTACAGAATCATTTGAAAATTTAAAAAATAAATTAATAAATCCACCAATATTAAAATATCCGGATTATTCAAAACCATTTATAATTACAACAGACACTTCACAATCAGCTTTCGGTGCAGTACTTTCGCAAAAAAAAGATTGAAGTACTTATGTAACACTTCACTTAACTTATACATATTTGCATTATTTAAAAAAAATATGTTGCCCTAATGTTGCAATTAAAATAATTTTTTTAAGAAACATTCAATCCATAATTTATCCTAATTTATTAATAATAGATAAATTGGCTTTATTTTTATTCCCTCCTACCAATAAAATGATCCAGTTTAACAACGAAGACAAAAATATGGTGATAAACAAATGTAAGGAGCTAATGGAATATTATTTGGAAGATACAAGTGTATGAAATGATGAAAACAATCGAAACTTCTGTTAAGACAGATTCTCATCTCAAACCATACAAATTAACAGATCAAGGTTAGTTTAGTGGAAATAATTAAAAGTTTTTGTTTATTTTATATGGATAAAAACTTTATATAGGTGAAACTTCAACCCTTTTGGAATCTGTAACCGATAACTCTGTAATCTGATAACTCTGATTTTTCTATACCAGGTATATAAATTAAAAGTTCTTCGAGTTTTTGTTTTTTAACTATACAACAAAAGTTTTTTATGTAGATATGTCTGATATTTCAAAAGATATTAAAACGTTAAACACAAATGTAGCAGAGCTGAAAAATCAAAATACTGAAATATTAAAATTTCTAGATGAGCTAAAAACAGAGTTTGTAAAGCATCAGCCGAAAACAAATAACAAAAATCCAAATTTTATTCCACCGATTTTTCCAATTTTATCAGTCGCAGAGCTGTTGTTATTCGATGGAAATTTAAAACATTTATTTCAATTACATTATAATTCATAAATAATTTAATGACTACATAAAAATTGATAAATTTAATTTTCTTTCAGATAATTTATTTAAAAGATACAATAGGGCTATTAGGTGATAAAATTAGGGAATCTATAAAAAAGATTTTGGAAAGAATTGTCAGTTACAATACGAAGTACTGATTCAGTATTCATGGTCAGGCAAGAGCAGCTTTGAATCAAGTGGTGAGACCAAAGATATAAAAAAGATTGAATTATACTAACTTTTCTTGTTTTTTTTTATTTTTATATAGAAAAAAATAAGTTAGAGTTCATATCATTAAATGGGATAATCAATTTATTTGCGACAGAGCTTTCCAATGATGTTGATTGCGAAATTAAATATTTCATGAAAAGGGTGCGGGTGCCACAAAAATATAAAAGACTAAATAAAAATTAATTTTAAATAATTTGATACGAAAAAGCTAATTTAAATTTGGTTTTCCAAACAAATTAATGAGATTTTATGTACATAATTTAAAACAACAAGAAAATACTATTTTAAAAGTGTTTCAATTTTGGTTTTGTACAATTTAGATAATGTTGTTTTTTCTTAAATTTCAATTATTTGAACATTTCTTTAATATCTTTTCTATATTTTTGTTTCAATAATTTGTAGGGTGAATGTCCCATTACGCGACATATGTCCCTATACTCGACCGTTTCGTGTTAAAGTTCTTAAAATAAAAATTTCGCAAATCTATAGTCAAAAATTTTAATTGAGTATTTAAGTTCACAGTTCAAGTAAAGTTTTTAAACGTTAATACTTCACATTAGAAATAATAATGTTAGTTTAATATTAGTTTAAGTGTGTCGCTGCAAGTGAACAGACGTTTATGTGTTTTTTTCTTGTTGGGTAAGTTAAGCAATTCATTTTTAGTATATTTAACATAAGTAATAGAATTTTGGAAATTACTGCTTAGTATTAATTTTAAATAATTATTTATAAATTATTGAACTAATTTGAATGCTACTTTATTATAAAAGTTAAGCTAATTAATTAAAAATAGTGTGTCGGGTACTGGGACAGGATTCATTTATGGTGTCCTATTACTCGACATATTGGTCGAGTTCTGGTACATGAGAAGTTTCTCTTGTTAGTTATTTTGTCGTTATTTAAAGTCAATATTTATAAAAAAAAATTAATTAAAATTGTAGATAAAATAATAATAAAGAATTAGAGTAGTACGCGACATACACTTTAACCGCTCCTGTAATATATATAAAGTACGTCAAATGCTAAAATAATTTCGGTCGACATTACGAACATAGACATTCCGACCTTTTTTGTCCGTAATCTCGACCGAACTTATTCTCGAAATATTTGCGATTTAATGGATTTTTAATTTTCAATATATTTTTAATTCATATCAGATTAGATTAACAAAAATGGGAAAAACGACAAAAAATATAATTAAAAAAAGATGTTTGAAAAAATTAAATATAAATGATTTACAAAACGCCTTGGATGCAGTGTCAGCTGGCAAAACTGTGTATCCTGCAGCCAAATTATTAAATGTACCGAGAACAACTTTATACGAGCGCTACAAAAGAATCCGCCCACTTGAAACCCGAAAAGGTCCATCAAGCATACTTTCAGCACAACAAGAAAAGGACTTAAGTACGTGGATTAAACATGTGTCCAGCATTGGATTCCCTATTAGCAAAACACAGCTATTAGATTCTGTGAGTCTTAAAGTAAAAAATTAAAAATTAAAAATTCATTCGTTGATGGTAGACCAGGTAAGAATTATATATAAGTTAATACGTATATAAAAAATTTACTGAAAAACATTTGTTTTATATTTTTAATAATAGGTAGACATTGGTATGAAGCCTTTTTAAGAAGGAACCCTCAGGTGGCAGAAAGGGTTGCGCAAAATTTGACGAAGTCGAGAGCTCACGTAACAGAATCGAATTTAAGAAGCTGGTTCGCAGAATTAAAAACTGCGACGAAACAGCGTTTTTCTTAAGCCCGCCAGACAATAAAATATTATCAGAGAGGAAAAGATGCAACTCAGTATTGTGGCAACAGCGATTAGGAGTGCATAACAACGTTGATAATGGGAAATGCGTATGGTGTGTGTGCACCTCCCACGGTTTTGTTTAATTACAAAAGGATTCCGTCAGCTGTGTTGCAAAAGGCTCCAAAAGAATGGGGAATTGGGAGGAGCGACTCGGGATGGATGACCGGAGAAACATTTTTCATCCATGGCTAATCAAAAATAATATTGTATTTCCTATCATTTTATATGTTGACGGCCACACATCTCATCTCACTCTAACTTTAAGTGAGTTTTGTATAATATTTTGGTAGCACTTCATCGCAACTCTACACATATCCTTCAACCACTGGACGTTGCTGTTTTCCGATCCTTAAAAATAAAGTGGAAACAAGAAGTTCATCAATTCCGAATGAAAAGTAATGGAAATCCAATTAAAAAGGAAGATTTTTGTCCTTTAGTTCAACTTCCGCTGGCATTTCCAGAAAATAATAAAAATTTAAAAATTGGATTCCGAACATGTGGATTGTTTCCTTTTGATTGTAAATTGTAACGCTGTTAATTATGAAAAATTGTTATCAAAAAATGTTAATAGCTGCCACCTAAATTTAAAAGAAAATTCAAACATCTGGATGGGAGCAAAGGAGGAGGAGAATTTATTTTATTTTTGGAAGAAAATTCGGAACAAAGTAAACAATATCAACGAAGAATGTGCTGATTTAGTGATAGATTTTGGAAATACAACTCTTGAAATTACGAGACGTATAGAACATTACAAGACGTATAGAACATATAGGAAATGATCTTTTACAAATATTTAAAAAAAATCAATACGATTCCAGTTTTTTTTTATCGCGTTGGATGAAAGTTGTGATATGAGAGATACTGCACAACTTTTAATATTCATTCGTGGTATCACTGAAAAAAAATTTGTATGCGAAGAATTAGCTGGACTTTGTAGTTTAAACGGAACAACTACAGCACAGGATATATTCCTAAAAGTGAAGGAAAGAATTGATTCTTTGGGATTAAACTGGTGAAACTTAAGAGGTATAACTACAGATGGAGCAAGGAATATGAGTGGTAATAAAGCAGGTGTTTCTGTTTGCATTTAAAAAAAAGTGGTAGAAGCAGGTGGTCTTTCATTGCATAATTCATCAACATGCGTTATGCACGAAAATCTTGAAAATAAGCACTGTTATGGATGTAGTCGTAAAAATAGTGAACTTTATAAAGAGACAGAGTTTAAATCACCGACAATTTCAAAAAATTTTGTCCGAAATCGAATCTAAATATGGTGATGTTATTTACTATACTGAAGTAAGATGGCTTAGTAAAGGTAATGTACTCAAAAGATTTTTTCATTTAAGAGAAGCAATTTCAATATTTTTAATCGAAAAAGAAAAGGAAATAGTTGAACTATCAAATCCAATCTGGCTTTTAGATTTAGCATTTTTAATTGATATTACAAGCTTGATGAATGAACTGAATTTGAGGCTTCAAAGCAATGGACTATTGATTCACGAAGCATTTTCAAATATCAAATCATTCGAAATGAAATTAGAATTGATTAAAAATAACGTAACACAAGAGCAATTACATAATTTACCATTCTGTGAGATTATTTTGAAGGAGTATGCATATTCTGGGCTGTCGGTGAGTAAATATAGAGAACATATTGAGAAACTGCAAATTTAATTTTCTGAAAGATTTACTGATTTTCACGACCACTCCAAGCAAATTCAACTATTTCAAAATCCATTTATAATTGAAATAACTGACGTAACTCCTAGTTTGCAAATGGAAGTAATTGACCTTAAAACGAATGATATGTTGAAATCATCATTTCAAACAAAAGACATAATAATATTTTATACAGATCTTCCAGCATCTGCTTTTCCTCGTTTAAAAAAATTTGCTTCTGAATTTATAAGCCTCTTTGCTAGCACCTACATCTGCGAGCAAACATTTTCGAGGATGAAATATATAAAAAACAAATATCGTACAAAAATGACAGATGAATATTTACATGCTGTGTTACGAACAGCTACCTCAAGTTTTGATGTCGATTTTAATTTTTTTATTTTTTTTTTTAATTGTCTGAAAGTTTTGTTAAGTTTTATATTTTTATTATCGTTTTGTTTAATTTTAATTTGAATTAAAAATTATAATTTCATTAATTAACTTTGACTTTTTATAATAATAAATATTTAAAAAAAAAATCTAATTTTTCTTATTTGTTTTCTTTTTATTATTCTGAGAGCTGACGGACGATCATGAAAAATAAATTTATTTTTAAGATTTCTCTTCCCACCCCTACTAAAAAACACCAGCTGTAAAAATTTTTGATATTTGAAATTGACGTTTCTTTTCAACCCATATATTTTTTTAAAAAAAATAGTCTAAAAATTTTTTAGTTACTGGCCCGTTCATATTTATAAAATTGTTTTTTTGGCCCCTTTCAAGATAAGTTTGCCGACCGCTGATTTAGAGCAACGAAATTTTTATGTTAGATTATTTTTAATATCCAATTATCTTATTTTGATTTTATATATACACTCAGAAAAATGTTCTAGAAAAATGGTATTTGTAACAAACGTATTTGCAATAAATTCTTTTGCAAGAAACTAACTGTATTTGTAGCCATGTATGTTATTTCTCTTAGAAGTTTTTTTTTAGCACCATTTATGACAAATGAACTAGCTTTTGTATTAAAAGTTCAATATAAATTAAGTACATTTCATATATATCTTTTACCATAAACGAAAATTTACATTTCACTCAAAATAATATTATTTTACTGGGACATTGGCCAAAATATTTATTGTTTGCATCGAAAGTTGTTGCATTTGTAACGAAAGATTGCAGCAGAAAATAAATTTTTGCATAAATGCGATTTATTTTACGCCAAAAGAATATTCGTTTAGAAACAATATTTTTTATGACGCAAAAAGAATATTAACTTCGAAAATGTTACTGTAAAAGTAGTTTCTTTTGAGACAAATATGTAATTTTTTCAGCAAAGTTATATTCTTTCATGACAAAAAAAGACTAATTAGTGCAAAAGTAAATTTGTTTACAAGTGATACATGATGCAATAATAATATTAAACATTCATTTAATTAGAGACGCCAGGTTAGTGAAGTTATAAAAATTGTTGCTGAAGTAAAATTTTGTGAAATTAATAAAATAATAAATCTTTAAGTAAGTATTTTTTCGTTAAGTGTTTTTTATTTAAGTGTAATTATAAAAATTTCTGTTTTAAATAAAAAAAAAATTATTAGGAAAAATGCCAAATATTAGATTTCTGATCTGCCAATATGGGCATATTAAAAAACGAATAAAAATAAAATTTGATGATCATATGACAATTGATGCGGTGCTAAACTCAATAAAAGAAAATTTCGGTGTTGAGGATCCAATTTTTATTGTTGATGATTGTCCTGTTGATTATGAAGATTTAGTAGATTTCATTAATCAATATATTACAAACTCCAGTTTTGTTCTCAATTTTACAAGTAATTTAAGTTTATTTCTATTATTAAAACGCATAATAATAATTTAAAATAATTAATAATATATAATATAAATAAATGCAAATCTTATGTAATTTATATAACACAAATTCAGACAATCCGAATGCAGAAATATCAATTGAAAGCCCAGTTGCATTATTGCTTGTGTCATACAATAATGCATATTTAGTGGCACAAGAAACTGGGACGATTTTCACATATTCCAGTGAATGTGCAACTAAAGAAGTATATTTGAATATTTTATGTTTTTACATAATTTTAATTTTAAAAATCTGCACTTTTTATTTTTATAAAGTCTCTAATAAACTTTTTGGACACTAATTGCAAGCTGATAATACAGCTATACAAAAATAATAAAATTTTAAGAAATTCGGAGAGAATAATTTTAAGCAAGACCATTATTAAACATATTGTTGACACAAAGGTTTCGAAAAGGTGAATGCTATTTTTTTTATTACTCAATGTATAAAAATGGTGATTCATATTGTGCCAATTATCAATAATATTAATTTGGTTTTGATAAAAATAGTATTTAATTAAAATATGAAGTAAATTTTTAAATTAAACGTCGTAGTAGTTTTTGCAAGTCAATTGACAAAATGTGAATCTCCGTTATAATATTAATATTTTAGGATACAAACATGTAATACTTCATCTAAAAAATATTAACTAAATTTTGTTATTTTCAGCATTGCACGCGACGAATTAATAACTTTGGCGCAAAATATAACCGAAATATTTCCAAACGAAATACCTGAAACATGTTATTCACCTCATCAGGGTAAGGAAAGAGCCAAAGGTAAACTTTTGGACGCTTACAACAACTACAAACATCAGTTAGTTGTGGCTGGCATTGTGAAATCTCGATCCTCGACACCTGCAAGATCAACATCTCTTGCATCCACAGTTACTGAACCTATCAGTCCTGCTTTTGATCTAGGTGGATTGTTTATTTGTTAGATTTTGTGCTTATTTAAAAATTATTTTATTTTAGATTCAATATTTACTGCTGAAGAAAACGAAACTATCCTGCAAGAGCTTAAATCAGGAGTTCCTGAAAATGAAATTAATTATAAATGGAATTGTACTTTGCAACCAAGACAAGAAATACTAAATTCTTCGATATCGACGGCAGATTTTATTAAAACTTTCCCAGTTCTTTCAACGGCTGATGGCTACAAATTGGTAATCCATTCGTATTATTATTTTAATTCATTTTCTTAAAATATGTATATTTCGAAACTGTGATAATTACAAAATTACTATAATAACAAATTTGCATATATTTTTTATTTATGAATTACGTAATATATTTTTTTTTTGACAATTACATTATTCGATTTATTTAATTAAAACTAACGCATTCGTCTATATCACTCTCAATTTTTTTAGTTAATAAATGATGCTGAAAAACTTTATAAAACAAAACTTATATTTAACATATCTCAACATTATTTATGGTATTTAATTAAAAAAGGTCGCGAATGCCGTAATTTAAGATTAAAACATTTCTTAAAATTATATGATGAAGAACAGGATATTGAGAAAAAAAAAGTATTGTCCTTATTTATTCTTTCATATATATGTCCGAATACAACAATAGGGAGTAAAAAATTAAAATTAATTAGACGAGCATCAAAAATAGAGATTCAAGAATCTTTTATGGTCCATTATATGGTATTTTAATTTTGTTTAACCTTAACTTTGATATTAATTTTTTTTTTGTAGACTATAGCCGAAGCAGACAGCAGAGAAAGGATATTTATTCAAGAAAATAAATCAACTACGATTCAGCCAAAAATTGTTTTAATTGGTACTCCAGTAGAGGCAGCATACGTATAATGTGAAAGTTCTGGGATAAAAATATCGGTAGACTCTATAAAAATGAAACTGTTGCAAGATGTTGTTGTTGGTGCTGAAGTTGTTGAAAATGTCCAAAATGATAATGTTGCCCTGTTTGCAAATAAAAATATTAAAAAGTATGGTAGTAAGAAAATAGATAAAGGTAACGTTTATAATAAAAAAGGACCTCGTTGTTTTAATTGTAATTTAAATGGTCATATAAGTAAATTTTGTCCTAAAAATGAAAAAGATAAAAAAATGTATAAAAAAGATAATAATGTTTTGTTCACATCATATGCACCACAAAAAATTGATTCAAGTCTTGGTACATCGACTATGGAGCATCACCACATATGACCAACAAAAAATGTTGGCAAAATTTTTTTTACATTGGTTCAAGATAATGAAAAAGTAATGGTTGCAAATAATTCTGTGCTGAATATTGAAGGAAAAGGTGATATTTCAGTAAAATGTTTAGTGAATGAAAAATAAAAAATATTCTTTACGTACCGAATATTTCCGCAAATTTATGGTCTGTGAGCCAGATGATTGAAAATGGTAATGTTTTAAAATTTAACACTAATATTTGTAATAGCTGAAAAAATCAATTAATTGCTACTGCAACCTTAATAAATGGAAATGGAATGTACAAACTGAATTATAAGTCAATAAGTAGGGGTGATAATATTATTAATTTGATGGTGAACATAAACGTCACAGAAGAAGCTGAAGATTTATTTGTTTTGTGGCATCGAAGAATGGGCCACACAAATCCCGAAAATCTTCGAAAAATATCAAATGAAACTGCCAATGGTTTAAAATTTAAAATAAATTTTTATGTGATGTTTGCATTATGGGAAAACATCCCAGACAGAAATTCATCAAATCTGAATCCAGAGCAACAAAATTATTACAAATAGTACATTCCAGGGTTGCCAACCGTCCTCGCCTCGCGAGGATTGTCTTCGTTTAATAATTTTGTCATCGCGTCCTCGTCGATCGCGAAAATTCCTCGTTTTGCCTTTTAGTTTTATTTTTTAAAATAAAATTTTACTTACGGAATAATTCCAAAAAAAAAAAAAAAAATAGCTATTGAAATAATTGTTTGTAGGGAATTTGACATAATTAAAACTATCGATTTATTGAGGCTCTAGTTTACATTAATGAAAAAATTAATCAAAATATTTCAATGGATTTATTAAAAAAACTTTGGATGCAGAATTCCATTCTTTGATTGTTTTATAGAATTAATTGAAACATTACAATTAAATAAAACTATTGATGTTAATATTAATGAACTATTTGTCGAAATTGTATTTTTTTTTTTTTTTTTTGTAATATTTTTTTTTATTAATCCTTAAATTTTTTTTTGTTTTGTACATATAAAAAAATATTTTAAAAACTATGTTAACTTATTTATTATTTTTTCTTAATGTCCCTCAATGTGGCTCTCTAAAAATTTTATTTATTTTTTTTTAAATTTTAATTTTTAAAATTATTATTATTTATTTATTTTTATCTTTACATATTTTTATGTTTTGGAAATTTTTTTTTAAAACCAAAACTCTGTTTTTTTTTGTTGTCGAAATTGTATCAGCTAAAATAATTGTTCATAACAATTAATTTAAAAATCTGAGTTATGTTGATATAATGGTCGAGTTTACTAAAAACAAGAGAGTTACCAAATTTATTTAGTTTTATCTCTTTTTTTTAGTATACCAAGTTACCAAGTAGTTCATCTTATGCTGAATGTGTATTCAGCGTATTGAATATTAAATACCGTGATGATAGGAACAGGGCTCTTCCAGATCTTATCAAGTCTGAACTACTTATATATTTCAATAATAACTTAAGCTGCCATGAATTCTATATAATATTAAAAATGATAAAATGGTTTTAAAATGTGCTAAATCGACACAAAAATATATATTTAAAACCAAAAATATATCTTAATATGACGAGTTAAGAAAACTGTGCAATGAATGCAAATTTTTGTTACATTATTTTTATGTTTTTAATAACTTTATGAATAAAATTTTATCTTATGTTACATTATATATGTATGTTTTGAAATTACTAGTGTCTTAATTTAAAAAAATTTGGAAACAAAAACTTATTAAATAATTTCTTTTCTATATTGAAATTAAAAAAAAATATTTTTAAATAAATGTCCTCGCTAGTCATTTTGAAAAGTTGGCAACCCTGGTACATTCCGATGTCTGTGGCCCAATAGAAGTGAATTCCTTAGGTGGTTCAAAATATTTTCTTTTATTTGTGGAAAATATTCGTTTATTGTTTAAAATCAAAATTTATAGAATTGAAAATTTTTGTAGAAAATCAAACACAAAATAAAATAAAAATTTTGTGTACAGATAATGGCACAGAATATTGCAACGAATATTTATCCAAATACTTAAAGAATTCTGGAATACAACACCAAAAATCAAAAACTTACAGACTATAACAAAATGGCAGAGCTGAACGAGCAAATCGAAGTCTTGTCGAAAAAGCGCGTTGTTTACTGTTCGAATCAAATCTGGATAAATGTTTTTGGGCAGAAGCTATTAACTCAGCTGGTTATTTGATGAATCGAACACCAAATAAAATTTTATTTGACAAGAAGTTTGGACTCAACAAAAACCAAGTTTGAAACACATCAAAGTTTTTGGCTGCACTGGCATGGTACATATCCCTAAGGAGAAAAGAAAAAAATTTGACGTTAAATCAACAAAATGTATTTTAATTGGTTTTTGTGAAAACTCAAAAGCATATAAAATGTATAATCCAGCAAATAAAAAGATCATCATAAGCACAGACGTCATTTTCATTGAAAGCGAATTTTGCTTTACAAAAGAGGTAACAAATAAAAACAAATAAAATAATAATTTTTTTTATTTATTCCCAGAACAAAATTCAGTGGGGAATATCAATGAAATCAGTACAGCAGGCGATAGTAAAGCTGGTGAACCAAATATATCATCAAACAATATTGGTGGTGAATCAAGTGCTGAATGTAGTGGTATTGGTGGTGAATAAAGCCCAGTCAATGATGTCAGTGAACCCGATATTTGTAACGTTGATCATTAAAATGCAGAAAGACAAGTAAGAGAAATTGAATCAAATTTGGATGTTTCGTCTAGTGTTGATATACACTACACTAGTGTTGATCGTACAAAATAATATTTCATCAAGCGACTGCGATGTATTTTATTCTGACGATGATGACTATGTCACAAATAATAAGCAAATTACGAAAATAAACGATGAATTACCTAGAAGATCAACAAGACAATATAAACCAGTTGTTTTCGAGGATTATCACATCTATTTAGCGACAAATAATTTATTAGATGGTAATACTCTGACGTATGAAGAAGCAATTGTAAACAGAGATGACTGTAAACATTGGAAGAATGCTATCCAAGCTGAATATGATGCGTTAGTTAAAAATAAAACTTGGGAAAAAGTAAATTTACCTTGATAGAAAAATAAAAAACCAATAAAAACTAAGTGGGTCTTTAAAACAAAAATTGATAATGAAGGAAAAATTGTAAAATATAAAGCAACGTTGGTGGTTAAAGGCTGCAGCCAAAAAGAAGGTATAGATTTTCATGAGACTTTTTCGCCAGTTATTCGGTATAGTTCAATTAGATATTTAATAGCATTAGCTGCAAGAATGGAACTTGAAATTGATCATTTGGATGCAGTTACTGCATTCCTACAGGGAGATCTGAAAGAAGAAATTTATATCGCACAACCTGAAGGTTGCAGTCATGGTGAAAAAGTATTACGTTTAAAAAAATCAATCTATGGTCTTAAACAGTCTTAAAGATTGTGGAATTTAAAATTAAGTGAAATTTTAAAAGGTTTTGGTATGAACCAATCAAAAACAGACCGATGCATTTATTTTCATATAAATGATAAAAAGATTTTAATCGCAGCTATCTATGTTGATGACATTTACGTTTTATCGAATGATAAAATCATGAAAGAAAAATTAAAGTCATGTTTAAAAAGAAATTTTGAAATGAAAGACATTGGCCAAGCAAGTTCTTTTCTTGGTATAAGACTTATTCTTGATAGAAAAAATAAGAAGATTTATATTGATCAAGAGCAATACATTCAAAGTATGCTGAAAAGATTTAACATGACAGATTGTAATATTAGTTCCACTCCAATGGATTCAAATCAAAAATGAAGTTCAGCTCAATCACCAAAAAATCAAGAAGAAAAGGATGGAATGGCCCTAGTGCCATATCAAAAACTCGTAGGAAACTTATTATTTGCTGCACAGGTCAGTAGTCCGGACATAAATTTCGCAGTTAATTTTATAAGTCGCTTTAACAATAAACCAGGTAAGCTACATTGGGTAGCAGCCAAGCGTATTTTAAGATATCTTAAAGGTACCATGTCATCAAAATTATGTTACTCCAAAGATGCAAATAGTGATATCATTGGTTATTGTGATTCAGATTTTGTTAGCGACACAGACGAAAAAGTATATGTCAAATTAAAGCAACCAAGCATATTTTTTCATTTCCGGAAAAGATCTGATATTGAAAAATCTTGTAGAAAACAAAAGTATTATTGAAAAGTAAAATTAACGTAAATATATTAAAAATAAATAAACGATAACTAAATTATCGTAAAAAATATAAATAAAGTAAAATAAGGAACAATTAGTTGCTGAAAATTATTGTAATTGGAAAAGGAAAAAAACTAAAAGTAAATTTGTATGTAAAATATATTGTATTCTTAAAAATAAAATTTGATTTCAGGAATTTTGTAGCTTTCTCTATAATGACCACAATTTATAATATAAAATTTTGTTGAAACGAAAATATAATAAGAAAACATTCAACATAAAAACAAATGCGTTTTATTTTGGGTCGATTGGAGATTGCTGAAAAATTTAGTAAAAATTTATTTCTGATTACAAGTTGATTAAATCAACATTCTACAAAATTCTTTTAATATATATATTAAAAGTATCAAAACTCACACTTAAAAAAATTGAAGGATTTTTTAATGTAAGCCTTACATTACTGGTTATGTGATGTTAAGTAAAATTAAAACTCAAAATAATGCTTGCTTTAAATATTTATTGTAAAGGTTTTGCTTTAGATTTTATTGCAAACTAGTATGATGTGTATAATATAATGTACTTAGTATTACATTTTAAAGCCAGTATATATTTTTTCGTATGTAATGCAATATGATTTAAAAAAAATTGTAGGTATACTTCAGAATTCGCTACTTTGTCCAGAAATTACTAGGAAGAGAAATAATTTGTTCGCTATTAAATTCCATCCCCACAGCTAATTTTTTATATATAAAAATAGTGTTTCCATTATACAAAGAGCAAACTTTTTCCAAATATATTTGAATAATATTTTTTAAAAAAGTTTGTTTTTATTGCGAAATGAAAAAATGGATAACTTTGGGATTTATTTTTCAATTTTTTTATTATTATAAATATAAAATATTGGTATTCATTTCAAAAATATTCACAAAAAGTATTCAAATTTATTCATTTGGTAACACTACTGCATAAAGAACAAGTACGAATTTAGCTCTATAGTTAAATGTAATATGCATATGCATAGAGAAAAAGTAGAACAATACAAACACATTTTTACATGTAATTTCTCGATTGCGTGGAAAGCTTGAAATTTTCATTACAGTGTTTTGTTTATAAACTTCGCACGCATTTTTTGTTTTAAAAAATAATTAGTAAAAAGTAATTAAATTATATTAAAAAAATATATGTAAAAGTGGAAAACAATATATGTAAAAGTGAAAATAAATTTATATTAAATTTAATAACAATTTAAACAAAATGAGTGATAATATAATATACGTAAAAGTGCAAATTAATAAAAAAACTGAATATGAAAAATTACAAGGAATGGTGAATCGTGGAGTTATGAAGATTTTTTAATTTCAAGTAAGTAAAATTGTTGTTAGTTTTAATACCTAATTAGGTTTTTATTCAATTATTCGATAAAAATTCTGTACCCAAAAGTTAAAATATCTTAAGTCGACATAAGTTCTTTTAGCTATTTAGCGTTTTTTCAGACATCCTAACGGTAAGTTTTTTTTTGCTTCAACTCCGGTAGTAAAATGTTTCACTATGCAACAGTTATATGAATTTTAAAAATAGCTTAAGTCATTAATTTAGTAGAATGCAATAGGTAAAACAGCTTATGTATAAAAGTAAAATTTAATAAAAAAGTAAAATATCTTAAGTACCATTATTCAAAAAAATTATAATTTTTATTTTGGTAAAATATCTTAAGTCTACAAGAATTTTTAATTTTTATTCATTTAGTAAATGATCTTAGGTAGACCTAAGTTATTTTAACTCAACTGATAATGAATTATTTATACTTTTAAGTCGACTTAAGATGCTTTACAAAATTTATTTTGTTTAAATATTAGTTTATTTTGAAAAACGAAAAGCGCTTATGTGACTTAAGCTGTTTTTCTAAAACTAAATTTATGGAAATAAGGATTTTAAATATACTTAAGCTATTTTCCCGTGAGCACGTTCAATTTATAATTAAGAATTAGGCGCTTATTAATAGCGTGTTTTAGTGCATTTTCAGGAATTTACTACGACGGTTGTAGTTATTCGCGGTGTACAATATTAAAGTTTATAATATAATATATAATAAAGTTAAATGTAAAGTGAAATTCCTTAAACATAAATTTTAAAAATGAATCGTGCACAGAAAATATTAATGTTAGCTTTAAACTCGGAAAATGAGGGCGAGTACTGTCAAGGTACGAAAGTTTATGCCGAGATGAGTACTATTAAACAAGGTAATTTTATATTCATCTAAATTATATTTTGTAAATAAAGATATAATTTTGTTTTAATATAGATTTTAACAACGTAGATTTTCAAACTGATCAAAATGAATCAGTCGAGCAAGTTCAGGATAATTCAAGTCAAAATTATAGAGACTGTTATACACCAGTTTTTGAACACATCCAAGGTATTTTTAATTTTAAAAAAACTTAATATTGTTCAATTATTTTTACACTAAATTATACTAATTTTTTACCAGAAACCAACATCAGTTGGAGACCACTTTTGACGAGGCTAAGAATTTGCCAAGTACAAGCAGCCAAGTTCAAAATCCAAAGAATTATGCAGTTGGTGATGAACAACTAAATTACTTTGATTCAGATGATGACATAGCCGATCCAAATTACCATGACATAGCCGATCCAAACACAAGTAGCTTCTCGGATAGTGACGTAAGTGAAGAAACAGAACGTGCTGGACAATTTTTGCAAAAAAAATTGATAGGTGACCTAAAAAATCAGAAATCAAGAAAAATAAAGAAGAATACTGGCCAGGAATATTTTAATAAGTCAGGTAAATTACATGAAAAAAAGAAATTAAAACCATTAGAATCGTGTCGTATGAATTGTAAAGCAAAAATTTCACATAATATGCAAAGAGATATATTTGAAAAATATTGGAAACTTGGTAATTATAATCTTAGGACTACATTTGTTGCTGGATTAATAATTGTTTCAGAAACGAAAACCGAAAAAAAACCAGTAAAAAATTACGTAATCGAACTCACGCCAACAATTTTTTTCTAGAAGTTTATGGAGAAAGAATTAAAGTCTGTCAAAAATGTTTTCGGTATACATTATGCGAAACAGAACAATTTTTGAAAACTGTAGTGAAAAAAAAGCTGGAATCTTCTGGCACGACAATTTCACAAGATAGACGAGGTTGTAAAACACCTCCGAATAAATTAACTGCACTGAAAGAAAATGAAATTCGCAGTCATATTACAAGCTTTCCTGCATATGAATCGCATTATACGAGAAAACAGTCTGCACAAAAATACTTGCATGCCGATTTATCGCTTTCTCAAATGTATCGTTTATATACTGAGAAATTTAGTAGGCCAGTATCTCTTACTACGTATTCAAATATTTTTAAAACCATGAACATAAAGTTTAAAAAGCCAAAATTAGACACATGTAATAAATGTGAAACATTGAACATGAAAATTAAGGCTTGTAAAGGAGATGAACAGATCCAAATTAAAATAGAGCTTGAAGAACACCAAAGCGGTGCTGATTTAGCATACGAATCCAAAAAAAAGGATAAATATCGTGCTCAAAATGACCGATCTCTAAAAGCATTTACTTTTGATTTAGAACAGTGCCTGCCAACTCCATTTTTAAGGACAAATATTGCATTTTATAAAAGACAGTTATGGACGTTTAATTTAACTGTCCACGATGCTGCCACCAACCAGCCAGTCTGCTATATGTGGCATGAAGCTGATGGACGACGTGGAGGTAATGAAATTTCGTCATGTCTCTTTGAACACCTTAAGAGTTTACCTGATAGCTGTAAAGAAGTTATATACTACAGCGACAGTTGTGCAGGACAAAACAAGAATTCATTTGTTTCAACAATGTTCTTAGTATTTATGCAAACTGAATCCACTGTAGAAATAATTGACCATAAATTTTTGGTGCCAGGTCACACTCATATGGAGTGTGACACAGATCATGCAGCTATCGAAAAAAAGAAAAAAAGGACAACTGTAAATATCCATCACCCCCGTGATTGGTATCAACTTGTTCGTACAGTAAGAACTAATAACCCTTTTATAGTAAACGAAATGTCTAGAGACAACTTTTTAGATTTTTCGCGTGTTTCTAAAGATAAATTCATATGGAGAAAAGTCGATGAAAGTTCTAATAAATTTATATGGCAAAATGTGAAATGGATAAGATACCAAAAAACGTTTGGAATTATTCAGTACAAAACTTCACTTTCTGAAGAAGAACCCTTCAAAATATTGAATTTAAAGCGTCGTGGAGTTTTGGGTGTAATACCATCTGATATACCAAACTGCTATTCGGAACCAATAAAAATCAGCAGAGAAAAGAAGAAGGATTTGTTAGATGTTTTACCGCTGATTGATGCCAACTATCACAGTTTTTATCAGAACCTGGCCACTGATAATATTCAAAATTTTCATCCAGACTTAACAGAACAATCAGACGATGAAATTTAATTATTAATTTTTATGTAATTTTCTATAATTTTTATTTATACAATGAATTTGAAATATTATTTATGCATACAATGAATTTATGCATACAATGTTAATTTTATTAATTATAATTTAATGCATAAAAGAAAATTGTTTTTGTTTATGATTAATAAAAAATTATTAAAATACTTTGTTTCAAAAATTATTATCACTTAAGTCATATAGTTTACCAGAAATGTTTTGGTAAAATAACTAAAGTCGAGTTAAAATGTGAGCACAATTCAAAATTAATTTGGAAAAATATCTTAGGTTACTTAAGATTTAAAAAACAATCATATTTAATTTGGTAAAACCCCTTAAATCTAAAAATCATTAATATGTAGCTAAATCATAAATTTAGTAAAATTTGCTGCAACTCCTATAATTATGCACCCTTTAATTTTTTTCAGAAAACTATTTTAAGTTTAAAATTGGTTTTCTGAAAAACAGCCAAAATATACTTAAGATCTTTTACCTTATCGGCACAGAATTGTATATCATTATCGATTACCCCAAATATATTTTTTTCTTATTTAATGTAAGTTTGCATTACATAGGACACACATTTATTTTTTCTTATTTAATGTAAGTTTGCATAACCTCTCATTAAATAAGCTTGTTATATTATATAATAAGGTAGACATTTATTAGCCAATTCCACTGTGAATATTTTAGATGAAAATATCGTTTATTTGGATTTATTATATATACTAATATACATACATTTATTTAACTATACCATTTTTAGATAAAATTAAACATTTTTCAAATAAAATTAAACATTTTTCAATATATTTTAATATCGAAAAATGTTTAATTTTATTTGAAAAATGTTTAATTTAATTTGAAAAATGTTTAATTTAATCTGAAAATGGTATATAATAACATTAATGTGTATATTATTTACTGCAGAAGACTTCAATTTAAAAAATTTCTATTAATTTTATTTGCTTGTAATCTTCAAAAACTATAGCTGTATAGCGTAGTGTGTTACAAAAGGCAATGCATATCTAATAATTTTTTCTGTAACATTTTTTAAAGTTGGAATTCATGGCAACATACCTGTATACGACATAAAATATTTATGCGATTCATGTGGAATTGAGATCCCAAAAATTGATTTCATAAATATTTTTTTTCAAAACTATCAACACCCAGAATATTTCTTAAAAATAAAGATGAAGAATGAACAAGTTCTGAAACCAATCCCAGGTCAATTGCAAAGACAAAATTGTTGTATTGGCCTTGATATGTATATTAATAAAGAGGTAACATACATATTTTTGTAATTATTCTAGTAAACTGATTAAGTTTTGATATTTAGGAGCTTGAAAAATTAATTTTACGCTCACAAAATGCTTATGTTTTAATAAAAAAAGCTGAGGAGAAAAAAGAATTAGCTTATTTGTCAGATGTAGAAAGAAGAGCGGTAATTAGAGAAGGTGTAGCTTTATTGGTCCAAAAATTTTCTTACCACCCTGAGCATGATCATAAGCTGGCTTTGGCCAATGCTATTATTAAGCTTTTTCCGCAATTAAATACAAATAATAAAGATACGGGTGGAGTGGTACGTTTATAAAATGTTTTTAACTAAATAAATTAATTTCTTGTTTTAGGATCTACTTTATAATCGAGATGAGAATAGAGGATATATTCTGAATAGGCTAAATCATATCAGAAATAAATTATATAAAATTGAAAATAATGAAAATGTCGAAATTATTTTAAAAAAAAAAAAGATTGAGTGTTGCTGAAAAAGCAAGTATTCAAACTAAGATTAGTGATCAGATAGTAACTTCTACAAGCTCTTACGAAGAAGACTTAATAATTTTAAAAAATTTAAACACTGCAACACAAAAAGAATTCAAAAAAGAAAAATTAATAACGACATTAGAAACCCGTAAAAAAACTTTGGAAAATAGGACATTGAAAATATCGGAAGCTTTTCCATTTTATTTTACCAGCCCAGATTTGGTAAGATATAAAATTTTGGTCTTAGTTTATTCAATATTTTTTTATAATTTTTTATTTAAGATTTTATTCGATTTTAATTTGCGATTCCCTGAGTGTTCTGCAAGTTTAATTGAGGATTGGCCAAAAGTAGCCGCTGTGATAGATAAAGTTTGGATGGGATTTAGAGGCCCTTCTTCATCCAGAATTTTGGAACTTGACGGTAATGTTTAAACTTATCAATTTTTAATATATTATATATAAAAAGTTTTTATTTTTCACAACTTATAGAATGGACACCATCGTTTAAATATTTATTCACCTTATTAAACTTACTTCCACAAACTTCATTGGGAAAATCCTCTTTAAAATCTAAGAGATTGCCATTCGAGACATGCATGAATAGATTAATTCTATTTAAGAAGATTATACATATTAACAAACATTTTCTCAATTTCAAAAAATTATTATATTTACAGCTTAATCTTTCAAATGAAGAACTATTTCAGAGGAGCGTTTTAACACCATATTTAATAGCTAAAGATGAAAATAATAAAGCTATTACTGAATTGGTATTATGTGTAGAATCGGAGCTAATACCGCTGCCACCTGAATTTAAGGTAATTGATGCTATAGACTTGCTATTTAAAGCTCATTATATATTTAACCAAGAGTTTGATGAAGGACTAAAAAACTTTTGGATGTTTATTTCTTTCTATTTTTTTAAAATACAAAAAACCAAATTACCAATTAAAATTAAAGATGTGGCAAATAAAATAAATGTAGAATTAAAAAAAAACAGTAATTAAAAATCGTAATTATAATCAAATCTTTACATGCATATGAATTTTAATTTTGTCAATATGTTTTATAAATTTTGTTAATTTCTTATAAATAGTACATATATTTAATGTATCTAATAAATTATATAAATAATACTTTATAAATTTGAAGAATATTGCTAGTTATTTATTATGAAACAGTAAAGCTATCCACTACATATTAAATAATTTAACTATAATAGACTAATAAAGACTGTTTAAGTACTTTTGTAACTTTCTCTGGTTTGAGAAAACATATTAAAAAGAAAAACTGTATGAAAACATCTCAGTTAAATACGTGTTCCAATATTAATATGCTAACATCAGATTGTACAAATTTTAACAAAGTCCATATAACCGACTCCCAATCGTGTTCAGATTCCTTCGCTATATCAAATATTAAAAATTGTGGTATGAAATCGTTCGAAAAAGACATAAATAGCTTATATTTAACTCTGAATCAATTAGGTATTGCGGAGGATTCTATTTCGAAAATATTTACTTCATCAAAAAAGTTGGTTCAAAGTTCAATAAATTTGATTGAACATTGTAGTACTGATGAAACAAAAAATATAAAAATTGAAACAGAACAATTATTTAAAACTTATTGCTCAAAATATACTAGACGAAAAACCTTTCAAAACAATCCATTCTATGTTTGTCCTAAAGAACTTGCCATAGGATATAGATGGGATATGCGCTTCAATCAAATCTACTTTTCTTTAAGGGAATATATTGTCATATATGATGACATTTATTGTGCATATCATATTTTTGATAAAGAACTTAGTATTAAAAGTTATGTAAAATATGTAAATATTAAATACAAAAAGAGCTATGAATCTATATTTTGTAACAAAAATAACAAAAAATATATACTAAGTATCAATATTAATTTAATATAATGTTTCGTAATAAATAAATAAATTAATATTTAACTGTTAAAAAGAAAAGTTATGATATAATATGAATGTTTTATTATAATAAAAATAACAAAAATTACATATTTAACAAAATAAATTTAATATTAAATATATTTAATATTTTCAAAAAAAAAAAAAAAAATTATGAATGTATGTACTATATTAATAAAATATTATATTCTATTACAATATCAAAATTTTAGGATGTATATGACGGACAAGATTATGTGAACAAAAATCTGAAAATAATAGATAAAAAAGAACATTAATACGATTCAGACAGTGATAAAACTTATTGTTTAGAAGCTGAAAATTGTAAAGGTAAATATACATAAATCAATTGCATATTTGAATTTGATTTCAAAAATCAGTACAATTGTATAAAATAAAAAGAGAGGATTCAGACAGTGATATTTTTTTTGTCCCTAACAAAAATACAGAAATTATAGAAATACTGAAGATCTTTTAAATAAAATGTAAATTTAATCATAGTATATTTAAATTATATGATAATACAAATTTAAGAAAACTTACAATAAATATTTAATTGAAGACTTTAAAAATTATTTTTCTATGTGGAACTTGTAATTCCTCAGGTATTCCAATAAATTTTAGTTAGAAATTTTTATTTGCAAAAAAAGTATCAGAGTAAAAATTAAAAAGTAAGTATATTTGTATTTCAACAAGCTATATATAATTTCCCAATTATTTTTAAATTAAAAATAATTAAAATAAATTAAATAATTTGAATTATTTTTGAATTAAAAATAATAATTCATTGAATTACTTGAATTTTTTTTTGTTAATTCAATAATAATTCAATCGAACCAAACAGAATATATCACAAATAAAAGAATATTTAAAACATTTTGAACAAATTTCAAAAAAGATTGAAGGAAGTACTTATGTAACACTTCACTTAACTTATACTATTTGCATTATTTAAATAAAATATATTGCCGTAATGAATTAGATTTGGAATCACTAAAGCAATTAAAAGAAATTTTTTTAAGAAACATTCAATTCATAATTTATCCTAATTTATTAATAATACATAAATTGGCTTTATTTTTATTCCCTCTTAACAATAAAATGACCCAGTTTAAGAACGATGACAAAAATATGGTGATAAGCAAATGTAAGGAGCTAATGGAATATTATTTGGAAGATACAAGTGCATCAAATGAGTGGCCTAGTTTCAAAACTAACAACCTCCACTTTTCGAAAAAAATTAACGGTTTTTTATAGGTTATATAATTTAATGTGATTTCCAATTTTCAAATTCGAAAGTCAATAAATCTCTTAGTAATTTGCCCTTCAATTTGCGATTTTTTTTTCAAAACTAACAATATCCATATCAAGATAACATTCAAAACTGACAAAATCCATATTTTTTTCAAAACTCAATATCTCCAGAGTTAAATAGGTAAAATTGTAATAAATTTTATTATTACGTATTATAGTTTTTATTATTACGTTCTTGCAATTGCAACTGACACATAACGGTAACTATTTGTATGATTTCGAGATCTTTCTTGTTTTTAGCAATAATAATTATTGTCATTTCAAAGTAATTATTTCAAGTGCGAACATCGTAGTGAAGTTTATATAGTAAAAATTGTTAAAAAAGTTAATTTTTATATAAAGTTAAAAATAAAATATGGATATTTTTGCAACACCGGTTGATGCAAATACAAGAAAAAAACAAAGAAATATTAAAAATTGGTCCAGGGAAAAGGACAAAACCATAAGGTATGTATTTATTTATTTATTATTTATTTATTATTACTATTCAAATATAAATTTTTTATATATTATTATTATTCACGTGTAAACATATTTTTTTTTTTCATAATCTGAAACTCTATAAAAAATTACGTGCATTGATTCTTTTTGATAATATTATTATTAATTTTGTAGATATTCTCCAATAATGCTACCAATAGCACCTGAGTGCTTGCACAAGAAAGGCAGATTCAGATGTAAAATGTTAACTATGATGGAACTAAAAAAATTCCATCATCTTTTTTACTCAAGGAAGGATAAAATTTATCAGGATAATTTTATACTTAAACATATACGTTCTTATCCAGTAACAAGCCGTAGACCTACAACTGAAACTGGCACTGCAAGAACAATGCAAACAAAATATTTTATTAGAAATTACAAGAAAATATTGATTCCAGTTTGTTGTAAAACTTTTGTGAATGTGCTTGGAATTTCTAGATTTCGTATTAATAGAATCGCTAAAAATTATCATTTAGCTGGCAGTTTTCCAAAAGAAAATCGGGGTGGCAAGCAAAATCAAGCTTTGTTTGAAGCGAAGAAAGATTCTGTTATGAAATTTATAAGCAAATTTAATGTTTTGGAGGCGCATTACTGCCGCTCGCAAACATCTGAAAGAAAGTATTTACCATCAGAACTTTCTATAAAAAAAATGTGGAATGAATATATGAACGAAATTCAAAATAATTCTTTAGCTGTAAAGCAAAGTTATTTTAGAACCATATTTAATAGAAATTTTAATTTGGGATTCGGTACGCCAAGGACCGATGTGTGTTCTAAATGCTTAGAGTTAACAAAAAAAATTAAACGTCAAACAGATCATAAAGAAAAACAAATGTTAATGACACAAAAACGTATTCACAAATTAAGAGCTAAAGCATTTTATAGTCTTCTAAGAGAAAAAATTACGATTTATTAATTTTAAGTTTTGATTGTCAAAAAAATTTGCCTCTACCGAAGTTACCGGATCAATCTACTTACTACAGTCGGCAAATTTACCTTTTTAATGTTACTGTTGTGACTGGCCCATCCGGTGGATCGCTGAATTCTAAAACGGTAACATCTTATTGTTGGACGGAAAATCAACATCGCAAAGGTTAGTAAATAGTAACATTAAATCTATTAAAAATCTTATTTTTAAATATTATTTTTCAAACTTAGTGTCATATCCAATTTATATAGTGTAAACAGGGTCTAAGTGTCAGTATGACATTACATTTTAACTACTGTAAAATATTAGATTCATTGCATATTTGGAAGTTATAGCGTACAGTTTACTTTTTGATTTAATTAATAGAATACAATAAAGAATTATATAGAATTACATATTTGAATAAGAATTGCGTGTTTTAATTCTAAAATATACACAACACTTAGGTTCAAATGAAATTTCATCATTTGTTTACGACACATTAAAAACAACTGATATGTCCCATTATAAGTCAGTTCGTTTAGTATGTGATGGATGTGGTGGACAAAATAAGAATGCGATTATGGTCGTCATGACCATGTATTGGCTAAATAAAGCTCCTAACAACATTAAAAATCTTGAATTGGTTTTTCCAGTCACAGGTCATAGTTTCATTCCACCTGACCGGGTTTTTGGAATATTCGAAAAGCAGTTTAAGAAAATGGAAGTCATAGCACTCACTGCCCGATGAGTACCTGAAAATAATTTAAAAAAATAGTACAGTAAAAACAGCTGAAGAATTTAAAATTTTTAACTGGAAAGATGCCAAATCTGACATAATTAAACCGCCTTCTGGATGGCATTTTAAAATTCAAAATTGCAAAAGGATTTATTTAACCAGGAACAGAAATGGAAACATCTCAGTTCAAGGGGAAACCACGTACAGTAACCTTTTGTGCGTTTCTCAAAGCCTCTTAAAAAAAGGGAAGAAAATTAGTCAGTTAGTTCTGAGTGAAATACTAATTAACCAAGTTAATGTTAATGCTGAGAAAAAGAAAAATGTAGACGCTTTACTGCATAAACATTATGGCAATGATTGGATGACAATGCAGTTTTTAAAATTCTTTTATGACATCATACATAATCCATATAATGAAAATTTTGAAGAAGATATTAATGATGGTCATACAATTTGCGAATATACCGGAGATATACCTGAATTTCGGATTAAAAAAATTAATATTCTTTTTTAACTATTAAATAAATGAATTTAATTATTTCTGTTTCCTCAAATAAAACTTTTTATTTTCAAAACTAACAATATTCTTTTTTTAATTTTCAAAACTACCAAACTCCTCACTTGTAAATTTCAAAACTAACAATCTCCAAAGGTAAGTTGCAAAACTCTCGATATGCAAATTTAAAAATTTAATATCTTAAACAATTGTGAATAATTTTATGAAAACATTATTAAATTAATAATAATAAATAAATAAATAAAACAAAAATCGCCAGTATAGCGCGGTTTCTAAGCCGTCCAGAAGTATTTTCAATTTTGCAGAAAATCGCTTAACGTGGATGTTGTTAGTTTTGAAACTAGGCCACTCAAATGATGAAAACAATTAAACTTTGTCCACGGAATCAATAAATATATTTGGAGATTTTATCAGCAATAGAAATATGACTATAAGCTCTTCAGAAGATAGAATTCAAATTGAAATTTATTAATATACCAATTTGTGTGTTTATGCACGACGATTTTCATGTTTTAAAATGGTGGGAATTAAATAAAGCCCAATTTCCATTATTACACAAAATAAGCTGCAAAATTTTTGCAGTTCCTGCAAGTACAGAATCTGAAAGGTCATTTTTTAAAGCTAAAAATTTAATTTCAGAAAAGAGATCAAGCTTAGATTCACTTCTAATAAATAAAATTATGTTTTTAAATTCAAATTTAAATAAAAATAATTCAGAAAATTAAATTGAAAATTTCATTAATAGTGAAAATTAATAAAAATTAATAATTTTTGTTATACCGTATTTACATATTGGTTTTTGTTATTATTTAAAGGAAGTGTTTTTTAATTTCGTTATTATTATTTTTATATTTTGAAATAATTTTTTATTATTTTGTTCTTTTTTATGAATTATTAAAATTCATACATATATTCAAACATTCATAAAAAAGTGTACAAATCGTGGACAACACGCATATATCGTGTACTGAATACGATACAAATATAGTGTGCAACGTTTTGATAAATTAAAACAAAAAGTATACAACTAAAGGTTGTACCCCTATAAAGTGTACTTTTTCAAACATTGCACACGATATATTCTTGTTGTACAAGTTGTGTACTATGCAATTATTTTTATGAATATATTCGTGCAGAGCTCTAGTAGCTACTATAGAAACTGAAAAATTAAAAAGTATTCAACAACAACATTGATGAAAGAATATCTTATCATCGTCGAATCCAATAAAATATTGCAAAGAAATTGATTAAAAATTAAATTAAGAATTGCTATATATCGAAACCAATAAATTATTGCAAGAAATTTTTTTTTTGTTCTAATATAGATATACTTAATATACATTTTGCCCTTTTCGACTTGAAATTTGATTTTAAAAAAAATAATATTCACATAATTTCTACAATAATTTCACGTCTGTTTTAATCTGCGTAATTATACTTAATTATATATTTAGATTATTTTATTATATCAGCTATTTTTCATGATGATTTACAGTATTCTGGATTCAGAATGCTGTTTTAACGCAACACAATGCTGAAGTTTTGAACTTTTAACTGTAAAACATAGTATCCTAATATTATAACCATTTCAGCGTTACTTTGTGTTGTGTTGAATCAGCATTCTAAATACAAATTAATATGTTAATAATATTAATAACATCCTAATAGCACATCTTATCTAATAAGTATTACAATTTCTTTCCTAGCATATTATTTCTAAATATATATTTTAAACCGTTTGATGTTTTAGTTTTAGTAGGTAAATCAAATTTTTAGATTATCTCAAGAATCATTACGATATCCAAATACCGCCATAAGAAAATATTGTACTAAAAATCAAGAAAAGTACAACGTTCTGCACATATAGGTATTTCTTTTGTATATATTTTAAAATAAGTAGTTATGATTATATTTCATGCTGTTGTTTTACATATTGCTAACGATTATTACTACTATACTGCGGTAGTTGGTGCTTTTAGTTTATTATAGTCTTCTGGTCTTATTTTAATCAAAATATGCAAATAACACTGAAAAAATAAATTTAATTTAAAAAAAAATTGTATAAGTACAATGTAAAAACTTTGAATAATTTTTACAATTTTAGTTATTTAAATAATTATGTTTTTATAAATTACCTGTTATATATATATGTACATACAAAAAAATTTACTCTGTATATATATATATTTTCACAGCAGACTCTGTTGACTGCAGTACACTGTTTCGATTAGATTTTTATTTTACTTCAATGGATTTATTGATAAACTGAACTTTCAATTTATATTAATTTAATTAACATAGTATTTTAAAACATATTTTAATATGATAATTGTTCCTTATTAATGTTTATATTTGTTGTTTATTTAAATATGTATATTGATTGCTTCCATGTCATTTTTGTTGTTTGAATTAAATTACGCACTTCTTTCTTCTTACACTTACTATTTTTGAATATTTATTTTGGATTGTACATTTGTAATAATGAATAATTATAGGTATGTATACTTAAATTTTCCACTTGTTGATTCATAATAATAATCAAAAATATTGTAGTTCATATTTTGATTGTTTTATGATCATATCGGATTTTTATCAGACTTGTTTCTTAGAGTACATTTACTCTAAGACTTATTTAGCTAAAAAAAGCTCAATTAATAATTGTTTTATACATTCACTTTTAATCATTGTTACAAGAATATTATTTTCCTCAGAGTCATTAAGTTACACTTTTCAAATATTTTATTCACCAATTTTTTGTTTTTACATATTAAGGTGATGCACTATGCACAAGTTTTAATCTTAGAGGAAATTTATGCACAAGTTTTAATCTTAGAGGAAATTTACTCTAAGGTTTTCATGATCCAATGAGGACATTTTTTTAAGTAAATGTCAATGCGTAATAATCACAATTGAATTGAAAGTTAAATTCTATCAGTAAAAATTTATGATTGTGATATAATAATGAATATTGAACATTATATTTTGAACTGTAACTTTAAAACTTTAATGATAAAGCAAAAACAAAACAATTATATTATTAAATTCTGCCTCCATCTGTTTTGAACAATAACAACAATTAACAATCAAAACAATAATAAACTCACGTGTTTATAGTCAGAAAGTGTTCTAAAAATAAAGCTGTGCGCACAGCACAACCTATGAAATAATTAGGTATCGATGCTAACGTAACTAATAATTCGATACTTCCTATATTTGGTTTGAAAAATCGATTTCATGCACACAGAACCAAAATAGTTCGATTAATTTCAACTTTTCTACATAACTTATGAAACTATTTAATTTGACAAGCTGAAGCAACAACAATTATTAAAGATAATTAAATTGAATGTTTAATTTTATTAATATTAAACTTTTATATCAAATATTTTTTATAATAATATTGTGTAAATTAAACAAAATTTGTTTAACCTTATAATTAGTTTATAAAAACAGAAAATATGATTTTAACTATGAAATTTCAAAAATAAGAAAATGGAAAAAAAAAATTGTATTAATTAAGTTATTCACACAATAAAAAGAATTATGAGTTATTCATTCATTCTTACATTTATTATTTTAATACGGTTTATTTAATTTCAAAATAATTTTTGCGAATGAAAAAAAAAACCTTAATCGATTGGTATGCCACCAGAAAACATTTTGTAACTATTACAAAACCGTATTACTTCATACTCAACTGCAACAAATTGATTGAGGTTTTCAATTCACCACTCCAAAATTTCTAAATATATATCGCAGTTTGCTTTTACTTGGCGAGACATTTTTTTATATAGTTTAATATGAACCTTAGGCAATCATTATCAAAATATATTTAGAAATAAAGTCTCTAAATATCCGTGTCTGATCGGAAGTTATAACTACTTTTAAAGAAATACATTTTAAACGAAACAATTAATATGCAGATTTTAAAAATGTAAAAAAATTAGAAAATATCTTCATGTTTTATTCATAATTTATTTATCATACTATTATTAGTTTAAAATTTAAATTTGATAACTTATATATGTCACAATAAAATTAATGAGGTTACAGAAAATATAAATTTAAATTTGATATCTTATATATATATCACTGATTCGATATTATACGTTATTAAAATTACAGTTGTAAAAGGTTTTTATTTAATCGAAGACAAATACACTTAACTATTCGAGGAAAATTTTGGCTGTTCATTGTACATCTAGCTTAAAAGAAATCATTCACAATCGTAAAAATTGTGGCGGTTTAAACACTACACAACCACTTTTGTATTCGGATTAAAAAGTAGTTAACTCCCTGTGACATTTCTAATTAAACTATATACATTTTTGCGTTCATATCATAATAATAAATAATATCATTATCATATTATCATAAGAATATTAAAATTTTTAATGTTTCAATTTTCGAATATTAAAGAATTTAAAAAAAACATCAAATTATTATTATAACGTATAACATCGTAGCGACGAGAAACCATTTCAATGTGAATTTCATCTTCATTCTTACGAAAAAATATAGACATCAAAAATATGGATAAGAAAAAACCAATAATTATATATATAGTCCAATAGAAAATGTTAAAAGGTTTTGTACGAATTATGGGATTATTAATTTTTTGATTTTGTTTCACTAATAAATTGAAAACAATACAAAAAAAAATTAGCCGATATTTCACTATTGGATACAAAGGAATTAAGGAATGGATAATAATAAAATAATGAATAATCTATCAATAATACGGAAGGAAATAGGGAAGTCCTGTAAAAAATAGAATCCCGAATAGTGCTGAAAAAAAAAATCAATAAATTACACAAGGAAAATGAAATTATTTTAACTTGTTTAATTCACAAGTTCGTTAATGGAGAATAAAATGATTAGGTTGAACTTTTTTATTTTGTAGAAGTGATAAACATCGAACGCTTATCCTTTTAGAAAATTAATTTTGAGTAGCTCTTGTACGTTGTACATTTGAAAATGTCGTAATTTAAACTACTGTTACAAATTACAAATAATTTTTAAAATTCATTTAGATGATTTCGTAAATTAAAAAAAAAATTAAAAAATAATCGTGGATTTTTTAATTATCAACCAACACAAACCGAGTAAATGTACATTCAATTTTCTTTCCAATACCGCATTAATAAAGTAATTTTATTTTGGTATGGACTTGATTTTATTGCTTTTACGATATATGCAAAACACCAACAATATTTCAAGCAATCTGAATGTTTTTAGAATGTTCTTCAAGTTATTTGCAGAAATGGACTTCTTTACTAAAAATATAAATCAAATAAATTTTTATAATTCCTTTGTGTATGAAGTGGATTTTTATCCTCAAATCCACAATTTTGCATATATTAACGCCATATGGATTATAAATTATGAATTAAAAAGAAAAGTGCCAAATAGTACAAACTAAAAAGTTTCATTATTAGCCTCATAACGAAGGTCTCCATATATCCACAATTGTATATTAATATAAGAAATAAAGTAGCTCATGTGTTTCCAGAACACATTTATTTACGAATTTAAAAATTATTCGTAATTTAAAAACAATCTGTTCAATTACTAAATGCTGTCTAAATTTTTCTGTCTTATAAATGTTTTTTCACATTGCATTGATTTATATTGTTTTAATGTTGATATTAATGAAACAGTTAATGCTCTACCTCAAATATCACATGCTCATGACTTTTTCCGGATATGTGTCCGTTCGTGTATAATTTATTCACGTTTATCGCAAAAACTACATAACAAAAATTTCTTCGAGATGCTGTACTGCTTCTTGTTCATCACTATCTATTCTATATCATAGTTGTATCATTTTTTTCTTATACGGCTAGTGGATTATTTTGTTTTGTATCATTTTATTATTCGGTTTGGTTGTCTAAAATTTGATCATCCTCATTTTTAATAATAAGTTTTATATCAGAAGATTTTGTTTTTAGAATTGCGTTACATTTTGGATGGTAAACATTTTTTACTATATCTTCGTCTTCTAAATATTCATTGAAAATATGATTAGTAAAATTTTCTATTAAATCGTTTCTTAATTACATCATTTACAATTAAATAATTCAAGTTTGACTGATATGCGGTTTAGTCCTTTTTGGGTATATATGTATAATGAAAATGAAATTGAATTTTATTTTATATTTTACTTTATATATAACCTATATTTTGTTGAATTTAAAATGAATAATGGTTTCGTCTTAGTTATAAGCTCTGATGTTTATAATTAATTTCTATATTAAAATTTTAGGATTTTATTAATCCATGTATTGGGATAGCTACAGGTAAATTTCATTTTCAGAATCCGCCAACAATTTGTATTTACAGTATTTTTGGATTCTTTAAAGTACATCAATTATTTTTAATTCATATTATATTTTATATTGAAGAAACATAATGATTTTATGAGGATTGCAAAATTGAAAAGTGCTAAAACAATTTTCTACACTTTCTTAGGTTGAAGGGTGAAGGTAAAGATTCCGAAAATGATATACGCATTCGCATTCGCAACCATATCTCATATGTAGTAATTGTAATCCGATTGGAATGAAATTTAGCATAATTTTGCGATCTAATTGCTACAACTAAAATTTGGTAACTTCAACACGTTGAAAATATTTTTTTTTTTTATTAATTTATAGTTGGAAGTCGGCGCTGCGGCAAGTTTTTCAAGAATTCGTTACATTTCAAACTAAAAAGCTTCTATTTCATTTGTCTCTATGTTCCGCGCTATATCTATCTATTTCTTCTAGTTTCTAGCAACATTATGCATTCCAATTGGTTAGGTTACATTAAAGCTTAAGTTTGTGTTCAATTCGGCAACGTTATTGGAAAAATATAAAAAAAAATGCGCTTAATGCTAATTATTAAAACTTGTTGAATTCCACTAAAATACACTGAAATTTAGTCAAAGAATATAAAGTGTTCTGCTAAATAACTTGAAGAAACATTCTAAAAACATCCAAAAATAAAAAAATTATGCTAAAAAGGAACTCCTTTCAATGCTTATGTACGATCCTCTTGGTATTGATTCATCATTGTAGTAACTTGCATAAAATCGAGTATTAAAAATTGTTTATTTTTATTTTTGGGCCACAAATTTGAGTGGTATGTTAGCCATTCCGGTAACGTACTTGAAGAATAAATATAAATGTAAACGACACCGACTAAGATATGCTATTATGTAATGATATTATGGCCCAAATCTAAAAAAAAATGTAATTAGAAATATTATCATAACTAATTTTGTACCATAATATTGCAAAGTAAAGCTGGTATGGTATCCTTCGACATGCTGAGTTTTTTATTAAATTTTATTCAATATATAAAACAAATAATATAAACATTTAATTCACGTATTATATTATTAAGGGGGGTTTCACAGTTGAAGCTTAAGCTTAACTGAAACCAGAGATGTGAGGCCGAACCAGAACCTTTGGAACCGCCACATAAATATCGGACCGGACCGAAACCGGAACCCAGAATGAAACTTCTGTTAGAACCGCAGAACCGGTTCCTCTTGTTTAGGGTTCCTTAGGGTTCCATTTAAATTTTTTGGTTAATTTGGTTAATCCAATTAATCTTCCAACCCTTCTAATTCTATTAGAAGAGTTTAAATTTAAATCGATGCAGCTGTAAAGCATCATAAATCTGATTAAGCTTTACAATTGATGATCTTCTTGAGGACATTTTACAAATAAAAGGCATAATATTTAATTTTCTATTTCTATATTCCTAGTCCTAGTCCTAAATATATTATATTATAATAATACTCTTATTATTTAATTTAATTTTTTTTTTTTTATTATTATTATTTAATCTTATTATTTAATTGATTTTTGTTTTGTTTTTGTAGTTTATTGCTAAAATATGAAATATTACTTACAATGAATAAATAATATTACAAATTACAATTGTAATAAGTTGAAGGTTTTGAATTTACAGATATAATATTGAAGCTTTTGATTTTAAAACAATAAAAACACGTTTCATTTTAGTTTTTTTGTTGTTAATTAACCCTTTTGGAACCAGAACCCGAACCTGAACCGAGGTTTGAAATGAAGAACCGAACCAGAACAGAACCCACAATGAAAAAAAAATCAAAAACCGTAACGGGAACCGAACCGCTTAAAAAATCAAAGGGTTTCACATCTCTGACTGAAACTGAACCGATTGTGTAGCCTGCAAATTAAGCTCACTGGGTTTTTCAATCAAAATTTTCCCTAAATTTAGTTAAATCAAAAAATGTAATTGTAATTGGAAATAATATTAACGAAATGAGAATGTACTATAAAAATTAATGTGATATTGGAATTTGTGTGTGTGTGTGTGTATTTTTAATATGAATTTATAATAGGGGGGAAAGCGTAGCATTGAATTTTGATTTTTTCTAATATTTTTTTTAAATAATTTTTTACTAATAACTTTTCAATGTATATGTGAATTAAACTAATAATAAAAAATATCTAAAGTGAAACTTATATCTTGTTCACGTGGTGCGGAGTGGAGTGGACTGGATTTGTAAATCCACCACGTGAACACCAAAAATGTAGTATGGAGTGGATTATCAACTCCGCTCAAAATGCGAGGAGTGATGAGTAGTGGATTTGCAAATCCGTACCACGTGCGTGAACACTAAGCGTAGTGGAGTAGAGTGGATTTTGACATTTGTTTATTGTTTTCAAATTGAAATTGCAAACGAACAGCACAAAAACGATTTTATAATTAAAAAATACTTCACAAAAACGATTTTTTAATTAATTTAAACAATTTCAGAAAAAAGGGATATGTCAAAAAAAAAAAAAATAGTTCATCATGTCTTCACTAAATGCGTTATGTTTGATTTACTACGATCCACACCCAGGTGAACACTCATACTACGACCGGATTTACAAATCCAGTCCACTCCACTCCGCACAACGTGAACAAGATATTAAGATCTACCTATCTGCCGCATAAGATAAACCTCACGTTAAAGAAAGATTATCTTGTTTACTTTTAAATTATTTATTACATTTTTATGAAAGCTCGTATCAATAGCATCTTAGATTAAGATTAAAGATATAACTCGGAAACCATTGTCAAACATTTTATAATTTCTCTAAAATTTAATTATTAAGTAATTACTTATTGTTAACTTTCACAAATTAAAAGCTAGAACCACGATCATATTTATATTTTTGTTATAGTTGTTGCATGATAGCTAATTAGGCATCAGTTGTCACAGATGCTTAAAACTTATTGAAAATTGGTAATATATTTGGAATAATAATTAATAATATAATAATCAAAATCTACAAAAATGTATTTGTATACAAAAAATTATGACGCCTTAGGCGCTCTAAAATTAATTTACCTATTTTTAAATCGGGGCAAAAGCATTTAGTTGAAAATTTTCGCGGTATTGCCAAATTACTGGTAATTCCTAAATTATTTGAAACAATAGCAAAAACAAAAATATATGAGAAAGTGAAAAATTGTTTAAGTCTTTTCCAACATGGCTTTATGACTGGTAGATCTACCAACACAAATTTTCTTCTTTATATAAATAAACTTGTCTCTCTCATAGAAAATGGATTTTAAGTTAACATACAGACTTCTCTAAAGCATTTGATAAAGTTTCCATAAAAATTTTAATACATAAATTTGAAGCTCTTGGATTCCATTCTACTTTATTGTGTTCGATTAAATCTTATTTGTCCAATAGATATTAATATGTAAAAATAAATTCTTTTTCATCGACGATATTTAAAGTACTCTTTGGTGTACCGCAAGGAAGCCATCTTAGTCCATTGTTATTTATTATTATGATTAATGATCTTCCTCTTTTTCTTCCTTTCTGTTCCTTATGTATGCTGATGATCTTAAGCTTTTTGCTAAAATTGAATCCATTGCTTGAAGATTGCAAAAACCTTCAAATGGATATTAATATATTAATGGTGTGATATGTGATAATCTGATAATAAATAATGGGTTTTCATTAAATTTCTCTAAATGCCAAGTAATGTACTTCTTTAGGTGCAAAGATCCAATTATTTTTAATTATTTTCTTGGCTCATCAGCTCTCTCGAGGGTAGTTAAGATAAAAGATCATGGTATTATATTAGATGTAAAGTTAAATTTTGTGTCATACTATGAATAAAATTGTTCTAAAGCTTTTTCTATGTTTGGTTTTTTAAAAAGGAATTCCAAAATTTTTAATGATATTGGTACTCTAAAAACCCTATACTTCTCTCTCTCGTAAGAAGTATTCTAGAATATGGCTGTTTGGTTTGGTCACCTAATTACATGATTCGTGCAAATCGCTTGGAAAAAATTCAGAAGTCGTTTTCGAGGTATGCATTATTTAAGTATGGGTTCAGTTTTGAAGCTTTACCTAATTACTCAGCACGATGCAAACATCTTGGATTAGAATTGCATTAGTTTTGTTAATGATATTTTATAAGGTAGAATAGATTGCGCGAAATTATTAGGTTTAATCGACCTTAATGTTCCATCAAGGTTTTTTGTACTAATTATTTCATCATAGAACTAATTATGGCCGGACGGAACATTTCATTTAACCAATTGTATAATTCTCTATAATTATGTAAGTGATCATATAGATTTTCATCACGAAAGGGACTTTATTCTTAAAAAAATTAAAAACTATTTTTATAATGGGTAATTCAACAATTTATATCTTACTTACTTTTTTTTTCTTTTATTCAATTGCATAAATCTTTAATGATTATAATTGTGTTTTATTTTATATATAAATATATAAATGTTTTGATTTATTTTAATTTTGCGAGATATTATTATTTTTTATTAGGTACATTTAATTAAGTCTGTAATTTAATTGGTACACTGAAATAAATAAATAAACAAGCTAATATTATTACAGAATCAAAATATTGACTACGTTCTAATGTTTGATTACGTTCTAATATGGAAGGCAAAATATTGTTAAATTTTAGTTTAAATTTTGTCTACTACCCTAGAGTATATATTATATAGAGACCTCACGGCTATTTCAATCCTTAATCACAAGATGGCACTACGGGTACCGAAATGAATAAATACAATTTGGACAAGAACTTTCTTTCAAATTTCTACATACACGAAGCGCTGGTAGGTTTTTCTCATAAGAACCTCTATTAATTCTTAGCATCGATATGTTATTTTCAAGAGGATCTTGATTGATATGTGATGTTATTAAATATTTTTGTGTTTTATAAAATAAAGGCGATTTATAATAAAAACCCAAGAATAAAGTTTTTTTTTTCATTTTCTTTCCAAGGACCATTATTTTTATGAAATACCTGCGAAAGAATAAATGTTTTAACATTTGAATCTAGGTTCACTAGCATTTCATTTAATTTATGTTTAACGATATCATCAATATTAATTTTTTTGTTCCTTGGCGATTTAAATATATATTTAGGAATTTTAATGTCAATTTTTTTTTATCTTGTAACTTTTTTTTTTTTTTTTCAGGCGATCTTGTGTTATATTTATTTCACTAAAGTCATTGAAATTTGGCAGGCTGTTAAGAATATTTGAATAAGTCCTTACATTTTCAGTTCTATTGACTGTTAAATCTTTTTCATTTAAAAAAAAACTGAACTTGAATAATCTTCTATTATATTGATGTTTTTTATAAAACTTCCGTCAGGTATGACTATTTTTATTTTTTTCTTGTAAATTGGTTTTTCACTACTACACTTTATTTCAAAAAATATTTTGCAATTTTGATCTAATTGCATTTCCGACATTTGCATATCCCCTTGTATGAAATCGGTATAGAATTTCTATTAAGATTTTTTTTGAAGATGATATTTGGAGATCTTTTTGTTAAAAAAAAGTTGCTCACAAAATAATAATTTTGATTTCGAAGTTTTAGATTTATATCCCAAATTTTTATTACCAGAATGTTTTATCCATATTGCTCTTCTATTATCAGATGGCAAATTGAAAAAAGATAAAAAACTACCTGAGTGATATATATTGAAGCAACCTTCAAACTGGCAATAATAAGAAGACATTTCACCTAACAACTGCACTTTAAAATGTCCTACTAATTTACTTAATACAATACTGAAAGTATTTTTAAAATAATAAGTTTATTTAATTTAAAATCGTCCAAAAAAAATTTTTATGTATAGTACTTCTATACATAAACAATTTTAAAACCTTTTTTTTTATTTATTTTTTTGGAATAAAATGAAATAAGCACACATAAAAATAAAATAATAAAAATGTTACGAGTTTATCGAAAAATATTATTTATAAGGAACTTAACTTTTGGCACTATTAAAGAATTATAAATCTATTTTCAAATGATTTTTTTTTTTAATTTCTAAATATTTTATATATTATCACTAATAACCGCACTACTTGATAACTGAATATCTATTTAATTCAAAAATATAAAAAACCTTTCTTATTAACACAAAATCAAAAAATGCATAAATGAAGGGAATTTCCAACGGAAAAACCGTTCCAGGTTAATTCTTAGGAATTTTTTTTAGTGTTTTTTACCTTAAACCTCATTATTTCAGTATTTTTTGCCTTAACCCTTTTTTAAATATTTTGAAGAGTTCGTAAATTATCTGAGCATTCCAAATATGTTATAAAAAAAGATATTTAGTGATTTTTCCGAGAAAAGTAGGTTTTTCAAAAAAAAAAAAAATTCTTGACTTAGATTTTGTGTTAAAACAAAACAATAAATTAAATACACTAAAAAACTATCCTAACATTTTTTATGTCTTATTTAAAGAAACGAAATGATTTTGCGTTGGTATCATTAATTTAGTTATGTGTTCTACTATATGTTAACAAATAAATTTATAAGTAAAAATTATTGATACAATTAAAATTTTGATTACAAAAATAAAGAAAATTTATAAATCACAAATATTTTATAAAGATTTAAAAAAAAAACATTCGATTTTTTAAATTCCTATAAAACTAACTGTAACAATATTGAAGTAAAGTGTTTATTTTGTGAAAAATTATATATTAAAATGAAAAATAAATATTAATTATTAACACCTTGCAATTTATTTATAGTTTTATGATTTGTTTAGTGAAATATGTTTTGTGTTAGCCGTGCACGTGATGGAAAATATATTTTTAATAAATATTTCCTATTCGAAAAGTAAATAAAATTTTAGAAAAGGAAAAAAAAAAAGATTTTAGAAAAGGAAAAAAAATAATATGAGAGAGATGCACCACCCGATATTCATACCAATGGTTTCAATGTGCACCACCCGATATTCATACCAATGGTAGCGCCAATGGTTTCAATATTGGCTGGTGTCGAAAGCTTGAAATATAGTTATTTGAGGCGTGAGGACTCTATATATATATACTCTAGGCTACTACGTATGTTACTATGAGCAAGTATGGCCCACCGCCAAATCACCGCCTCTGACACGGGCCTTGATCTCATAATAAGGAATAATTCCATGTTATATGCATTCATTGTAGAAGCTCGTATTATAAATTTGAATGATCAAATTCTTGAGAATTATTTTTTTAATAAAATTTTGATAATTTGTTTATAATCTAGACATTTGAAATCAAAATATTATAATTTCCTAACTGTAATTATAATTTATATAGTATTAAAAGAGATGGCTTGCAAATATCCTTTAATTAAATCAAGAAATTAAAATATATTCAATTATAAAGCCGAAAATCTGATATTTTTTTTAGATTAACATTTTTTTGAATATTGTGGTTTAAACACGAGCCGAAGATACTTTTATCATAATTTTTGAATTGACATCACAGTCATCTTGGCAGTGGTTCTGGTTGCATTGCTAGAGCAATTTAATTTTGATTAGCGGCGTCCAATGTTAAATTTTTATTATTAACAGATCATTTTGATGACGATCTCTGATTATCATCGCTAATAATGTTGTCTTATGTTATTTGCGTTTTTATGGCTATGTAATTAATTATTGTAGTAAATTTCAATAAATTTTAATATAAATTACTGTATGGTCTAAAAACTGGTAGAAAAATAATACTGAAATTTCTGGATGCAATTTAACAAGCACCAACACTATAGATTATGAAACCAACCTCTGGTGCCAAATTTAATTCAAATCCTATAATTATGCTCTAAAAATTATATAATTACCTTATATTAAATTATATAATTAGTTTCTTCTGATATTATCTAACTTACCTTAACGCGTACGCTCAAATGTGAGGTGAAGAAGAAATTCTCTTATTAAATACTGAATAAAAATGCAAGTAAGATTTATAAATTTAGAAGCTGTTAAATAAAATTTTAGTACTTTTGAGTTAATTTGTTCTTCTGTTTTGAATTATAGAATTTAAATTTATAATATATTACAAATTTTGATAGAAATTATATTTATCATTCTCAGTAAGTTATACTCTAATTAATCCATAATCACATCCTCATAATAACATACTTACGGCTCTGTTTTCGATTAGCATTAGATCAATCCTAGAATTTATTCCATAATTTTAAAATAAACGAAATGTGATACTTTTTGGTGTAGATGGGTAAATAACTACAAATCGAAAACTGGTGGACTAAGCCGCAGGATAGATCTGAATGGAGGACTATCGTGAAGAAGGCCAAAAATCATGCCAAATGATGATGATGATACTTTTTGTATATAACTTAAATATATTACAAATTAATTAGAAAATAATTCTTCATTAGTTTTTATTTCATTTTACCACTTACTTACATTATAGTTCCGGATTGTTACCAATGCATTCTAATTAATCTTTGACATTTTAATAAATCATTTTAAATTATTTTTGTTTCTGATTTAATAAAAAATAAAACAACTTTCATATTTATTTTATTTAAAAATATTTTTTTTTTTTAGTTTTAAAATTTCTTGTATAATAATATTTTTTACATTCAATTTTACATTTATTTAAACATAATTCCATATTTTTTAATATTATATAATTATTTTTTTTAAGAATTAATTTTTTTTTAAATTAAAGTAGTTTTAACGTTTATGTATCATGGAAATTACATTTTTGCTCCTTGTACATTAATATGAAATTACTACATTATCCACAGGATATGTGATATCAAATTATAATAAATTTATATATTTTAATATAAATCGTTCATTATGAAGAAATTAGCTAAAATAATTCAATAAAATTAATAATAATAAATTTAACATAACATAATTCTCTCCCTTATTTTAATTTATTTTAATGTTTTAATTATTAAAATTGATATTAAATGATATTGAAATAAAATATTATTGATCTGAATTAAATATTTTAAAATTTGACTGTTATTTATTTTACAATTCTTATATTTATTATAAAGTTTTATAATGAAAATGTTTTCGATTATTTTTAATTTTTTTTTTTTTTATCTCATTTTATACTTAACAAAATTTTATAGATTTTTACATTATTTTTCCTTATAACTGCTTATCTTTCTTAGCGCAAGCAAAATATTTTAATTTAATATTTTAAATTTCAAGTCGAAAAATTAGCTTAAAGCCGAAACAAAAAATGTCATTACTATATTTAGTTACTTTGTTAGCTTATTAACTTATTTATATGTAAATATAAAAAAAAAACGCAATTATTTAAATAAAGAAAGAAAATTGATTTACGTCATTTGCTTATTTCAAACAACATCGGAAAATATGTTCAGTATTTTTCTATATCACAGTTCACAGTTAATCAGAGAAGTGTTGAGTTTATGTTTCAGTAATATTTTATGTAGGTTTTGGTAGCTTTCCCGTAAAAAAATTTATTATTATATATATTCATTTTTTTAACTAAAATATATTATTTAAAAGGGAAGTAAAATAGATTTGTCAATAAATGCAAGAATTGGTCACAAGTTTATTAATTTAGCATTGGTGTAATGTCAGGTTTCATAATTAACATTATGGACAAAGAAGTGCATAATAGATTTACAAAACTGAAATGATATTTGTGGTTTGTGTATAATTAAAAGGCCAATTGCACTATAATTTTGATTTTTTTTTTAAATTTTAACTCCATACGTCCAAAAGATTTTGGTTGTATTACTACTGGGATATTTTTAAAGCAATTTACATATTAATAGTCTTGTTTCAGTGTTGCAATATTAAAATGTTGTTATTTATTTACTGTTTTTTTTTTCTAATTTTTTTGTAACTAATATAGAGTGGTCAGCAGAAGTCTCCTTGAATACGAAATACTCCTTGAGTACAATGCATCTAATTAACTAACGTTATAATTATATAAAAATAAAAAAATTCAGTTATTAATTATAACAAGATATAATTTATATTGTGAATGTTCTACTTGATTTGATAATAAGAATTTTTAATTTTCATTGTTTTTTGAGGACTTCAACTTACTGGATTATATACTAAGGTACCAATAATTCAACATTATTTTTATTTAAATGTTTTCAATAATAATAAATTCATAGCCATGAATATATCGATTGTCATTGCCACTACCAACAAAGGAAAGGAGAAAATGTTTGTTGATGGATTTAGCTATCATTTAGCGGCCAAAACTAAGAGATCCAATAATTGGGTATGCAGCAAGAAAAAAGTCATTCGTGCAAAGCACGTGTGGTAACACACTTTGTAGACAATCGACGCAAAATTATTAAACCCCCCTCGGAACATTCTCATACCCCTATAGGGCACGAAAAATTTGTTTGTGAAACAAACAATACATTAAAAAGTAACGCAAAAAACACAGACCTTCCACCATCAGTTTTGTTAAGGGATTCGATTGTAAGTACATCTAGCCATATACGTGCGTATCTTCCGACCAAAGAAGCACAAAAAATAAAGATTCGTCGTTCACGTGCCAATAACATCAATAAGTCAGACGATCTTCAAAGTATTAATATTCCGGAAGAAATTAGGTATCTGGAAGGAGAGCTATTTATTTTGTGCGCAGATAAATTTGATGGTAAAAAGATAATACTTATGGGAACTAAATCGTCTTTAAAACTTCTTGGAGAATCGAGTTGTTGGATCGAGTTGTTGTTCCTTGTTGTTGTTCCTTCCATAATGCGACAACTGTTTTCTATACATGGGAGTATTGAAGGAGAAATAGTTTCCTTGCTAATTTGTCTGATGAGCAAAAAATCAAAAAAAGTGTATGACCAGCTATTTTTTAATATGCGAAAAAATTAGCTGCAAATTTTGGGAACATTGAATCCCTTGCATTGCAAGTAAAGATTATCAAAAGTTTAGCTTTCGTGCCCCTGTTGGTGAAATTAGAGAAACCAGAATACTTAATCTGGCAACACTTTGTTATAACTTATAACTCATTGTTATATAACTCTATTGTATAAATTTTATGTGATCTTATAACCTTAACTTTAATAAAACTTTCTCTTCTGAAATTGTAACTCATAGTCAGGGCCGGCCATATGGGGGGTGCAGCGGTTGCAAAACACCCGGGCCCCCTTTTTCTGGGGGCCCCCAATATTAGAAAAAAAAATTATATAAATTATATTTTACATAAAATAAAAAAAAAAAAAAAAATTTATTTTATTTAAACCAATAGAGAAATAACATATAAAAATAATTCATTAGAATTAGATATTTTTTGTTGTACTCAGTTTATTCGCGGTGTACCAAATATTTACGTTTGCACACCATTACATTTCAAATACACTACGCTTGCTTAGAGGGTTCTGTCTTGTAACGTTTTTAGTGTCAGTGCCAGTTTGTGTTTGACATTTTTTGTTTGTTTTGGAAGCACAGCCCCAAAAAAAATTGCACATGGGCCCCAAAAAAAATTTGCACCTGGGCCCATTGATGGAGAAGGCCGGCCCTGCTCATAGTAGAAGGACGTCTTTTATTTATTTCTTAGATCTTCGATAACTATTTTCCTACAGATGTCAAATATTGATCTGGAATAATCCAACAGGTTATGGGCCCAGTCTACCTAAGCGGCATAGAAATATTTATATAATTAATTGAAAATTATATTATAAGATTTATTTTCTATTTTTATCAATTTTTGACATTTTAAAAATGACCAACACATTGCCGGTCATTGAAAAGCTAAAAGGCAGAGACAATTTCGAAGAATGGAAATTTGCCATGGAAAATTATCTAATTCTGGAGGATTTGTGGACATGCGTTACAGGTGAACAAACAGATGTTAAAAAAATCGCAAAAGCGAAAGCAAAGATAATTTTGATGATTGATCCCATTAATTTCGCACATGTGCGAGATGCAAAAACTGCAAAAGAAGTGTGGGACAAATTATGTGAAGCTTTTGAAGATTCTGGTCTTACGAGAAAGGTTGGTTTGTTGAGAACGCTCATTACCACTAAATTAGAAACATATAATTCTGTAGAAAATTACGTGAATAAAATCATAATGACTGCACACAAGCTAAATAGCATAAGTATGGCCGTTACCGATGAATGGATCGGCACTTTACTTTTAGCGGGACTGCCTGATAAATTCAAGCCAATGCTAATGGGGCTTGAAAGCAGTGGTGTGAAAATTACAGCGGATTCAATAAAAACTAAAATCTTACAAGAAATTGAAGATGAATCTATTGATAATGGTAAAGTCTCTGATGATATTGTGTTGTTCAGCAACAAAAATTATGGTGATAAAAAATATAAAAAGTTTAATAAAAGACATCAAAAAAAAGGTCCAAGATGCTATGAATGCAATCAGCATGGTCACATTTCCACAAATTGTCCACTAAAAAAAAATAAAAATTCATCAAATAATGTGCTTTATGCCTCTTTAGCTGCAATGAGTACTAGAAATTTTGATGAATGGATTATTGACTCGGGAGCATCAGCGCACATGACAGGTTGCAGAGATTTATTAATTGATTTTGTAACATTTGAAGAAAGTGTTACAGTCGCTGACAGTACAAAAGTTAAAGTTTGTGGCAGAGGTAACGCCAACATAAAAGTTTGCGTTGGTAATTCTATTCATAGCATTATTATTAAAAATATATTATTTGTGCCAGATATTTGTACAAATTTATTATCTGTCAGTCAAATATTAAAGTCTGGAAAAAAAATTAAATTTAATTCTGATAGTTGTCACATTTTAAATAATAATAAAATTATTGCGACAGCTAAATTAATAAATAATCTTTTCAGACTAGACAAACCTTGCACAAATCTATCTTTTTTAGCGACACTAAATAAAAATAGTTTACAAAGATGGCATCGTCGTTTGGGTCACTTGAATTTTCAACAATTAAAAAATTGCAACATCAGTGGAATAAAATATGATCCTGTAGATGTGCTGTGTGAAGGTTGCGTAATTGGAAAACAATCAAAAATACCATTTCATCCGTCAAAAAGTACCACAACAGAAATACTTCAAATAGTGCATAGTGATGTTTGTGGTCCCATGGAACAGAATTCCTTAGGAGGTTCCAAGTATTATGTTTTATTTTTAGATGATTTTTCCAATAAAGTATTTGTCTACATAATAAAAAATAAAAATGAAGTATTCGAAAAATTTTTATTGTTTAAAAATTATGTTGAAAAACAAAGTGAAAAATCATTAAAAATACTTCGATCAGACAATGGTACTGAATACAAAAATAAGAAATTTGATAGTTTTCTCAAAGCACATGGTATTAAACATGAAACGTCTGCACCATACACGCCAGAACAAAACGGAAAGGCTGAAAGGATGAATAGAACTTTGTGTGAAAAAGCAAGGTGTATGTTATACGATGCTAATCTTGATAAAGGTTTTTGGGCTGAAGCTATTTCAACAGCTGTATATATTATTAATAGATTACCAAATAAAAAGCTGGAAAATAAGTCACCAGAAGAAATTTGGACAAATAAAGTTCAAAAGTTGACTTATTTTAGGATTTTTGGTTGCACAGCTATGGCATTAGTACCAAAACAAAAAAGACAAAAATTTGACTCTAAATCAAAAAAATGCATTATGATTGGATATGCTGAAAATTCTAAAGCTTATCGTTTATTTGATCCGGAACAAAAGAAAATCATCATTAGTAGAAACGTTGTATTTTTGGAAGATTTAAAATACACTGAGGTAACTAAAAAAAATAAATCTAATAATAATTTTCTATATCCATTCTCAGAAAATCGAGATTTAGTGGGGATTAATGATTATATTGAAAATATCGATTTTGATGATGAAAATGAAGAATTATTGAATGAAGTTCCAGAAAATGACAATGAACTATTAGATTCGTTTCATTCAATGTCAAATAATGAAACAATTGAAAGTAACTCAAATTCAGATGAAGAGTTTGTTCCGAATATTCGATCAACTGTTGAAAATGAAATTCCTCGCAGATCAGAAAGACGACCGAAGCCAAAAATTTACGAAGATCATCTTACATATGTGGCAGATATAAAAGAAGATCTAGATCCAATATCTTACAATGATGCAATGAATAGTCCAAATAAACTGCAATGGAAAAAAGCTATCGCTGATGAAATTAATTCGTTAATAACAAATAATACATGGGAACTGGTGGATTTACCTTCTGGAAAAAAAACGCTAAAATCAATGTGGATTTTTAAAACAAAACGTGATTCGAATGATGGTATCATTCGCTACAAGGCCAGGCTAGTGGTCAAAGGATGCAATCAGATAAAAGGTATAGATTTTCATGAAACTTTTTCACCTGTGATTCGTTATAGCTCTCTGAGATTTTTGTTGGCACTATCTGTAAAATTTGATCTAGACATCGAACAGCTAGATGCTGTTACTGCATTTTTACAAGGCGAGCTAAAAGAAGAGCTATATATATCTCCACCTGAAGGTTTATTTGATGAAAAAATTGAAAAAGTTTGTCGTCTAAAGAAGTCAATTTACGGACTTAAACAATCATCAAGGATGTGGAATGAGAAACTAGATCAGGCGCTAAAAAACTTTGGTTTAAAAAGATCGAAGGTAGATCCTTGCATTTACTTCCAAAATTATGAAAGCGATCAATTTCTCATATTAGCTGTATATGTGGACGACATATTAATTTTTTCAAACTTAACTGAGCTGAAAAATAAATTAAAAGAATATCTAAAAAAAATATTTTTTATGAAAGATCTGAGACATGCTGAAACATTTTTGGGTATGCGAATTAATCGGGACCGAAAAAATGGCCAACTTTTCATCGATCAAAAACATTACATATTGAATATGCTGAAACGTTTTGGGATGATGAATTGCAATCCATGTATAACTCCATTAGATGTCAATCAAAAATTGGATAAAAGTTTTGCTCCAAAAAACAAAAAAGAATGTGATGATATGAAAAATGTACCGTATCAAGAACTTATAGGAAGTCTTTTGTTTGCTGCACAAATTTCTAGGCCAGACATCAATTATGGTGTAAATTATTTAAGCAGATTTAATAATAATCCTGGTTCCATACATTGGATAGCTGTCAAGCGTATCTTAAGAAACCTAAAAGGTACATTAAATGCTAAATTACATTTTTCTAAAGAAACTTTAAAAATCTCAGGTTATTGTGATGCTGATTTCGCCAATGATGTTGATGAAAGAAAGGGTGTCACCGGATATGTATTTTTATTTCAAGGCGGAGCAATTTCTTGGAGTTCTAAAAAACAACCAACTGTTGCTCTCTCCTCTACAGAGGCGGAATATATGGCGATTGGTTCTGCTGTACAAGAAGCGTTATGGCTTAAAGGTTTTCAAAAGGAATTATTAAATGATTCAACCGAAATTCAATTGTTTTGTGATAACCAAAGCGCAGTTTATTTAGCTTCAACCAATACGTATCACGCTAGGACGAAGCACATAGATGTAAGGCATCACTTCATTAGAGACCAGGTTAACAATGGAGTAATATCACTTAAGCATATTAGCTCAATGGAAATGGTTGCTGATATTTTAACAAAAGCTTTGCCATCTATCAAAAATAATATATGTGCTAAATCAATGGGAATTTTATTTTGATAAGCTTCGGTTTCTAGTGGGGATGTTGGTGAAATTAGAGAAACCAGAATACTTAATCTGGCAACACTTTGTTATAACTTATAACTCATTGTTATATAACTCTATTGTATAAATTTTATGTGATCTTATAACCTTAACTTTAATAAAACTTTCTCTTCTGAAATTGTAACTCATAGTAGAAGGACGTCTTTTATTTATTTCTTAGATCTTCGATAACTATTTTCCTACAGATGTCAAATATTGATCTGGAATAATCCAACAGCCCCCCAATGAAGTCTCTGCTTATAAGTCTTTGAAGTCTCTGCTTACTAAGACGCAAAGAATATTGGATCATGGTTTTGTGGCGACTATCGTTGCGTCACATCAACAGCGCCACTAGTAAAAGAATGTATTAAAATAAATTAATGGTGACAACACTAAAAATGCGTAATGTATGCTGCGTTGCTTGTCCGCTTCGGCGTTTGTAAATTAAAACATTTTTTATAATTCCGACAATCACACCGTTCGGTGCTGATCTCTCATAGTGAATAGTCGTTTCTTCAAAGAATTAATCTAGTGTAAAGCAATATATATATATATATATATATATATATATATATATATATATATATATATAGTAATAACATAATAATTAAGCTGTAAATACATATATATATATAATTAAGAATAATATATCTTTAATATATTATAAGCTGTAAATATAAATTAATAAAGATCATAATATACCGAATACGTATTGTGGTAGTGTTTTATTTCAAACACAGCATTGTGGTACAACAACCACATCCACAGTTTAAAAACAACTATATAGTATATAGGTAAATTAAATATACGCCCTAAATACAAGCCAGAATTTTGGTCAATAGCTGACGCTGATTCCGAAAATGGAGTTGAATGTTTTCCAAGGACGCAGAATAGTGTCGAGGCATGGCACCGCAGCCTCAGAGTAGTTATAGGGAAAAGACATGCTGGTGTCTACAAAATTGTAAAAGATTTAGGGAAAGAATTAGTTGTTGCAATGGGTAATATTCAAAAGGTAAGAAATGGTTACAAATTTCCAAGAAAAAAAAAAAACAAATCGGAAAAAATTAAAACATAAAAAGAGTAATAAGAAAACGGCAGAAACTAAACCAAATTGAGTTTTTAAAGCGTATTGCTTATAATATTTATTTAAATTAAATGTCGCCTTTTTAATACCAATTTAATTTTGTAACCACTATATATATAAGTTTAAAAAATAAAAATAATATTATTTTGTAACACTCACATATTTTATTATCCTAATATTTATATGTTTCTGTAAGTTTTATATTTTATAACATTTAATTTGCATACATTAATATACACAAAATTTATCATTAATATTTTCTTTTCTTTACAAAAACGCATAACTAATGTTAATTATTTTACGCATGTACAATGTTACCTAAGCACAACGCAGCAATGCAATACTACTGGTTGCTAACTCACACCACAGGAAGAGCTTTTAAACCCATCATTTTTCAGAGCTTATAGCTTAACGATGTCCTGACCGTGACCAGGATTCTTTCACTTGTTCGAGTTGATTCAACGAGTACGGTAGTATACTACAGCCTGCTCGTGGTTAGCTTATTCAAGTGTAGAGAGTTTATTTTTGCCTTTCTGTTTAATAATATTATACGGTTTTCGGTATTAAAAATTAAAATTAAAAAAGTTGTGTTTTGCTTAGCGCTCATTTTCTCGCAGTATATATTCAGCTGCTGACAGATAGTTGGATTATAAGTAGATAAAAACATTAATAAGAAAGAAATCTGGTTTGTGTACTAGACGAATAAATTGATTATATTGGATAAACATTGGTAAATCTGGTTGGTGTACTAGATAAAATAAATTGATTATATTGGATAAACATTTGGTAAATCTGGTTGGTGTACTAGATAAAATAAATTGATTATATTGGATAAACATTGGTAAATCTGGTTGGTGTACTAGATAAAATAAATTGATTACATTGGATAAATATTGTTAAATCTGGTTTATGTACTAGATAAGGAATTTTGGATTGTATTGTTTAAATTGGATTGTGGATAATCATTATACGATATTAGACTTTGTCTACCTACATTAAATATATATAATTGTTTATAACTGCTTGTTTTATTATTTAAAAAAAAAGACTAAAATTGAAGATTTCTACGTTATTTGGAGAACCTGTATAACACCCATTACAATTTGAACTTAATGGAGCCTTTTTATGTTCAATTATTAGTTTAAAAAATTTAAACTAATAATTTAAATTATTTAATAGGAAAATAACCGTAAGCGGAAAACTCCAACTGCATCCCCTTTTCAAAAGGAAAATTCAGAAGTGTCCTCAGAAAATTTTGTACCCGACGAAGAAATGGTATCCATTAAAAGCAAAATGATGAAAGGGACTCAGTGGCACTCTGAAAAAGTACTTATGATTTTTGGACTAAAGATAAAAAAAGTTACAAAAATGAAAAGAAATTTTGGAAGAATGACCATTTTATTAAAAAAGCGATGGAGAAAAGACTTTTACATTTTATTATAATTAAGCACATTTTCAAAAATAAAAACTACCATAATTATAGATAGATTTCTATTTTGAAATGATGTACCCTGAAAAGAAGTATTTATTATTTAAAAAATGGGATGGTCTAGAGAAATCGTTATTGAAATATTATAATAAATATGTTAAGGACATACAATATAGAAAACAATATAGAGTGAAAAGTTGACAAGTGAAATTATTGATAAAAGTAAGTATTCAAAATTGCACTGTTAAAAATCTTAAATTATAACTTTTTTATATCAGATTCCAGAGATTGCATTCTGATTATTTTATTGAACACCGTTTTAAAGCCAACATCAAGATCGACTTTGAAACAAAATGCAACTACATTGGTCAAGAAAACGACAATCAAAGATGAGATAGTTCATATTAAAACTGCTAACGACTTGCAACTAGCACGAGAAATTAAAATTAAGACTTCAATTGAAAGCAAAAGTACAATTCAACCATACATTATTGTTATTAGCACTGAGCTTACGGAACTAACGGAATTTTATGTCAATATTGGAGAAACACTATTAAAATTTACTTCTTTTGTCGCTGCCTTCGATGTATGTTTCAAATCATTCCAGGTATTTGACATACAATATCCTAAAGAATCACCACTGGTTTGGCTTTTTATTCAAAAATACATTTCTAACATAAGTACTACATATGACCTTAAAAGTTCTGCATTGGCAGAATTCTTAGGTACATTAAAAAATTATTAAAATTGAGTTTATTTGTTTTCAATGTAATAGTATTTTTGAAGCCTTACCACAACTTATTAATTCATGGACTTAACTCTCATAGCTACAATAAATGTATGTTTCAACAATGTAATCAATTATTTTCAAATTTATCCAGTTTTAAGAAACATACGAAAAAACATATAATATTAAATAGTTCGATATCGAATAATAATTTCCAAACATTTAATTTAGTTGAAATCTCAGTAAATGACAAATTATTTGTTCTGTACCAAATGAATCTGAAATATTAGATACTTCTGACTATTCAACACTTAAACACTCTATATCTTCAAGTTGTGAAAATTTTTCTATAAATTTACATATAAAAAATAATATAACAAGAAAAGACGTAAGTAGTATTCAAGAAGGAATTTCTATCATTATCTCAAATATAATACAAAGTATTAAAAATAAAATTATAAATCATATTCCAGAACTGAAAAAAATGAATGCGGAGATTTTTTAAAATTCTGTGAAAATCCTTTTAAAGATATTAATTCCGAGTACAAACTCTTTCAAAGTATTTTAGATTCTGATCAATTTGCAAAACTACAAATGTTTACCATTAATAATGAAATATCTGAAATAATTTTAAAGGGAAAACCGACTATATAGATGCTAGTAATGTTTGGCTGTATAATGCCAATCGAATTTCAATTTCGCAAATTTTTACCAAATGCTTTAAGCCAGATACTAGATAATCAAAAAAGTTTATTAAAAGAATCTGATATTACACATTTTGTAAATTCAGCTTCTTTTAAAGAAAAACAAAGTTTTTATTCTGGTAAAATTATTATACAATTTTTTTGTACTTAGACGATTTTGAAATTAATAATCCGTTGGGTAGCCACGCTGTGCATTATCTTGATGAAAAAGCTCTTTTTCATCAAGATAATGCACCCTCACATACTGCATTTCTAACTCAACAGAAATTGACCGAATTAAGGTTTGAAATTGCCCCGCATCCACCATACAGTCCAGATTTAGCCCCAAGTGATTATTTCTTATTTCCAAATTTAAAAAAATTTCTCGCTGGTAAATTTTTTTTTTTTTTTTTTTTTTTCTTATGAAAAAAATAAATTTATATTTGGCAATAAAAAAAAAATATTTCACATATCAATTGAATTTAAATAACATTTAGTAGTGATAAGTTATCCACCGAATATAAGGCTTGTATCGAATATTGGAGCGTTGTGATCACTAAATACTGGTACTGGTGTTCTTCTCCGTTTGATTAAGGGTTGGTAAGTTGGACAACGTATGTCTGGTTCAATAACATCTTCATCTGAAGAAATTTCTTCTATAATTTGTTCTTGTACTGGTTTACTATAGAGGCGCCGCTTCATTTCTGGTGTTCTCCGTTTGATTAAGGGTTGGTAAGTTGGACTACGTATGTCTGGTTCAATAAAATCTTCATCTGAAGAAATTTCTTCTATAATTTGTTCTTGTACTGGTTTACTATAGAGGCGCCGCTTCATTTCTGGTGTTCTTCTCCGTTTGATTAAGGGTTGGTAAGTTGGACTACGTATGTCTGGTTCAATAACATCTTCATCTGAAGAAATTTCTATAATTTGTTCTTGTACTGGTTTACTATAGAGGCGCGCCTTCATTTTTTCTGATAGTGGCATGGGTTTTTGTCTCTTTTCGAAACTAATTGTTGAATCACTTGAATTTGATGGAAATTTATTTGGGTTTGAATCTATACTCTGTGTAGTTTTGTTAATACTATTTATAGATTCTGTATTAATAGAATTTAATGATAATTGACTTTCAGAATCTTGATAGCTATTTGATATTGACTGCGAATTTGAACTAGTATTAGATGGAAGCGAGGAGCTAGTTGTTGAATTGGTCATGGTATTTGTTGAAGATGAATTTTTTTGTGGTGCATACTTTTTATAATATTTATGAAACAGCTTTCCATAGCACGAATCGCACAACTTGTTAATTTTATTTAGTTGTTGGGGAAAGATAATGTAATAAAACTCTTTTAAAGGACTGTCACGTTTATCCAAATCTGCCACTAATCCATTAGTTTTGCAAATAGTACATGTTCCCTTGAAAAATCCTCTCATTATCTTAATATAATAATTATTAAACTAATAATTCTAATATTATATTTATTATTAAAAAAACATAAAATGAAATAAATAATTTGGCGCGCAACTACTATTATAAAAAAACAAACACCTCGTCAAATGATGAGGTTATTACTGAAACTGAAGCATATTTTGAAGGTATTGATAAATCGTATTTTTCGGATGGAATTAAAAAATTTGAAAATCGTTTGATGAAGTGTATTGAGTTGGAAGGAGACTATGTTGAAAAATAAATAATAATATTTCCAAAAAACTGTGTTTTCTTTGTTAGGGAGCTTACTTTCGCGGTTGCCCTCGTAGATTCAATTTGTGGCGTATATTAATACATTTCCTACTTTACCTCAGCATCTTTTGTCTAATTTAAATTACATTTTCGTGGGTGCATATTTTAAAACAAAAGATAATTTTTTTTTGGTATTGATCCCTTCCTTCGGCCATTGATAGAAATATTTAAAAACATAGAAAAAACGGAATATTAGTGAATACTGACAGTGGTTCTAACCAAATTTATTTCCTACTGTGAAAGGTTCTTGGAGATAACTTAGGCCTGAATAACATTCTTGAATTCACAAATTCTTTTAACTCAAACTATTACTGCCGTTTTTGTAAAAGGCAAAAAACTGATTTGGGAGCGAAATCAGTAACTTTCAAGGGGACCGTTTATAAAAAGGACATTTCTTAACTATCACACAAAAACAAAAAATTAAACTATTTGAAATTAAAGAAATATTAGTAAATGACTACCAAAAACCTTATGTATGTATTAGCAAATCAATACGAAATCTTAAATTTTTCTCAACATTACCAGTCTTATTTGGTAGGCTCTAAGCTAGATTTATTTAAAATAATGGAGCTACAAATATTTACTGGACCACCTATTCATTTATATTATATTTGCAATGGCTCTGCAATAATTAGAAATAAAACATTTTAAACTATAATAAATATAAAAAATACAATATTATATTTTATTTTTATTACTGAAATTAAATGTATATTATATTTTTTTTTTTTTTTTTTTTTTTATTTTTTTATATTTTTAAGATTTTTATTGTATTTTTAAATTAATAAAAAATAAAATGTAATTTTTTATATTTTATAAAAAATTTCGTTTCATTACTCAAATTAAATTAATTTCAGATTTTTAATATACCATATAAATTTTTATAAACATCATATTTTAATGTTAAAACTACACTGGTTTCATATCAGTCCAATATTTTTCTTGTAAAAAAGACATTGCTTTCATATCCATCCAATAATTTTCATGTAGAAACTACATTGATTTCATATCGAATCCATATTTTAAATGTTAAAAGTACACTGGTTTCATTTCAATTCAATATATTTCATCTGAAAACTCCATTGATTTCGTATCAATACAATATTTTTCATATCAATACAATATCTGTAATGTTTAAACTATTTGCTGGTAATTGATATTGAAACATGCATTCTTACAACATTCTTATTAAATTAATATTACCGAACTATTAATATATCAATTGAATAATATTAAAATTGATATTTTCAACGTTGAACGATTATAGTAAACAAAAAACGTTAATTTTACGGTGGTTTATCAAAATATTTTTTTGGGTGTAATTTATAAAATGTCCAAACGGAATAATTATCGTAAAATTAATGATGAAGTAGATTTATTACTATCTTTTTTGAAAAAAAATAAAAACAATAACAGAAATGAACAATTGAGTGAAAATGTAAATTTATACATGCAGTAGCGAATGATAGAGACATTAACAATCTTGAAGTTGTAGATAGTGAAAATTTGTCACAAATGTATTTTGACTATAAAAACAATAAAAGTGGAGTTTCAACGTCGCCATCAGAATCAAGTTATGATAATATTGAGTTAACTGATGAATCGGGAGCTAATTTGCAAAGTGATTTGGCAGAATGGATGGTGAGACACAAAATAAAACATGAATCAGGGAATGATTTGTTGAAAATATTACTAAAATTCCATCAAAATTTGTCAAAAGATTCACGTACATTAAAACGAACACCACAAAAGAGCAATGTTATTGCTATGGGAAGCGGATGATATATTCATTTTGGTCTTAAACACTGCATTGAGAAGTTCTTGAATGAAAGCGAAATGGAACATGTAAATCCACTGAAAATTGATGTTGGTATAGATAGAGTTCCACTGTCGAAAAATTCTTTAGAGAAAGAGAACAATTTAGAGAAAGAGAACAATTACTATACCACAAAAAGCTTGAACAAAATGCTGTTGAACGTCTAAATATTGGCTGTGTGTCGCAAATTCCTGTTGATTATATGCATTGTGTACTGCTGCGAGTAATTCGCCAAAATATTAAAGCATGGATGAGAATAAAAAACAAACAATTGTCAAAAATAATTTTAGTCTTGTTTGTCAGGTTGGTAAAAAGTAATCTTGTTTGTTAGGTTGGTATGGTGTGACGGCCTATCGGGTTTTATTGTCATTGTTTATTGTTATTGAAGAGATGATAGTTGATAGTTTAGTTTTTAAATATTATGTGGTGTACAAATGGCTGTAGAATAAATGTAAGTTTCTCTAATTTATTATTATATATTATTATTATATATTTAGTGTGAATGAAGGAAATTATTAGGGAAATAATAATTAGTAAGTCGTCTTAGTGATGCATAATAATTAATAAGTCGTCTTTGTGATGCATATATTTAATATGTCGTCTTTGTGACGCATAATTTACAATAAGTCGTCTTTGTGATGCGAAAATATCAGGTAGAAATATATAAAACATGATTGAACATATTTTGTTATAGTTAGTGGTGTGATTGTGAAATTGAGCTGTTATGAAATTAGTAATAGATGAGTGTTAGTAGAATGCATTTTAGATATTAGGTCCTGATGTTGATGAATGTGTGTGTGTTGGTGAATATGAATGAATTATATAAATTAACAGTTTTTTAGTTTTTTTTAAGTATTGGACAATATATTAAATAAAAATAAATACATATATAATTTATATATAAATATAATATATATAAAATTTTAAAATATATAAAATGGCTTCGGGATTTTGGGCTGAAGAAATATTGGAAGGTGGTAATGAAGATCAAGAGAATTTTCAATTAAATGCTAATATTGGTGAAGAAGAAAATTTTATTTCCAAGAATGTCAGTAATTCTACCGAAATAAATCAATTAGCAGACTTAATGTGTACACTTACGTCAAATATAAATAATATGAACACTGCTTAGCCACGATCAATGTTGGGTGCCGACTCCACGCCAGTATTTTATCCAGATGACAAAAAACAAAATGTTGAAAAATGGATAAAGAAAGTGGAAGAACTACAGACTATATATAATTGGGATGAGACTACAACAATATATAATGCAACTGGAAAATTACGCGGATTGGCTTATATGTGGTATCAGAGTCTGTCATCTATCAGTTTCACATGGTCAGAGTGGAAACAAAAATTAATTAAGGCTTTTCCCGATCAAGTTGATTATGCTTATTTGCTTGATGAAATGTTGAAGCGTAATAAAAGAAGAGGAGAAACTATGACGCAATATTATTACGAAAAATTAGTATTGCTCAATGCGTGTGATTTGTCCGGAAAAAAAGCTGTATCTTGCATCATAGCTGGTATGACTGATGTAAACATGCAGAATGCAGCTCGAGTTGCAGATTATAATGATCCTGAAGAATTATTAAAATTTCTCAAGACGATACGTGATGATAGAGGTGAAAATAGAAATACAGCGACGGTATGGAAACCGTATAATAAAAATCAAAATCATCAACCAAAACCAAATCCTTTTGTTGATAAAAATTTATCAATACGAACTGTGGACAATCGAAGAAGGTGTTATTTATGTGGAAGTCGAGATCATCTTTTACCAGCATGTCCAAAAAAACAAAATAAATGTGTCAAATGTGGAAAGAATCATGTTGGTGAATGCAATAGAACTTATTATAGCAAAGAAATTCCAAAGCAAGTTTTGGTAATAAACAAATGTGACAACAAAGGTAATAAATTTTTTGTAATGGCTACTATAAATAAAATAAAACTACGAGCATTCATTGATTTTGGGGCTAATTGTAAGACAATCAAAAAGGATTGTTTTTCTAAACTTAATTTACAACACGATCATAAACCATAAATAATAAATGGTTATGGTGGGTGATATACTGTATCGTTAGGTCAGATTAATAATGTGAAAGTTAAGGTCGATCAAGCAGAAGCATCAACCAATTTTATTGTTGTACCAAATGAAGTACAAAATATTCCAGTCATTATCGGTCAAGAATTTACGGAACAACCTCATATTGTAGTTCATAAAGACGCGAATACATTAAGAATATATGAACGAATGTTTACCGAAAATTTACCACAAAATGTTGATGAATTACCACCTGTAAACATACCAATTTGGGTAAATGAGGCAATTGTAATTCCACCAGAGCACGTATGTGATGTTATTTGTAAGGCTGATTATTTGGGGCTTGTGTATGTTGAATCTAGCATTAGAATGGAAGAAATTAATGAATATTCTATCTTGAGGTGTGTTGTTAATTTTGGTGAAAATGGAGATTGTGTTATACCGGTGATTAATTCGACGAAGCATGATGTTGTTATAAATCCAAAAAATATTTTTGTACGTGGCAAACAATTTGAAAATAACGAAATCATATTGGAACAAGATGAGAATGATACTGTTGAAAAATTTAAAAATTTAAATATAGGAACGGAATTAAACGATGAACAATATAATCGATTAAAGAAATTATTAATTAAATTTGAGAATTGTTTTGCAACAAATGTAAGAGAAATCGGTTGTACAAAATCTGCTGAATTAAAAATTGATTTAATTGATGGTGGTAATGTGAATTATCGCCCATATAGAATGTCTCCATCAGATCGAGGTAAAGTTAAAGACATAGTCGATGAATTGTTGAAATGTGGAATTGTTAGAGAATCAAATTCCCCGTTTTCGTCACCTGTGTTGCTGGTCAAAAAGAAAAATGGTGAACCGAGGCTGTGTATCGATTATCGAAAATTAAATACAAAAATTAAACAGGACCGATATCCTCTTCCACGATTGGATGATCAGCTGGATCAATTGCATGGCTATAAATATTTTACCACGTTAGACATGACAAGTGGATATTATCAAATACCTGTAGAAGAAAATTCTAAATATTTGACAGCTTTCGTGACTTGTGATGGTCAATATGAGTTTAACCGAACACCATTTGGCATATCTACTGCGCCCAGTAAATTTCAAAGGACCATCAACGATATTTATGGACCGCTAAGGGGAACAATTGCTCAAATATATCTTGATGATATATTGATTCCATCGAAAGATATTGATGACGGTTTAACGAGATTGACAAAAATTCTTGAGACGACGCAACAACACAACTTAACATTCAATCCAAAAAAATGTTCATTCAATGTTTTGGCAATTTATAATGCAATAGCTGAAACAGAAGTGCATACTGATGCAAGTCAAATAGGAATAGCAGGTATTTTATTACAAAAAAATAAAGAAAATAAATTGCAACCGGTGGCATATTATAGTCGACAAACAACTGGCCCAGAACAAATGTACCATTCTTATGAGTTGGAGACATTGGCCGTAGTGGAAAGTTTGAGAAAATTTCGTGTGTACCTTTTGGATTTAACTTTTAAAGTAGTAACCGATTGCAATGCTATAAAGACAGCAGCTACAAAACGAGACTTAATACCACGAATAGCTAGATGGTGGTTATTACTTTAGGAATTTACGTTCACAGTTGAATATAGGCCAGGCATAAAAATGTCACATGTGGATTCATTGAGTAGGAATCCAATAGGGAATATTATTGCAGTGGACGAACCAGAAATTTTAAATATTGAAGTAGCAGATTGGGTGTTGGCAAGTCAATTAACTGACCAGAAAATAAAATTAATAAATGAAATTCTTCTTAAAAAACCTGAAACTGAGTATGAGAAAAGTATATATAAAGATTATTGTTTAAGGGATGGACGGATTTATCGGATAACGGCACAAGGAGAAAAATGGTTGTTGCCCAAAGGTATGCGACATGAAATAGTACGTGGTTGTCATGATGAGTTTGGCCATTTCGCTTTAGAGAAGACATTAAATAAAATATGTGAAAATTATTGGTTTCCTCAGATGCGAAAGTATGTTCGAAAATATATATCCAGGTATGCTTCATTCCATCGAAAAAGAGACAACACCATTTCACACAATACATGTGGATCACTTGGGTCCTTTTATAAAATCCACAAAAGGAAATTGTTATTTAATAGTAGCAGTTGAAAGTTTTACAAAGTTTACTTAATTGAATGCAGTTAAGACAACAAAGACACAGCCGGTAGTAAGATTTTTGTATCAAATTATGGACATTTATGGTATACCAAATCGTATTGTGACTGATAAGGGATCGTGTTTTACTTCGCATGCATTTAGTAAATTTTGTGAACATTATGGGATAATACACATTCAAAATGCTGTAGCCACTCCGAGAGCCAACGGTCAGGTTGAAAGATTCAATTCAACTATATTAAGCTGCTTAGCTACAACTTCAAAGGAAGATGATAAATGGGACAGAGAAATAAATAAAATCCAGTTTGCTATGAATAATACTATTCATTCCACAACCACAAAAACACCAAGTGAATTGTTTGGTTTCAGGCCAAGGGCGCCAGATAATGCATAATTAACTGCAGAGATACAAATAAACAAACAACAAACAAGTGATTTAACCAAGGTACGAGAAGATTAAAGCAGCTCAAATTAAGCAAAAAGTTAGATTTGACAAACGGCGTAAACAGGCACATAAATTCCAACGGGATGATTTGGTAGTGGTACACAAAAATGTAGCTGGTGAAGGTCAAAGCAGGAAATTGAGGCCAAATATAAAGGACCATTTAAAATAAAGAAGGTATTACCAAACGATAGGTATGTTGTTAGCGAGTTAGCTGGTTCTGGTAGAAGTTTAGCTGGAAAAAATATGAAGATGTTGAAGCAGTGGATCATATTAAGCCTTGGGCTTTAGGTGGTTACTCAGAATCGGAAACTGAATCAGATAGAACAATGCCATCTGAAACAGAGTCATGCCTAGCAGAAGAAGATTTCTTGGGCTTTGATGAAGAAGAGCTAAAACAAACGGGGGCGTTTGTGAAGTCAGGTTGGCCGAGCTGTCAAAAATAATTTTAGTCTTGTTTGTCAGGTTGGTAAAAAGTAATCTTGTTTGTTAGGTTGGTATGGTGTGACGGCCTATCGGGTTTTATTGTCATTGTTTATTGTTATTGAAGAGATGATAGTTGATAGTTTAGTTTTTAAATATTATGTGGTGTACAAATGGCTGTAGAATAAATGTAAGTTTCTCTAATTTATTATTATATATTATTATTATATATTTAGTGTGAATGAAGGAAATTATTAGGGAAATAATAATTAGTAAGTCGTCTTTGTGATGCATAATAATTAATAAGTCGTCTTTGTGATGCATAATAATTAATAAGTCGTCTTAGTGATGCATAATAATTAATAAGTCGTCTTTGTGATGCATATATTTAATATGTCGTCTTTGTGACGCATAATTTACAATAAGTCGTCTTTGTGATGCGAAAATATCAGGTAGAAATATATAAAACATGATTGAACATGTTTTGTTATAGTTAGTGGTGTGATTGTGAAATTGAGCTGTTATGAAATTAGTAATAGATGAGTGTTAGTAGAATGCATTTTAGATATTAGGTCCTGATGTTGATGAATGTGTGTGTGTTGGTGAAACTTATTGAATATGCAAATATTCATATATTAATTTATATTACAGATCAAAAGAAGTTGGAAGAGAGTAGACGTTGAGCGGTCATTTCACCATATATAATTAATATTTTATAATTAATGAATTTATTTTATGTTAAATAGTTTTTGCTTGTGTGTTATTTATTATTAATTTGAATTAAAAAAAACAATTATAATTTTGAATGAAAATTTTGGAGTTTTAATACAATATAGTCCAACAAAATTTGGTGTTTCAAAAATTAACGCAAGGACTGATATGATAAGATGTGACGTTATAAAATAATTTTGCAGAAAACCAAGAATATTAGAAGAAATAGATAGGTGGAAAGCGACCGAACTTCATGTACAATGTTACCTAAAGCAAAATAAAAATAATGCAAAATGATGAAAGGGACTCAGTGGCACTCTGGAAAAGTACTTATGATTTCCGAACTAAAGATAAAAAAGTTACAAAAATTAAAAGAAATTTTGGAAGAATGGCCTTTTTATAAACAAAGTTATGGAGAAAAATTTGTAAGACTTTTAAATTTTATTATAATTAAGCACATTTTCAAAAATTAAAATTAAAATAATTATAGATAGTGTAGGAGGTAACTCTTATTACCTCTACTACAATGTACATACAATTACTCACAATTGCAATTTACTTACAATTAATGTAATTGTCAAACATTATTATTTTTATTTGGAAAAGGCTATATTGATTTAATGTAAAAACATTATTGATTTATAAATGTCAATTCATTCAAGTTTTTGTACTGGAACAATTAAGAAGCTGTGTGCTAAAAAAATTAAATAATTTGTTTAGTTATTTTAAATTTTAATAGGGAATAAGATCCCTACAATCATCAGAAGTGGGATTTATCCATAAAATTAATAATATTTCTAAATTTTGAAAAAAACAAATTTAACAAAAAAAAAAAAAAAAAAAAAATGGAAGAATTAAGAAATATTGACGATTATACTGTTGCTGAACTAAAAAATAAGCTGAAAAGAAAAAATTTAACTGTAACAGGAAAAAAAAGGTATTATATGAAAGATTAATGAATTTTCAATATCCTGATATTGAACCATGTGCTGTTGAAAACTTACAAAATGCCGGAAATTTAAAACTTGACGAAATACAAGTTGACAACAACAATTCAAATTATGTAAGTTTACAAAGTTTCAATTCTACCCGTTCCATAAATCAATTTAAAAATAAAGAAATGGAACTTCAAGAAAAGGAAAAACAATTATTACAAAAAGAAATTGAAATCTTAAAAAAAGAGAAGAACCTTTTAAAAAATGAAACAACAGAAAATAAAAATAACGCTGAAAATCATCAATCAATAAAATTAAATATAATAGAATTATTGAATGAATTTTCCGGACAAAATTTTGAAATATTTAAAGAACAAACACAAAATTTACAAGAAATGTTCTTATTAACTGATAACGAAATGAAAATAATAGTTATTAGTAAATTAAAAGGAAAAGCTATTCAATGGTTTCATTCAAAATCAGACCATTTAAAATATAATTTAAATGATCTATTGAATAACCTTGACGTTATATTTAACACCAAACCAAATAAAAAAATTTTAAAGAAAAAATTTGATGAAAAAATTTGGAAAAATGGTGAAGCTTTTACTGATTATTTCCATGAAAAATTATGTTTGGCAAATAATCTAGGATTAAAAGAAGAAGATTTGATTGAAGAAATTATTGAAGGAATGGATAACCAAACCTTACAAAATCAAGCAAAAATACAATGTACAAAATACAAGCATTTTCATCAATTTCTAAAGAAAAGCCAACATCAAATACGTATCAAACAACAAAAAGTGAAAATAAAATTATAAAAAAATGTTATATTGATTCATATATTAAGAAAATGGAATCAGAAAATCGTCCAATAGTGGTTATTGATGGGGGAAAAACAAGGAAAAAAATATCAAATTCATCATTGACTAAACGAGGTCGAAAAAAAGCTGAATTGTAATTAATTTTTAAAATTATATAAAAAAATTATATGGCTATTTAAAATTATATTTTTTTTATTAAGGTATAAACAAAAACACCCACCGATTTTACCAAAATGTAAGCATACAGACAGGAGTGCATTTAAATGCAGTACTATAAAAAGCAATGATGCAATGAAATTTGCTAAAGGATTTTATGCAACAAGTAATAAGTTGTCTCAAGATGTTTACATTTTAACATATTGTTCTGCATCAGTACCTAGTCGTCGACGTACTATTAGCCAAAAGCGACAAATTTCTATTGAATACCACATTAGAAATTCCAGCAAAAATCTTGTGCGGGTGTGCCAAAAAACATTTTGCAACATTTTAAGAATAAAAAGAGATAGGATTGTTCGATTAGTTAAAACACATTTGGAAACAGGACGTGCACCAAAAGAAAATCGTGGTGGTGACAGAAAATTATTACAAAACCAAACAAAAAAGAATGCTGTGTTAAATTTTATTAAAAAATTCGAAACACTTGAAATTCACTATTGCCGCAATAGAATAGCAAAACGACAATATCTGCCAGGAGACTTGAACATAACAAAAATGTATAAAATGTTTTTACTGGAAACTGATGCCGAATTATGTATAAAGCTCAGTTATTTTCGATTAATTTTTAATAGAAATTTTAACATTGGTTTTAAAGCTCCTTCAACTGATCTCTGTTCTCAATGCATTTCTTTAAAAGAAAAATTAAAGGTTGAAAGAGATCCCCAGAAAAAACAAAATTTAATGGTGGCACAAGTAATACATAAGAGACGTGCTAAAGCATTTTTTCAATTATTAAAGGAAGAAAATCCAGATCTTATTACTGTCTCTTTCGATTGCCAGAAGAATATGGTGTTACCTAAAATAGCAGATCAAGCGGCATATTATAGTAGACAGTTCTATATGTATAACTTTGGAATTGTGGTTGGTACATCACATTCAGCATTGACAAAAGAAAATGTATTTTTGTACCCCTGGACTGAAGAAAAATATTCAAAAGGTTCGTCTCAAATTGCTTCAGCAGTGTATCATTGTTTGACACATTTAAATACAACGAATAAAACTCGTATCCGATTATTTGCTGATGGATGTGGCGGACAAAATAAAAATAGTATTATGGTAATGATGATTTTTTATTGGCTTCACAATGATGCGCCCCCAAATATTACCTGTGTAGAAATTATATTTCCAATTGTTGGACACTCTTATATTCCACCGGATCGTGTGTTTGCTAAAATTGAGAAAGAAGTATTTTTTTTACCAATTAATTATATTTTTTTAATAGGTAAAAAACAAACAAACTATTATAAGGCCTGAAGAATATATGGATATTTATGCAAATCACGCTACTGTCATTAATGTAGGTAGTGATGCTTGTCCAATTAGAGATTGGAAGAATGAATGTCGGAAAATAGTTCGGGCACCAGGTTCTTGGCACTTTAAGTTTAATGAAGCTAAACGTTTTATTATTACCAAAAGTGGACACAATATTTTGATTAGGAGAGAAGTTGCATACAAATCAGATATAGGCTGTGCACGTATGATTACCAAAAAAGGAAAAAAAATTAATAATATGAATCCGGAAATTATACAGCCAGGTATTAAAATTAATCAAAATAAAATAAAAGATGTTGACAGATTGCTACAAAAGCATTTTGGTGAAGATTGGCAAGCATTACCACATTTGGAATTTTATAAAAATGTTATCAATAGCAATGTTGACCATGTTGAAGAACCAGATGATGACCCAATATGTGAACATCACGAAGAATACGAATCTATTCGTATTTAATTCATTAAATAAAACTTTTTTTAATAATTAATATTTCAAAATATTAATATTACTACTAATTAAATTATAATTTTCCAAAGAATGGACTAACTTTTATTTTGTTATTTTATTTTTAGTTTTTTTATTAATAAAAAATATGAAAAACATACAATTCTAGTTTAGTTTGATTTAAAAATTTATATAATTTAAAATGAGTTTTGATTTTTGATTTTCAAAACTCCCTATTTTTTCTAGATAACATAAGTTTTGCATTCTGTTCTGCAAAACTCGCTATTTCCAAACTTAAACAGGATCTGCACGTTACATTAGCACATTCTCGGTTAATTTAAAATAAGCTGTCACTTTAAATACCTCTTACTAAACATAAAAAAAAATAGCAATCATTTATCTCAATCCATTTAGATGTGAGAAGTATTTGCTGTTTTCTGCAAAATGAGTTAAAGTGGATATAACGCACTTTGATTTTTATCGACACAATTGTGGTATAAAAGGACATCTGTCAACAGAATGTAGAAAACCTAAACGACAACCTGGTTCGTGTTTCACTTGTGGACAGTTTGGTCATCGGTATGCTGAATGTGAAAAAAGAACAAAAAAAGAAGAAATCAAAACATCAGCAGTGAATTTAATTGATATGGTGAAAAACGATTTCATCATTGAAATAGGAATATTCATCAAAAATATCAAAGGTAGTTTTATTGAAACAAAAATAAATGTATTAATTGATACAGTAGCGCTGTATCAATAATAAAACAAAAATTTGTAAATAATTATGTTGTCCAAAACAGTAATATTAAATATCAGGGAATAAATAATTCTGAATTAAAAGTGTTTGGACATCATAATTATTGTTTTATTACTATAAATAATGATGTAAAAAATATAAAATTCTTAATAGTTGACAATTCAACTATGCATGTAGATGCAATAATCGGTAGAGATTATATAAATTCATTAGGAATAAAACTAAATTTTGAAAATAATGAAATAATTGATCAACAAATCAGTAATGAAATTATGAATATTGAAGTATCAAATGTAAATGATAAAATTGAATTGAATTTTGAAGAAAATGTAAATTTTAAATACAAAAATATTGTAACTGATTTATTTATCAATTATGAACAATTAATTAAAAAAGTAAATGTTCCAATGGTTGAATGCGAGATGCAATTAAATGTAGAAAAAAATCAACATTTTAGCGTTAAACCACGAAGATTATCTTATAATGAACGCGAAATATTATTGAAAATATTAAATGAATTATTAGAAAAAAATATAATTAGAGAGAGCAATTCGCCATTTTGCTCACCAATAGTCTTGGTAAAAAATAAAAATAAAATAGATTACCGTTTATGTATCGATTATCGAACATTAAATAAAATAACATTACGCGATAATTACCCATTACCTATTGTTGAAGATCTAATTGATAAATTAGACAATAAAAAATATTTTAGTTTACTTGATCTAAAAAGTGGTTTTCACCATATACCAATGGAAAAAAATTCCATTAAATATACTAGCTTCATAACTCCATTAGGACAATATGAGTATACCAAAATGCCATTCGGATTAAAGAATGCACCCTCCGTTTTTCAAAGATATATCGAGAAAGTTTTTCAAAAATTGATTTTAGAAAAAAAAATTATCATTTATATAGATGATTTATTAATAGCCACTTCATCATTAGATGAACATTTAAATATTTTAAAAATCGTTTTTGAAACTTAAGGTTATCATAAATTAGAATTAAATATTTCAAAATGTAAATTTTTATTTACACAAATTGATTATTTAGGATATTCAGTCAATGAAAAGGGTATTAGACCAAATTCAACTAATACTAAAGCAATTCAAGAATATTTACCACCTAGAAATTTACGGGAATTACAACGATTTTTGGGAATGTGTTCCTATTTTCGTAAATTTATTTTAAATTTTGTTCACATTGCAAAGTCTTTACAGGATTTAGTTAGAAAAAATATACCATTTGTATTCGAAAATGATCAAATTAATGCATTTAATAATTTAAAGGCGAAATTATTAGAAAGACCAGTTATATCGATTTTTAATCCATTGCATGAAACGGAATTGCATTGTGATGGTAGTGCTATCGGGTTTGGAGCAATTTTAATGCAACGTAAAGTTGACGAAAAAATGCATCCAATATTTTACTTTTCGAAAAGAACCACTGATCTTGAATCAAAATATCATTCATATGAATTGGAAACACTGGCTATAATTTATGCTTTGAGAAGATTTCGAATTTATTTATTAGGGCAAAAATTTATAATTATAACAGATTGTAATGCATTAACTTTGACATTAAAAAAGCAAATAATTAACCCTAAAATTGCACGTTGGGCACTTGAAATGCAAAATTTTGATTATACCATTGAGCATAGGGAAGGGAAACGTATGCAACATGTCGATGCACTCAGTCGCTCGCATGCTATTTTAGTATTACAAGAATGTAGTTTCGAACATAAGTTGGCAATTTGTCAAAATCAAGATCCTAATTTAGAACAATTACGAAAAGAATTACAAACCAAAGAACATCCTTTATTTGAATTGAGAAATGATTTAATTTATAGAAAAATTAATAAAGATACAATTAGATTTTATGTACCACTATCAATGCAAAATCAAATATTAAAAAATTCCCATATGATCTTGTTGGACATTTAGGTAAAGAGAAAACATTAGAAATTATTTAAAGGACGTATTGGTTTCCTGAATTGAATCAAAAAGTTAAAGATTATATATCAAATTGTTCAAAATGTATTGAATTCAATAGTCATTCTGAGGTTTTCTTCATTCGATTCCTAAAAAAGAAATACCATTCGAAACTATTCATATTGATTACTATGGTCCACTCGAAGCTATAAAAAATAGAAAGAAATATATTTTGGTAATTATTGATGCATTCACCAAATTTGTAAAATTATTTTCTACTAATTCTCAAACTACAGTAGAAACCATTAAATGTTTAGATCTATATTTCAAACAATTTAGTCGACCAGTTCGAATAATATGTGATAGGGGAAGTTGTTTTACTTCCGAAGATTTTAAAACTTATTTACAATCTCAAAATATTCAACATATTTTAATTGCCAGTGGTTGTCCTAGAGCAAATGGGCAAGTTGAGAGAGTAAATAGAACAATTTGTCCCATTATTTCAAAATTAGTAGATATAGATCAAAAAATTTATTGGTACCAAGTTCTTGATAAAGTAGAATTCGCATTAAATAATACGGTTGCTAAAGGCACTAATACAACACCCAGTAAAATATTATACGGGGTTGACCAAAGAGGCGAATTAAATGAAAAAATCAAAGAATATCTTGAAAATTTTATATTAGAAAATGATAATCGTGATTTATTAGAAATTAGAAATAAAGCGGCTATAAATATTAATAAAAATCAATCATATAATGAAAAATATTATAATAAAAAACGTAAAGCACCACGTAAATTCATTGAAGGAAATTTAGTAATGTTAACTAATGTAGATACTACAATAGGAAAAAATAAAAAATTGATACCAAAATATAAAGGTCCTTATATTATAAAAAAAGTATTACAAAATGATAGATATATATTAAAAGATGTTGATGCATTTCAGTTAACACAAAAACCATTTGAAGGTACATTTGATATATCACGCATTAAACCATGGATAGAAATATAAATATCGTAAAAATAAATATATGTACAATTAATATATATAAAAAAATAAAACTTATATTATTATTAATAATAAAATTGTCATTATTTATTTATTGTTATAGATAATGAAAAAATAAAATGAAATGTAAAGTTAATTAAAAAAAAAAAAAAAATGTTTAACTTAAAATTAAATAAAAATAATTATGTAATTGTAATGTTATTAAATTGTAATTCGAGGTCGAATTAAATGTAGGATGGCCGAACTGTAGGAGGTAACTCTTATTACCTCTACTACAATGTACATACAATTACTCACAATTGCAATTTACTTACAATTAATGTAATTGTCAAACATTATTATTTTTATTTGGAAAAGGCTATATTGATTTAATGTAAAAACATTATTGATTTATAAATGTCAATTCATTCAAGTTTTTGTACTGGAACAATTAAGAAGCTGTGTGCTATAAAAATAAATATAAATAAGCTGTGTGCTAAAAAAATTAAATAATTTGTTTAGTTATTTTAAATTTTAATAGGGAATAAGATCCCTACAATAGATTCATAGATTTCTATTTTGAAATGATGTACCCTGAAAAGAAGTATTTATTATGTAAAAAATGGGATGGCCTAGAGAAATCGTTATTGAAATATTATAATAAATATGTTAAGGACAAACAATATAGAAAACAATATAGAGTGAAAAGTTGACAAGTGAAATTATTGATAAAAGTAAGTATTCAAAATTGCACTGTTAAAAATCTTAAATTATAACTTTTTTATATCAGATTCCAGAGATTGCATTCTGATTATTTTATTGAACACCGTTTTAAAGCCAACATCAAGATCGACTTTGAAACAAAATGCAACTACATTGGTCAAGAAAACGACAATCAAAGATGAGATAGTTCATATTAAAACTGCTGACGACTTACAACTAGCACGAGAAATTAAAATTAAGACTTCAATTGAAAGCAAAAGTACAATTCAACCATACATTATTGTTATTAGCACTGAGCTTACGGAACTAACGGAATTTTATGTCAATATTGGAGAAACACTATTAAAATTTACTTCTTTTGTCGCTGCCTTCAAATGTATGTTTCAAATCATTCCAGGTATTTGACATAAAATATCCTAAAGAATCACCACTGGTTTGGCTTTTTATTAAAAAATACATTTCTAACATAAGTACTACATATGACCTTATAAGTTCTGCATTGGCAGAATTCTTAGGTACATTAAAAAATTATTAAAATGGAGTTTATTTGTTTTCAATGTAATAGTATTTTTTAAGCCTTACCACAACTTATTAATTCATGGACTTAACTCTCATAGTTACAATAAATGTATGTTTCAACAATGTAATCAATTATTTTCAAATTTATCCAGTTTTAAGAAACATACGAAAAAACATATAATATTAAATAGTTCGATATCGAATAATAATTTCCAAACATTTAATTTAGTTGAAATCTCAGTAAATGACAAATTATTTGTTCTGTACCAAATGAATCTGAAATATTAGATACTTCTGACTATTCAACACTTAAACACTCTATATCTTCAAGTTGTGAAAATTTTTCTATAAATTTACATATAAAAAATAATATAACAAGAAAAGACGTAAGTAGTATTCAAGAAGGAATTTCTATCATTATCTCAAATATAATACAAAGTATTAAAAATAAAATTATAAATCATATTCCAGAACTGAAAAATATGAATTCGGAGATTTTTTAAAATTCTGTGAAAATCCTTTTAAAGATATTAATTCCGAGTACAAACTCTTTCAAAGTATTTTAGATTCTGATCAATTTGCAAAACCACAAAAATGTTTACCATTAATAATGAAATATCTGAAATAATTTTAAAGGGAAAACCGACTATAGATGCTAGTAATGTGTTTGGCTGTATAATGCCAATCGAATTTCAATTTCGCAAATTTTTACCAAATGCTTTAAGCCAGATACTAGATAATCAAAAAAGTTTATTAAAAGAATCTGATATTACACATTTTGTAAATTCAGCTTCTTTTAAAGAAAAACAAAGTTTTTATTCTGGTAAAATTATTATACAATTTTTTTGTATTTAGACGATTTTGAAATTAATAATCCGTTGGGTAGCCACGCTGTGCATTATCTTGATGAAAAAGCTCTTTTTCATCAAGATAATGCACCCTCACATACTGCATTTCTAACTCAAAAGAAATTGACCGAATTAAGGTTTGAAATTGCCCCGCATCCACCATACAGTCCAGATTTAGCCCCAAGTGATTATTTCTTATTTCCAAATTTAAAAAAATTTCTCGCTGGTAAATTTTTTTTTTTTTTTTTTTTTCTTATGAAAAAAATAAATTTATATTTGGCAATAAAAAAAAAAAAATATTTCACATATCAATTGAATTTAAATAACATTTAGTAGTGATAAGTTATCCACTGAATATACGGCTTGTATCGAATATTGGAGCGTTGTGATCACTAAATACTGGTACTGGTGTTCTTCTGCGTTTGATTAAGGGTTGGTAAGTTGGACAACGTATGTCTGGTTCAATAACATCTTCATCTGAAGAAATTTCTTCTATAATTTGTTCTTGTACTGGTTTACTATAGAGGCGCCGCTTCATTTCTGGTGTTCTTCTCCGTTTGATTAAGGGTTGGTAAGTTGGACTACGTATGTCTGGTTCAATAAAATCTTCATCTGAAGAAATTTCTTCTATAATTTGTTCTTGTACTGGTTTACTATAGAGGCGCCGCTTCATTTCTGGTGTTGTTCTCCGTTTGATTAAGGGTTGGTAAGTTGGACTACGTATGTCTGGTTCAATAAAATCTTCATCTGAAGAAATTTCTATAATTTGTTTTTGTACTGGTTTACTATAGAGGCGCCGCTTCATTTTTTCTGATAGTAGCATGGGTTTTTGTCTCTTTTCAAAACTAATTGTTGAATCAGTTGAATTTGATGGAAATTTATTTGGGTTTGAATCTATACTCTGTGTAGTTTTGTTAATACTATTTATAGATTCTGTATTAATAGAATTTAATGATAATTGACTTCCAGAATCTTGACAGCTATTTGATATTGACTGCGAATTTGAACTACGAGGGCTGATTGATAATTACGTGGACTGACACAGAAGACACAGTTTTTTTTTTTTATTTTTCAACGTAGTCACCTTTTAGGACGATACACTTAGTTAGACGATGTTCCAGTTTTTTGATGCCTTCCAAAAAATATGATTTCTCCAACCCTTCAAAATAGCCATTTGTTTCGTCGATGACCTCAGCATTTGACCCAAATCTCTTTCCTGCAAGCCATTTTTTCATATTTGGAAACAGGAAAAAGTCAGAAGGGGCCAAATCTGGAGAATATGGTGGATGAGGAACCAATTCATATCTCAATTCTAATAATTTTGCTGTTGCAATTCCTGATTTGTGAACTGGTGTATTGTCTTGATGAAAAAGAACTTTTTTCTTTGCTAAATGTGGTCGTTTTATTATAATCTCTTCATTCAAACGATCCAATAATGTTGCATAATATTGTCCTGTGATTGTTTTTCCTTTTTGTAAATAATCGACATGGATTATACCATGAGCATCCCAAAAAACAGTGGCCATAATCTTGCCAGCTGATGGAACTGTTTTTGCCTTCTTTGGAGCCTTTTCACCTGTAGAAATCCACTGTTTTGATTGTTCTTTTGTCTCTGATGTGTAGTAGTGTATCCATGTTTCATCAACGGTTATGAATCGACGCCAAAAATCGACTGGATTACGTTGTAATAACTCCAAAACTTGCTTTGATGTTGTCACACGATTGCGTTTTTGATCAATTGTAAGCAAACGCGGCACCCATCTTGCAGATACCTTTTTCATATCCAAATATTGATGTAAAATATTAAAAACACGTTCCGATGAGATGTTCACGATGTCAACAATTTCCCGCAATTTCACTCTTCGGTCATCTAGTACGATATCATGGATTTTATCGACCATTTCTGGAGTAGTCACTTCATTTGGACGCCCAGAACGTTGTTCATCAATTGTGCTGGTACGGCCACTTTTAAACTCAGCAAACCACTTGCAAACCATTGATTTCGAAGGTGCAGATTCACCATAATATTTATCCAACTTTTGTTTAGTTTCCTTTGCTGTTTTCTGCCTCAAAAAATAATGATTTATCAACACACGAAATTCGTTTTTATCCATTTTTAAAAATTCACTGAGATTGACTTACTTAAACGACTGTTACATGGAAAGTATACAAGATATCGACTTTAAATTTTATATATAGCCTAGTAAATGATTTTAGAGGTAAAAAATACTTACTTTATACCTGTGCATTACCTGAATCACAGGTAGTCCACGTAATTATCAATCAGCCCTCGTAGTACTAGATGGAAGCGAGGAGCTAGTTGTTGAATTGGTCATGGTATTTGTTGAAGATGAATTTTTTTGTGGTGCATACTTTTTATAATATTTATGAAACAGCTTTCCATAGCACGAATCGCACAACTTGTTAATTTTATTTAGTTGTTGGGGAAAGATAATGTAATAAAACTCTTTGAAAGGACTGTCACGTTTATCCAAATCTGCCACTAATCCATTAGTTTTGCAAATAGTACATGTTCCCTTGAAAAATCCTCTCATTATCTTAATATAATAATTATTAAACTAATAATTCTAATATTATATTTATTATTAAAAAAACATAAAATGAAATAAATAATTTGGCGCGCAACTATTATAAAAAAACAAACACCTCGTCAAATGATGAGGTTATTACTGAAACTGAAGCATATTTTGAAGGTATTGATAAATCGTATTTTTCGGATGGAATTAAAAAATTTGAAAAACGTTTGATGAAGTGTATTGAGTTGGAAGGAGACTATGTTGAAAAATAAATAATAATATTTCCAAAAAAACTGTGTTTTCTTTGTTAGGGAGCTTACTTTCGCGGTTGCCCTCGTAGATTCAATTTGTGGCGTATATTAATACATTTCTTACTTTACAAACACCTCGTCAAATGATGAGGTTATTACTGAAACTGAAGCATATTTTGAAGGTATTGATAAATCGTATTTTTCGGATGGAATTAAAAAATTTGAAAAACGATTGATGAAGTGTATTGAGTTGGAAGGAGACTATGTTGAAAAATAAATAATAATATTTCCAAAAAAACTGTGTTTTCTTTGTTAGGGAGCTTACTTTCGCGGTTGCCCTCGTAGATTCAATTTGTGGCGTATATTAATACATTTCCTACTTTACCTCAGCATCTTTTGTCTAATTTAAATTACATTTTCGTGGGTGCATATTTTAAAACAAAAGATAATTTTTTTTTGGTATTGATTTCTTCCTTCGGCCATTGATAGAAATATTTAAAAACATAGAAAAAACGGAATATTAGTGAATACTGACAGTGGTTCTAACCAAATTTATTTCCTACTGTGAAAGGTTCTTGGAGATAACTTAGGCCTGAATAACATTCTTGAATTCACAAATTCTTTTAACTCAAACTATTACTGCCGTTTTTGTAAAAGGCAAAAAACTGATTTGGGAGCGAAATCAGTAACTTTCAAGAGGACCGTTTATAAAAAAGGACATTTCTTAACTATCACACAAAAACAAAAAATTAAACTATTTGAAATTAAAGAAATATTAGTAAATGACTACCAAAAACCTTATGTATGTATTAGCAAATCAATACGAAATCTTAAATTTTTCTCAACATTACCAGTCTTATTTGGTAGGCTCTAAGCTAGATTTATTTAAAATAATGGAGCTACAAATATTTACTGGACCACCTATTCATTTATATTATATTTGCAATGGCTCTGCAATAATTAGAAATAAAACATTTTAAACTATAATAAATATAAAAAATACAATATTATATTTTATTTTTATTACTGAAATTAAATGTATATTATATTTTTTTTTTTTTTTTTTTTTTATTTTTTTATATTTTTAAGATTTTTATTGTATTTTTAAATTAATAAAAAATAAAATGTAATTTTTTATATTTTATAAAAAATTTCGTTTCATTACTCAAATTAAATTAATTTCAGATTTTTAATATACCATATAAATTTTTATAAACATCATATTTTAATGTTAAAACTACACTGGTTTCATATCAGTCCAATATTTTTCTTGTAAAAAAGACATTGCTTTCATATCCATCCAATAATTTTCATGTAGAAACTACATTGATTTCATATCGAATCCATATTTTAAATGTTAAAAGTACACTGGTTTCATTTCAATTCAATATATTTCATCTGAAAACTCCATTGATTTCGTATCAATACAATATTTTTCATATCAATACAATATCTGTAATGTTTAAACTATTTGCTGGTAATTGATATTGAAACATGCATTCTTACAACATTCTTATTAAATTAATATTACCGAACTATTAATATATCAATTGAATAATATTAAAATTGATATTTTCAACGTTGAACGATTATAGTAAACAAAAAACGTTAATTTTACGATGGTTTATCAAAATATTTTTTTGGGTGTAATTTATAAAATGTCCAAACGGAATAATTATCGTAAAATTAATGATGAAGTAGATTTATTACTATCTTTTTTGAAAAAAAATAAAAACAATAACAGAAATGAACAATTGAGTGAAAATGTAAATTTATACATGCAGTAGCGAATGATAGAGACATTAACAATCTTGAAGTTGTAGATAGTGAAAATTTGTCACAAATGTATTTTGACTATAAAAACAATAAAAGTGGAGTTTCAACGTCGCCATCAGAATCAAGTTATGATAATATTGAGTTAACTGATGAATCGGGAGCTAATTTGCAAAGTGATTTGGCAGAATGGATGGTGAGACACAAAATAAAACATGAATCAGGGAATGATTTGTTGAAAATATTACTAAAATTCCATCAAAATTTGTCAAAAGATTCACGTACATTAAAACGAACACCACAAAAGAGCAATGTTATTGCTATGGGAAGCGGATGATATATTCATTTTGGTCTTAAACACTGCATTGAGAAATTCTTGAATGAAAGCGAAATGGAACATGTAAATCCACTGAAAATTGATATTGGTATAGATAGAGTTCCACTGTCGAAAAATTCTTTAGAGAAAGAGAACAATTTAGAGAAAGAGAACAATTACTATACCACAAAAAGCTTGAACAAAATGCTGTTGAAGGTCTAAATATTGGCTGTGTGTCGTAAATTCCTGTTGATTATATGCATTGCGTACTGCTGGGAGTAATTCGCCAAAATATTAAAGCATGGATGAGAATAAAAAACAAACAATACAGTCTAACAAAATTTGGTGTTTCAAAAATTAACGCAAGGACTGATATGATAAGATGTGACGTTATAAAATAATTTTGCAGAAAACCAAGAATATTAGAAGAAATAGATAGGTGGAAAGCGACCGAACTTCATATACAATGTTACCTAAAGCAAAATGAAAATAATGCAAAATGATGAAAGGGACTCAGTGGCACTCTGGAAAAGTACTTATGATTTTCGGACTAAAGATAAAAAAAGTTACAAAAATTAAAAGAAATTTTGGAAGAATGGCCTTTTTATAAACAAAGCCATGGAGAAAAATTTGTAAGACTTTTAAATTTTATTATAATTAAGCACATTTTCAAAAATTAAAATTACAATAATTATAGATAGATTCATAGATTTCTATTTTGAAATGATGTATCCTGAAAAGAAGTATTTATGATTTAAAAAATGGAATGGGATGGCCTAGAGAAATCGTTATTGAAATATTATAATAAATATGTTAAGGACAAACAATATAGAAAACAATATAGAGTGAAAAGTTGACAAGTGAAATTATTGATAAAAGTAAGTATTCAAAATTGCACTGTTAAAAATCTTAAATTATAACTTTTTTATATCAGATTCCAGAGATTGCATTCTGATTATTTTATTGAACACCGTTTTAAAGCCAACATCAAGATCGACTTTGAAACAAAATGCAACTACATTGGTCAAGAAAACGACAATCAAAGATGAGATAGTTCATATTAAAACTGCTGACGACTTGCAACTAGCACGAGAAATTAAAATTAAGACTTCAATTGAAAGCAAAAGTACAATTCAACTGTGGCGGCGCCTATCCTATTATTACAGAATCGAATATAACAAATTTAGTTACGATAGTCAATATTACAATGCGCGAGTAACATCCGACATTACAGTTAAATTTATTTGGTATGAAATATATAAATTGAACGTAAAAAGAACACACATCGTAATAGTATTAGTAAAGAGAAATATATTGTATTAGCATAGTAAGAGTAGAATTACCCTGTAAAAATCTTTTCAGTAGTTTCCTCGTTTCTCTCCCTTCCCTCACTCATACAAATGAAACAATACGTTTTACGCTATAAAATTTTTTGTAGGTGTTAGAAAATTTTATTTTGTGAAAACAGTACATTTTTCAGCAATGAAAATATTTCAAATATTTTCAGTTCAGCTATTAAAATGACATATTGAAATTTTCACAACCTCTACTGAAAATTTTCACAACCTCTTTCAGTTATGTCTTCTGACATCTAGTGAAGATTCAGAAGACATAACTGAAAGAGGTTGTGAAAATTTTCAGTAGAGGTTGTGAAAATTTCAATATGTCATTTTAATAGCTGAACTGAAAATTCCACGTGTTTTAAAGAATGATTTAAACATTTAAAGTAAAGAGTAATTACGAGTCGTCAATATAATATAAAATAAATTTCATAAAAATAAAATAAATTTATTCGATAAATTATTTGTGTTTTTTAAAATTAAACTTTTTGGAAAATTATTTAAGTTTCATCAAGTATACTGGTGGTAAGTGATAAAAATTTTATTAATTCTAACATTAAATTTTTTTTAAGATACTATGAGCAAAAAAACTTTACAAAACCAAATGTCCCTAGTGGAACACACATTGCTAAAGCAAAATTTGGTATATACAAAAAGAACGCACAATTTAATACAAAAAATAACTGGCGAAGATTCTGATTCGGATTTAAAATGCATTTCCAATTAAATCAAGAGAAGATGTCAAAACTCTAGAAGAAAAAATGAAAAATCAAGAGTTTTGCACCAAAATTGTAATTATTTTTATTTTTTTAATGTTTTGTTTACATTATTATATAATTTTAATTATAATTATCAGGCGATTTTTTTTCGAAAATTGAAAGATGTGGATGCTATGATCAAATTTGCTGCCTCAGATGAGTATTTAATAAACTTTAACTATCATGGATTAGCTGAAAAAAAAGCTTTAAAAGATATAAAGCTATTTGGGGAAATAATTCCAAGTATTTAATTTATATACTATAAAAATGATTTCGTTACTAATAAAAATTATTATTTTAGGTGCAAGTGGTATCCCAAGACCACAATATGAAAAAGAAGTACAAAAATCTTTGAAGAAATCCCACAATCGTTTTTATAAAATGGGAAAATATGCAAAAAATATTAAAATAGACAACAATTCAACCATCAATGCGAATGAGCAATACCAATACAATTACAGGCCATAGTGATGAACAGCTGTTTTGATTTTTTATGTGTTGGTGTCGATCTAAGTTTTTAAAATCAAATGTCAAATAGGAATAAAAATGGTGCAACTTTGTAAGTTTTTCTCATTAAAATAATAATTATTCCAATAAGAATTCGTGTTTTCTTTATTTTTTTGTAGCTATGGGATAAATTATTATATAAATTAACATTTGGATTTTTGAATTACACATTTCTTGTTATATTTTCTGTCGGTAAAGGTAAATTATTTGGACTATTTTTTTGTTTGAAAATTATATATGAAAATTTAAGGTTTCAGATTCATTATTAAATTGATGTTATGGCCCCGTGTTGTATGCCTATGTGTAATTCAAACTATAAATCCGATTCAAAAAATAGTGGATACATTAGCAACTTCAAATTTCCCGAAGATATTGTGCAAAGGCAGTTATGGGTAAACGCTATTCGTAGAGAAGATTGGGTCCCGACGAAACATTCCAGGGTATGCATTAAGCATTTTTCACCACAACAGATAGAAGTAGCAAAACTGCACGGAAGCTTATCTATCCCATTAGCACATCCAAGACTTATAACTAATGCTGTTCCATGTATTTTTAACAATTATCCCAAACATTGCCAACAGAATTTAGTTGGTTTAAATCAACGTAAAGATCCTGCTACAAGAAAAGTAGAGATTCAAAATCGCCAGTTGGAAGCTGAATTAAATATACAGGTAGAAAATGTAAAATGTGATGTAATTGGTACCTTTCAAGTCTTAAAAGATAACATAAGTAGCAAAATTGCTAATAAATATTCTGATATTATATTAAAAATCACAGATGATATAATATATCTTTATATAATTAATATAAGTAATAATAGTTTTAAGATATTTAAACATATTTCTATTAACTCAAATTTGGAAGTTAAATATTTTATAGAAAATAAAGAATTTAAAAACCAAAAACTATTACCTTGTAAGATTTTATATTATAGTCAATTATATAAAATTATGTCAAATTTTATGTTGACGGTAGAAGAAAAAATGTGTTCTGAAGATTTGATTTATTTCAAATTGAATTTAATAATCGATGAAATAACAACTGTTTTAAAGTGTTGTATTGAAATAGATAATGATTTTATCTATAGAAATCTTTGTTTTCTTTCTGAACAAATTAAATTATTGTGTTCTAAGCAAAAAAGGTATTCAAATGAATTACTGCTAAAATCTTTTATGATTTATTTAAATTCACCTGTTGCTTACGAAATCATAAGAGAAAATAATATGTTAATTTTACCTCATAAACAAACACTCATAAAAATTTCTAATCTTCAGCATATAAAGCCAAATGATAAAATTGAAAATGAAAATTATTTACAGCAGATTGGTAAAAATTTAACACAACTTGAGAGGAAAGTAAATTTACAAATTGATGAAATTTATGTTAAATCTCAAATTAATTTTAAAGGTAATTCTATTAATGGGTATGCTGAAAATAAAGATAATGTTCCGAAAACCGTTGTTGCATTTATGATTAATTCGTGTTTTGGTAAAATGTGTGAAATCGTTTTGTTGGTTCCTGTTAATAATCCTTCAGGAGAAGAACTGTACACACATACTCTGCACGTAATCCATTACATACAATCGTTAGGATTTCTCATTCTTACAGTTACAACGGATAACAATAGAATAAATCAAAACATGTATAAAAAGTTTGCAATAAACGACTATAAATTTTTGAACCCAGATATTGATAATGAATTTATCTTATTAATTTTTGATCCTGTTCATATATTCAAAAATATCCGTAACAATTGGCACAACAAAATCGACGTCAACAAAACATTTTATTATCCTGATATTGAATCGGACAAAGTACAAATTGCTTGTTTTACGGATTTACGAGATATTTACGAAAACGAAAAACATCTGCTAATTAAATATGCGTGGAAGCTTAACAAAAAATCATTGTATCCATCCTCCACTGAAAAACAATGTGTAAGATACGTTGCAAATATTTTTCATCAAAGTACAATTGCAACTTTAGAGAAGCGGTCTTTGGAAAATGAAAATAAATATGAAGGAACTGTAATTTTTTTAAAATTAATTAAAAGGTGGTGGAATATTGTAAATTCAAAATCTACTTTAGCAGGAATTATAAAGCGAGATGAAGATCGCGGTCCTATATATAACTCAAACGATAATAAAATGTTTTTCTTAAAATCGTTTTTAAATTTTTTAAATAGGTGGTATGATTTAACAGAATCTGCAACCATTTATAAAACTAGTGGCCTATCTAAAGATACTTTTAACGCCATTAGGCAAACTACAAGTGCTTTTATCTATTTGGTGGACCATTCATTGCAGCGTACTGATGTTAAATATATATTACTTGGAAAATTCCAAACCGACAATTTGGAGAAACGCTTTGGTAAATTTAGACGCCTGAGTGGTACAAATTTTCATATATCAGTTCAAGAAATTCTAGAATCTGAGAAAAAGATACGTCTTACGAAATTACTTAAAACTAATGGTCTTGAAACAACAAAGAATGTACACCATAAATTCAGTTATAAAGAAACAGATGAAGATATATCAGATCTGCTGACAATATTAGAAAGCGATTATATGCTAGAATATGTTGTGGAAGAAGGCACTTTAATATATATTGCCGGTTATGCTGTGTTTTCATTAAATAAAAAATTAAATTGCAATATTTGTAAACAACTAATTACATCTTCCAAAGAAATTTACTGTGATAATGATTATTTCAGTTTAATCGATAGAGGTGGCTTGTCTGCTCCTACTGAAATTATATTGCAAATATTGATGCATATGGATGCATTACTGCTCCGAATTGTTACTACCCAAAAATTTAAATTTCTTAAATTAAAAAACCAAAAAAAGAAATTATGCGCTCTTACATATTATTCGTTAAATAACGATAATTTTTATCTAAATATGGAAGATAACTGTGAGTGTGGTTTTTCAGTTGAATATATTTATTTCAATTTATTTTCCACATTTTCTAATATTCTTTTAAATAATTTTTCTAAATCTGAAAATGATAAATTAGAAAGACCAACAAAAAAACGAAAGCTTAATGTTTACAAATCTTCAGCTAACACATTATTATAATTATTAGTTAAATAATATAATAATTAAAAAAAACCAAAGCAATACAGTACAAATAAAAATGAATTTATTTTTTTAAAGGTATGAAATACCATTTTATTTTTTATTTATCTATTTACAATAAATATTGTTATAGAATTATTTTGTGATTTATATTTAATATTTAAACTATTTTTTTAATGTATAGCACAATGAACTGAATAATATTATAAAACTGAACTGAATAATATAGAAAAGTATTATATTATAAAATTATCTTTTATCATTTATTTAATTTTTAAGCATTTTTATAATAATAAATATATATTAAATGTTAAACATTTTTATAATAATAAATACTACATATATGAATTGAATTATAATAAATAAAGAAAATTATTTATTTTCAGTAAATATATTTCCAGTCTTTTATTTAAAAAGTTATAAACTGTTTTAAAACATATTTTAAATAAAATAACAATTTTCAAATTAAATATTGAATCACTTAATATGAATAAGATATCCATTCCACTGATTTGACAGATGTTTAGATCGACACCCATACATATGCACTTTCCTAGACTATGGCCTGTAATTGTATTGGTATTGAGTCATATCATCTTTAATTTTTTGTATTTATAATTGTACTTTTTTGTTTAAATTGACTAAACGGTTTTTTTTTTATTAATTTTTCAAAAGCTTGAAATGGCTGTTTTTGTTTATAAATGCTGAATTATTATATTTTTATTTTTGTGTTAATTTAATTTTAAATAATTACAATTATTAATAAATTTATTTAAAATATTAATTTTGTATGATTTTGTGCGGCATATGACGTAATTGGTGTCGACCATACATTGTGACGATTGTACTAACAAATCACATTTCAAGACGTCGTACGTCTTGAGACGTGATTTGTCCAGCATGTTGCAAATTTCGATATTTGGCACAAATAACGTATAGAGACGTATGTCATTTTTATATGAAAATAATTATTGCGTTTCTAAGTTAAATTATCAAATTTTAATTGAACGCGAACGTGTTAATAAGAATGTTGTAAGAATGCATGTTTCAATATCAATTACCAGCAAATAGTTTAAACATTACAGATATTGTATTGATATGAAAAATATTGTATTGATACGAAATCAATGGAGTTTTCAGATGAAATATATTGAATTGAAATGAAACCAGTGTACTTTTAACATTTAAAATATGGATTCGATATGAAATCAATGTAGTTTCTACATGAAAATTGATATGAAGTCTTTGTTTTTTTTTTAATGAAAAATATTGGATTGATATCAAATCTATCTAGGTTTAATATTTAAATATGGATTCGATATGAAATCAATGTAGTTTCTACATAAAAAATATTGGATGGATATGAAAGCAATGTCTTTTTTACAAGAAAAATATTGGACTGATATGAAACCAGTGTAGTTTTAACATTAAAATATGATGTTTATAAAAATTTATATGGTATATTAAATATCTGAAATTAATTTAATTTTAGTAATGAAACGAAATTTTTTATAAAATATAAAAAATTACATTTTATTTTTTATTAATTTAAAAATACAATAAAAATCTTAAAAATATAAAAAAATAAAAAAATAAATAAATAAATAAAATATAATACATTTAATTTCAGTAATAAAAATAAAATATAATATTGTATTTTTTATATTTATTATAGTTTAAAATGTTTTATTTCTAATTATTGCAGAGCCATTAGGTGGTCCAGTAAATATTTGTAGCTCCATTATTTTAAATAAATCTATCTTAGAGCCTACCAAATAAGACTGGTAATGTTGAGAAAAATTTAAGATTTCGTATTGATTTGCTAATACATAAGGTTTTTGGTAGTCATTTACTAATATTTCTTTAATTTCAAATAGTTTAATTTTTTGTTTTTGTGTGATAGTTAAGAAATGTCCTTTTTTATAAACGGTCCCCTTGAAAGTTACTGATTTCGCTCCCAAATCAGTTTTTTGCCTTTTACAAAAACGGCAGTAATAGTTTGAGTTAAAAGAATTTGTGAATTCAAGAATGTTATTCAGGCCTAAGTTATCTCCAAGAACCTTTCACAGTAGGAAATAAATTTGGTTAGAACCACTGTCAGTATTCACTAATATTCCGTTTTTTCTATGTTTTTAAATATTTCTATCAATGGCCGAAGGAAGGGATCAATACCAAAAAAAAATTATCTTTTGTTTTAAAATATGCACCCACGAAAATGTAATTTAAATTAGACAAAAGATGCTGAGGTAAAGTAGGAAATGTATTAATATACGCTACAAATTGAATCTACGAGGGCAACCGCGAAAGTAAGCTCCTAACAAAGAAAACACAGTTTTTTTGGAAATATTATTATTTATTTTTCAACATAGTCTCCTTCCAACTCAATACACTTCATCAAACGTTTTTCAAATTTTTTAATTCCATCCGAAAAATACGATTTATCAATACCTTCAAAATATGCTTCAGTTTCAGTAATAACCTCATCATTTGACGAGGTGTTTGTAAAGTAGGAAATGTATTAATATACGCCACAAATTGAATCTACGAGGGCAACCGCGAAAGTAAGCTCCCTAACAAAGAAAACACAGTTTTTTTGGAAATATTATTATTTATTTTTCAACATAGTCTCCTTCCAACTCAATACACTTCATCAAACGTTTTTCAAATTTTTTAATTCCATCCGAAAAATACGATTTATCAATACCTTCAAAATATGCTTCAGTTTCAGTAATAACCTCATCATTTGACGAGGTGTTTGTTTTTTTATAATAGTAGTTGCGCGCCAAATTATTTATTTCATTTTATGTTTTTTTAATAATAAATATAATATTAGAATTATTAGTTTAATAATTATTATATTAAGATAATGAGAGGATTTTTCAAGGGAACATGTACTATTTGCAAAACTAATGGATTAGTGGCAGATTTGGATAAACGTGACAGTCCTTTAAAAGAGTTTTATTACATTATCTTTCCCCCAACAACTAAATAAAATTAACAAGTTGTGCGATTCGTGCTATGGAAAGCTGTTTCATAAATATTATAAAAAGTATGCACCACAAAAAAATTCATCTTCAACAAATACTATGACCAATTCAACAACTAGCTCCTCGCTTCCATCTAGTACTAGTTCAAATTCGCAGTCAATATCAAATAGCTAACAAGATTCTGGAAGTCAATTATCATTAAATTCTTTTAATACAGAATCTATAAATAGTATTAACAAAACTACACAGAGTATAGATTCAAACCCAAATAAATTTCCATCAAATTCAAGTGATTCAACAATTAGTTTCGAAAAGAGACAAAAACCCATGCCACTATCAGAAAAAATGAAGCGGCGCCTCTATAGTAAACCAGTACAAGAACAAATTATAGAAGAAATTTCTTCAGATGAAGATGTTATTGAACCAGACATACTTTGTCCAACTCACCAACCATTAATCAAACGGAGAAGAACACCAGAAATGAAGCGGCGCCTCTATAGTAAACTAGTACAAGAACAAATTATAGAAGAAATTTCTTCAGATGAAGATGTTATTGAACCAGACATACGTAGTCCAACTTACCAACCCTTAATCAAACGGAGAAGATCACCAGAAATGAAGCGGCGCCTCTATAGTAAACCAGTACAAGAACAAATTATAGAAATTTCTTCAGATGAAGATGTTATTGAACCAGACATACGTAGTCCAACTTACCAACCCTTAATCAAACGGAGAAGAACACCAGAAATGAAGCGGCGCCTCTATAGTAAACTAGTACAAGAACAAATTATAGAAGAAATTTCTTCAGATGAAGATGTTATTGAACCAGACATACGTAGTCCAACTTACCAACCCTTAATCAAACGGAGAAGAACACCAGAAATGAAGAGGCGCCTCTATAGTAAACTAGTACAAGAACAAATTATAGAAGAAATTTCTTCAGATGAAGATGTTATTGAACCAGACATACGTTGTCCAACTTACCAACCCTTAATCAAACGGAGAAGAACACCAGTACAAGTATTTAGTGATCACAACAAGAGCTTTTTCATCAAGATAATGCACCCTCACATACTGCATTTCTAACTCAACAGAAATTGACCGAATTAAGTTTTGAAATTGCCCCGCATCCACTCCACCATACAGTCCAGATTTAGCCCCAAGTGATTATTTCTTATTTCCAAATTTAAAAAAATTTCTCGCTGGTAAATTTTTTTTTTTTTTTTTTTTTTCTTATGAAAAAAATAAATTTATATTTGGCAATAAAAAAAAAAATATTTTACATATCAATTGAATTTAAATAACATTTTAGTAGTGATAAGTTATCCACCGAATATACGGCTTGTATCGAATATTGGAGCGTTGTATCACTAAATACTGGTACTGGTGTTCTTCTTCGTTTGATTAAGGGTTGGTGAGTTGGACAAAGTATGTCTGGTTCAATAACATCTTCATCTGAAGAAATTTCTTCTATAATTTGTTCTTGTACTGGTTTACTATAGAGGCGCCGCTTCATTTTTTCTGATAGTGGCATGGGTTTTTGTCTCTTTTCGGAACTAATTGTTGAATCACTTGAATTTGATGGAAATTTATTTGGGTTTGAATCTATACTCTGTGTAGTTTTGTTAATACTATTTATAGATTCTGTATTAAAAGAATTTAATGATAATTGACTTCCAGAATCTTGTTAGCTATTTGATATTGACTGCGAATTTGAACTAGTACTAGATGGAAGCGAGGAGCTAGTTGTTGAATTGGTCATAGTATTTGTTGAAGATGAATTTTTTTGTGGTGCATACTTTTTATAATATTTATGAAACAGCTTTCCATAGCACGAATCGCACAACTTGTTAATTTTATTTAGTTGTTGGGGAAAGATAATGTAATAAAACTCTTTTAAAGGACTGTCACGTTTATCCAAATCTGCCACTAATCCATTAGTTTTGCAAATAGTACATGTTCCCTTGAAAAATCCTCTCATTATCTTAATATAATAATTATTAAACTAATAATTCTAATATTATATTTATTATTAAAAAAACATAAAATGAAATAAATAATTTGGCCCGCAACTATTATAAAAAAACAAAAACATGTGATAATGTATAAATATAAACATATACAAAAAATAAAATAAATTTTACAAAACTATATTCATAGTAATGTAGTAATAAAAATTTAAGTTATTATTTTTTATATTGTGGAAATAAAATGGTGCGAAAAGCGTACCGATAATCACACGGAAAGCGTAGAATAATTACACGGAAAGTGTAACAATAATCACACGGAAAGAGTAGCAATAATTACATGGAAAGTGTAACAATAATCACACGGAAAGCGTAGCAATAATTACACGGAAAGTGTAACAATAATCACACGGAAAGCGTAGCAAGAATTACACGGAAAGTGAAACAATAATCACACGGAAAGCGTAGCAATAATCGCACGGGAATCGTATGGAATATTGACTGCAAAAGGGTACAGAAAATATGTACGCACCCATACACTCATATATCTATGTAATTGAAGTAGTACGAAAAAAGTGACAGTTTTCTTCAGCCAAGCGCACCACTTTCCTTGCGCTCAGAGGATCCTTTTTCACAGTTTTGCTACCACTCATACTCATGAAAGCAGTCCAACAAACAAAGCGCACGGAAAGCCGTACCCTTTCGGATGCGAATTCGCACAGGGTACAGCTTTCCGTGCGCTTTGTTTGTTGGGCTGCTTTCATGAGTATGAGTGGTAGCAAAACGGTGCATATGTGCTAATTGGGGTCGCTGGGCATATTGCTGGGGACTCATCACTTAAACCAACCAACCAAAAATATAATAGTGAATTACTTTACTTTAATTCAAAATTGATTGGAAACATATATAGGTATATAATTACAGTAGTTGATTTTAAAGTTAAACACATACATGGTTACTATTAAGAGAAATTACATAGATATAAAATGTGGTGGTATAGGTTTGAAAACAAAAATAAACATTTTTTATAATTCATAGTAGATAATAAATGTTAAATTCTAATTGAAAGTGTTTATTATTTTAAAAGAATTACTTTCAAATAAAAGATGAACATGTTAAATGCTAACTGAAACTGTTTTACTTTTAACGCAATAAAAAAATGGAATAAAATCAATAATGAAGATATGTTTCATTATTCATAGTATTGGCATAAGTTTATTTGTAATTTTAAAGTCCATATAACCTCGATTAAAATTAACGCTTTTGATTTAATACTGTATAATTTTGAAGTAAATGCATTTCCAATTAGACTTTAATTGTATTTGTGTTTCATTTAAATTGTAAACGCAATTGCTTTTTATGCCAACAGTAAAAATTAAAAGTGAAAATATTTAATCTTGAACAAAAATTCAATTATTAAAGTGTACGTTTTTAAAACAAAACTGATTAGTAAAAATATAAGCTACACATGATTTTAGTTTGAAATGTGGAATAGATCAGAAAGTGAGTAGGTGTTGTAAAGTTAAAAAATATTAATAATATTATTATGTAAAATATTAAAATAATAAAAAAAATACTTCATCAGAACACGTCACCTTATTGTTATTTCAAATAATAATGTTGAATTGCTTGTTGATACTGTTGAAATTACAGTAGAAAATAATCAGAGTGATAATGAAGACAGTATTCATTTATTACAGTTGCTTTGATTTGGAATTGTTATTATGCGGTTGAATTAAAATTTTTATGTGCTTTAAATTTAATCATGAACACCTTATATTTTAAATGGATGCTTTTGAAGTAATGAATTCATGGTTAAAATTTAACATTTAAAAGTAACAAATTAAATTATATTTCAAAATGTATTTAATTATAAAGTATTTGGTTGTGGTTTTAATATGAATCGTATTTAAACCGAAATTATGTTTATTTTTAATAAAAACGTGTAGTAATTTAAAAATAACAGTTATTAGAAATTCTCTGTAACAAAAAAAATATTCTAATGTAAAAGAATATGAACAAAATATATTACTTTGTGTCTTCTCTTTCTTACATATACTATTAATATTCTGTAATATAATGTTAAGTCTATTAGTCAGTAGTTAATAGATATTTGAAAGGAATCTGACGTGTTTAATTTTTATGCGCTAAAAGATAAAATCATATAAGTACAATAATAGAAATCTGCAAAAACTGTCTAGTTAACATATTAATTATTTTGATAAATTCAGTTCTATCACCGTCCGCCCGTGTTAATGCTTCGAACCGGGCAAAAAAGAAAAAACCTTCAATAAAAGATGCCAACGAAAGTTTTATAATAAAACTATCATCTAATAATGACTACCAAAGAAAAATTGAAGAATTAATTGGTAAATACTATAATAATAAATTGACAATTCAATCATTTTTAATTGTCGAAGGATGTGACTTGTATCAACTGAAATCATTTTCTTTTATTTATTTTGAAAAGACATTATAGATTATACAAATAAAATTTATTTATTGATAGCTTAGATACGTGTTTTAAAATCTACCAAGTAGTGTCTTTACAATACTCACAATTCAGTCAATTTTCCACAGAGTTTTATTATTCATGCTTTAGACCCAGCAGAAACTCTCCCCATTGATCAATTAAAAATCTTAAGATCGCTTTGATTACGATTTTCTGGAACAGAACAAATCAAAAGGTTGGCTCATCTCTATTCAGTATGCTTTTATGATGTGGGAAGGTGCTGCTTTAAAAATAATGGACGAAGACAAAATGCCAAAATCCATTTTTTGCTTAGCTTTTGTGGTTTAGCACGAGCAGGAATTATCTTAAGGTACGAATTTTTGTCTGAATCTTATGAAGCAGAATGTCAATTTTAACGCCTAACTATGGCGTATTATTAAGGCCATTTCGAAAAGTCGTCACGTTAACGTTACAATTTTGAATTTTGAGTCAGTTGCACTGGTTAAACATTGTGTTATTATTTTTATTTTAATGTGTTATTTTTTTTTTCTTATTTTGCTTGTGAAAGAAGTTGAAATTATAAAACAATTTACATAAATGAAAGTGATAAATCATAAAATTTGAGTTTGTGTTTTTGGACAAGTGGTAATAATGTTTTGTTGTTTATGTTACCTTTAAAAATGAGGCCATAGCGTTAGAAACTAAATTGATTTAATTAGATTTCCTTTATTAAAGAATAAATACTTGAATTCAATTATTAAACACATAATGTAGTTTAAATTTGAAAGTTTATGTATACGGTAGGTATTTATTGTAATGAAATTTTTATATAATGAAGCATCGTTTTTTATGTACCTTTTGCATACTTCTAGAAATATTCTATTAATAAAATTTTAAATATAATTTAACTGTCACACTGTTTACCTTTTATAGATAAAGAATGTAGATATAAAATGGGTGAATTCGATGTAATAGAAGATCCGAATTATAACAGATTATGAAATTTTTTTTTCGCGAAATTGTTGATTAAAAATTACCAAATTTTGACATATTCAATCCACTTATTTGTTTTTATTATCCTGATGAAATTTTACCGCATACTAGAAGTAAAGAAATTTTATATAACATAAATAATATAGACGATTTGGATGAAATTGGACATTGGGTTACATTACAATGTATTTTGATGGAATCGATGTTCATCTATATGATTCTTTGGGAAGTTTCACAATGAAATCGACTTATAAACGTTTTATTCGTTTACGCGTTTGAGTAAGAAAGCTATAAAATTAGTACTAAAAACAGAGTGATTTAATAACCTGTGGATTTTTTCTATAGCATTTGTTACATCAATTTTGTTTGGAAAGAATCCCTGTAATGAATTGTTTAGTGTAACAGAACTTAGACCTAATTTAAAAAAATAAAATTGTTACAGAGGATTTATATGAATTTCGAAGATTACTTTCAAAAAGAGTATATAAAAATCGTAGGTGTGGTAACTCATGTGCAATAAAAAATTGTAAAAGTTCAATACGAATAGACACAAAGTGCAAACTTTTTAAAATTCCAAATGAACAAAATTTAAATTACTTGAAATGGTTCGAAAATTGTAATTTGAAATTTGAAGAAACGCAATTACATCAACTATAATATGTGATAAATATTTTGAAACTAATTCATTTGGAAAAAGGAAATCTTCATCGAAACTAAAAACATACTCAGCTCGAAAGAAAAAAAATTAGCATATTACTTATTTAACTTTTGAAGAAATTAATAAAGTTTCAGCAGATCCATATCTCTATAGCAGTGGTTCTTAACCTTTTCGGGGTCGTGGAGCACATTTATTTACATGAAATTTTCACGGAGCATCAGAACTAATTAATATTGATTTTATCAGAACTAATTAATATTAATTTGGATTATATACGCAAATTTATAGTTTTTTATTTATTCAAATCAAAATAATAATTCTTAGATAATATAAAATAAAATCAACAAAAGTAAATTGTTACAAATTCAAAATAACAATAATAAAATTATTAATAAGAAAATCAATGTGATATTTGAGCCTGACGAGTTTTACATATTTCGCCAATGTTAGGTCTAATACGAGATATTGCTACCCTAATTTCGTCTTCTAGATCTATAAGTCTTTCTTGTTTTTTAGTTTTATATTAGTTAATGTTGAGAATCCCAATTCACAAAGATATGAGGTAGCAAATTGTAATAAAATCGAGAGTGCATTCTTAGATAAAGATGGGTATTCTTCTTGGACAAAAATCCGAAAGTTTTCATTCGACAGCTTTGTAAACTCCATTTTCAGATTACGATCTGTTGACAATGAAATAATTTCTTATTCTTCTTGTAAAGATAATATTGTATTTGAAGATTCAAATGTGCCAAATGGATTTCGTATCCAGTACCACTCATAGGATTCTAATTTCATAGGATTCTAACAAGCTATTTTTTCATCCAGTAATGTTATGTTCTATTATGGCAGGAATAATATCTGCGTAATTTTCTGTTTGAATTGAAGGAAACATATCAAGCGTATTTTTTTGTTGTTATTCGATTTTTCCAATGCATTATTTTTTTATTGCATGCCAGCATTTTGTCTGTGGATGTTAAAATATTTTAAATTTTACCTTGAATACTTGTATTCACTGAATTTAAGTATTTAAAAATATCAGCTAAATATGCCAATTTAGTACATCAAATATCATTTTCCAGATATTTAAAACATTTATCCATAGCTACGTTTTGGAAATAACACAGCAGTTCATCTTTGAGCCCCAATAAACGGCATAATACTTTACTGCGATAACATTTCAGTGTGCAAAAGCAAACTTTCATACTTATCTTCCATAGATATGCAAAGTTTATTTTTTAAAAATTGAATTTTTTTGAAATTTAAAAAACAACGAAAATTTGTTAAACGCGGCTAAACCATATAAACAAAAACAAACCAAGTGCCACAAAAAATTAAAGGAAGGTTTTAATATTTCGTTTCGCGGAGCACCGGGGACATGGTTGCGGAGCACAAATGCTCCGCGGAGCACCGGTTAAGAACCACTGCTCTATAGTAATAACAACCTTTTGGAATTAGATTATCCCACGTACAATGGTTGTTGTAAACTTAACTTAGAAAATAAAAAAATTAAATCGAAAAATAATAAATCTAAATCTAAATTTCATATTTTAACTAAGGTAATAAATAAATAAAAAAAAAATAATAAAAATACAAAAAGTTATGATGAAAAAAATGCGTGACCAGTATAAAAATTATAAGAAGAATTCAATTCAAATATCTGCTGATTATACTAATACATAATTGTAATTCGGACAAATTTTTGTCCTGGAATTGATAATAATCTAAATAATAAATTAAAATTAAATTTTGAAAAAATGTCCGCATTAGACAGAAACTATAATTATTTTCGATGAAATAACAATTAAATATCATTTAACGTACAATCGCGTTGACGATGAAATTTCAGGATTTTCAACTACCAATCAATCAAGCACTTAAAAATTTAGGATTACAAATCAGCTATTTAGAGAATTTAAAATAGAAGATAATACTAAAGTCTATTGCATAGAAGACGGTCTAATACAATGATTTTACATTATATGTATTCTAAATTTATCAGATGATTTGTTTACAGAAGGGCAAAAAGTGAACACTGCTTTATTTAACCAAGATCCTATAGAAAATGTATTTTCTCAGATTAGATTTAAAGGAGGTCATAGCCACAATCCGTCAGCTTATGAATTTTCATATATATTTTGGTAGAATTATGTCATTAAAATTAAATAATAAATCATTTCATAGTAACTGTGAAATTGATAATGTACATTTTGTACGTATAGCAGGTCAAAATGTTGAGGAAGAAATAATGAAATAATTGAAATGCATTGAAAAAATTTAAAAATTGTAATGTAGAATCTTGGGAAAATATGTTGAAAATTTTATCAACAAATTTTGATAAAAAATCATGGTGAAAGCACACCAATACTAGATTTATTAGATGATTTGAAGTCGACTAGGTGCGACTCCACAATCGATATTTTTTATCAAAAAATAAGCAATTTATTATGTAGAATAAGTAACTGAAAATAATAGACAAGTTCTAAAACATTTTACTGAAAATTTACCACCTTTAGCAAAAAATTTAATTGGATGCAGAAATCCTGCAACATTAGATGATGCACATTTATTATTATCACAATGTGGTTATTTATCCTTTACTCATAAAAAATATAAACCTACTCAAAACTCAAATAATAATCTCAATTTTAAACGGAATTACAACAACTATCAAAATAATCATAATAATAATAATCATCATGCTAACAATTCTCAAAATAACCATAATAATAATTATGATAGAAATACAAATCACCCTGTTGACTATAGACGTAACAGCCAACAAAATAATTTCCAAAATCATGTTAATGAACCTAGAACTAATAATGTAGGTAGTGTACAATCACGTAGATCTAGTAATTTTACAAGAAATGGAAATTATAGACATCAATTTAGACAAAATAATATGTCATCTAACAATGAAATTAAACCAATGGAAATTTCAGTAAGTGAAAACAGAATTCATTCTTAAAATTCAAATCGAAATTTTCCTATAAATGCCCGAAACAACTTCCTTATATAGTAATAAAAAATAAAATTTACAAATTTACAAATAATTTGCTAATTCCAATTATTCACACCAATTTAATAAAATTTTAAATAATTTGTCTTTAGAAAAACTACATGTTGAAAATATAGAAAATCGAGAAATAATTAAATATCAATATAAACATAATGTTGTTTTTATTTTTGAAATTTAAAAAATGTAAAACTGGAAGGAAGGTTACAAAAATCGAATTATTAAATAAACGTATTTCAGATCCTTTTGCGCGGCCGCAAATTTTTTAAAGGGGGGAGATGTTATATAAAATAACTTCCCACACATTTCTTATCCCCACACATATAATATTTTGCACTAACGATAAACCAATGCAACGTCATCATAAAAATCATAAGATTAAAAAGCATAATTCTTTAGAAGACGCTTGCAAAGTCATCATAAAAATCATAAGATTAAAAGTAATATTAATTATAATTGTGTGCACCAAATTTAGTCTTAGTTGAAAATCCTTCCAGTTTAGTTCGTTAAAATAAAGAGTTCGTAAATTCTTATAAGTAATACTTTTGTAATAAATAAATAAGTGATTTTAAATAAATATTATTAAACTGAATTCTGTTGTGTTTTTCTTTCCAATATAACTATATAGAAAGTAATTTGCTTTAATTAATGGCTTAAAGTTGAAGAAAAAATCCTGGATGCACTCATCGAATATTTCACCTCCGGCTCAACGGTCGAAATCCAATTGGAGGGTGCAGGCAGAAGGTCAGAAAATAGTGGCTTGTGCGAACAGGATGTCGAAAGAATTCTTATGCACTACACTACGCACGCTGGATTGTATTTGGAGGGATCAAGGTCAGACCTTCACAAGAGCCGATACTATCAAGTTTATGAGGCCGAAGGAGTGGATCTGGCTTCCAAAGCCGTTCCAGATGCCGGATAGGTTGTTCAGTCTCCTAGCTTGACAAAACAAGGAACTTAAGGCAGAGAACTGGAAAATGTTGAAGGTTGATGCTAGAACGGAACGTGTCCAGCACTTCCATTCGTATAGAGAAGAACAGAAACATGGCTAGGTTTACCTTGGCTCATGTTTATGTGAGGATGGTAGGTGGTTGGATCTGACGATGGAGGCGATACAGGTTTACTTCTACCACAGGCAACCTGATCGGGTATATGAGCCAACACAACATCGACATTGCGCTCATACAGGAGCCGTGGATCGACAGTAGAGGAAGAATATAAGGTTGAAGATGTAACTGAAAATATAACCTGTATTATAAAGGAGACGTAAGATCTGCATACCAATTGGGAAATTCTTGAGAACAACTCAAATATCTGGCTACAATAACTATTCCCAGAAACATGTGCATTCGTGGATCTAATCAGCATATCCAACTTCATGGCTTTTCAGATACTTCTGAAAGAGCATGCCGGTCAGTGATATATTTAAAATCATTCACTGACATTGGAACCATAGCAGTGAAGCTACTTTGTTCAAAATCAAGAGTAACTCCAACGAAAATCACTACTATTCCACGATTGGAATTGCAAGCAGAAAAAATATTAGCTCAACTGTGTAAAAACCTGAACACCACATTAGCTCTCAATGAGTCCTACAAGTATTTTTGGACAGATTCACAAATAGTACTGAGCTGGTTACACTCAGAATCATCGTCGTTTGAAATATTTGTAGCCAATAGGATATCATATACATATACAACGCAACACAGATCTGTCACAATGGATACATGTAAACCAAAGAATATTTTTCGGTCATGGTCATGGTTTGGGACGCCATCAGCCTAAGAGGAAAATTACCCTTAATTTTCATCAAAAAGGTATAAAAATCAATGCAAAATACTATTTGAAGAAAAATATCATGCCAAATGTCAAAAATTTATTTGAAGATGATTATTATTGCTTTCAACAAGATGGAGTTATTCCAAAATACGTATTATAAATTTCAATACATATGTCTACTTTATGAATTAAATAAATACTTTAACTGTAATTTTATTATAAATTTAATATTTTAACGTTTTCATTTGTATCAGAATATAATAGTTTTTTAAATTCAATAAAAAGAAGAAATTAACATTATAGTTTGCACTAAATAAATATTAATATTACAAGTTGTTTTTTTTTTTGTAGGAATAAAATCTAACTTTATTTGACCGAATGGCTGCAAAATTAAAAAAAAAAAGCCGAATACCTACAAAATCTAATCCGAAACTAAGCCGAATTCTTAATTTACTGCAATGCGCAAATTATAGACATTTTGTCTATAAAATGACCGAATTCAAACTTCTAATCAAGTATGGATATTTTGCAGTACCTAAGTAATGTATGTAAAATATCAAATATATTTGTAAACATTCTTCAGAGAATATAGGTACTGTAAAATAACTATAGCTGATGTAGAAGTTTTGATATATTGCAATACTTCATCTACTAGTAGCGATGATCCATATACAAGGCATACACCTGTTTATAGAAGCAAGGCTTTTAATAAGCATATCAAAATAATCAAATCGACGATAAGTTGACAACAATTTTAGAATATTTGCATAAAATCGATCGCATTGAACAAAAACTAAAGAATAATAATAAAATTGTCGATGAATTAAAAATTATAACAAATAATGTGATTGACAATCAAATTAAAATATTAGAAAACCAAAATAACATAAAAGAATGTCTCGAAATTTTAGTAAACGCCTTGCCAAAAAAACATGAAGTTCCTATTTTACAAGATAAAGAATTCAAACTTCCTATTCCAGATACAGAGCATCTTTAATTTTTCAATTCCCAACTAGGAAATAATCACTTTAAGGAGCAAATGGTATTATTTAAAAAAAAAAAAAAACATATTTTGATGATGTAAATTTGTAATTTTAGACCGTATATAATATATATACTATATATGTATAAACTAAGATCATCACGAGTAAATAAAACAGTCAAAAACATAATGGAACATTTATTTGAATATGATTTAATATGTTAAATTTTCGGCCATTGTATATAATTATTTGTAGTTTTACTTTTACTTAACAAAGACTTCTAGTAATTGTGCAATATAGTTAAAAAAACTTCTGCTTTTATACACCTCTAGAGCATGAAAAAAAAATTATTTATTGATAATAATCAGGAAAAAAGTATTTAATACAAATAGAAAAATTAATAATTTTTAATTTCCAATCATAAAAAACTTCAAAATTTTAGTTCCTTCTTAAAACTGATACACAAAGTGTTATCAAAAATAATAATAAAAAAAAAAAAAAAAAATAAAAAAAAAAAACAATAATTTATTAATATTGATCTAATGTTTTCAATGAATCAAACAATCATATATAACTTAATAAAATATTGGAATGTTTTGAATGCATCTTTTATATTTGATAAGAATTGTTTTATTCCTAGACTTATAAGCTTTTTCTCAAGGGTAAGAAAAAATTACAAAAAATATTTAGTACAAATGATGCAAATAGTAACTATGCGGTTTTGAAAGCATTCACTGATAAGGATAGTTTTTTCTTATATATACTTTATGAATGACAAAAACTTGAATAATTTACATTATTTAAAACAAAGTAGTAGAGATGAATGGCGGAATTTGGATGAACTCAAAAAATATTAAAATCAACTTAACATCTAAGGAAAAGCTGCAACCAAAATCAATACCACCCCTAGAACATCTAGCACTAGCAGCATTCTACAACAGCAAGAATTTTACTGAGGATTGGTGGCATCAAAACAAAAGAAGATATCACCTTGAAAAATATTTATTCTCAACTGCTGAAAAAGTGATAAGCAGATCATCAAAGTCTACATCAATATGCTATCACATATCGGATTTAGACATTGTAATAGACAATTGTAGTAGCATCTACAATAAATATAAAATTAGATGTGAAAATATAGAATAATCTATATTGAAAAAATGTATACAATATATAAAATATTTGAATTATTATTTTTTATTTACAAATTTATATTGCAGAAATTGTTGTTTTGAATAAATTCTTCATAATTAATAAAACTTTTCAGTTTTAAATTTATATTTGAAATGGCTAGTTATAAGAAGAGACAATTTATTAGTGAAGAAGAAGAAGAAGAAATAAACAAAGAAAATATATAGACGTTATATTTCGTAATATTATTGATATAAGTAATTTATCTAATGGTAAAATTAATGATAGAATTTTAGAAATTGATAAATATATTGAAAAATTAGATGTTTTAATAAGAAAATCAATAAAAACTGGTACTAAAAAACATTACGAGTATGAAATTGAACGATTACAGTGTGCTAAAAAATCAATTAAAAAAAGATTTTCTAATGTTATTGGCGGTGGAGTTGGTGGTGATAGTGTTGATGATTCAAATGTTAAGTGGGAATATATTAAAAGTGTTTTCCAAAATAGAATCAAAACAGCAATTATAATTAATTTGGGTCACAAAGATCCCAATAATTTTTTAATAGATTCTAACAATGTATTCAAAGATAATATAAAACATTGTATTGAAAAATCCAATCAAATATGTTTAAAAATCAATGCATCATTATGTTGTGAATTTTTAATTAAATCTGGGGATGATATTATAATTGAAGATAAATTTTTGTGTACTGCAAATAAGACTATTGAATTACAAGAAGACTATAAAGAGTGGTTTATAAAAAATATTCAAGAATCTATATTGAATGAGCTTAGTGAATATCAAGAAAGAGGCAGTGGATGGACCCTTTCATCAATTATCTACTTGTCTATAAATATGAATGATTGTGACAGAATGATTGGATCTTCATAATACAGATCTTCCATGTTCCATTAAAAAAAAAATGGGTGTATTAATATAAAAAATAGAGATGATGTCTGTTTTGCTTGGGCAATAGTATCAGCTCTATATCCGGTAACCAATAACGCAAATAGAAACAATTCTTATCCAAATTATTCAACAGTCCTAAATATAAATGGAATAAATTTTCCAATGCATATAAATCAAATAGCAAAATTTGAAAATCCGAATAATATATCGATTAATGTTTATATATATTAAATAAAAAATCAGAAAATAATTTTACAATATTACCACTGAGATTAACAAAATCAAAAACAATTGAGCATGTAAATTTGTTAATGATTCAGAAAAATTATGATATAGAAAAAAATATTGATCGCAGAAATGACGGAAATAATTTTAATGATAATGATGATGATGATAACAATGATAATGTAGAAACTATGAATTATCATTTTTGTTGGATTAAAAATTTATCAAGACTAGTTTCAACTCAATTGTCTAAACATGATCATAAAAAGTATTTATGTGACCGTTTATGTGATTACTTTATGTTAGAAGTGAATTTAAACAGCCATGTTATTAATTGTGAGAAACAAAATTTTTGTAGCATTAAAATACCAAGTAAAACTGAAATTTATTTTGAAAAATATAAAAACAAAGAGATAGTACCTTTTATTGTTTATGCTGATTTAGAATCAATTCTACACCCTATTTCAGTAAGTTTTTTTGAAACTATTTTTCTAATAATTTTTCAGCCTTTTCTATTTTCGGCCTATAAAAAAAATACCAGACTAATAAAAGTTCTAGAGTAGGGTAATACTTAAAAATATTCATGATTCACTTTCACCAGTAAATGTAGCGATTGAAGCCTTAGGAAGAAAAAGTGCTACATTAATAACATCAGAAACAATTATTTTATTTATGCTTAACAAAGTTAGTCTATTAAATACAAAAATCAGTAAAAATTTATTATCTGCTTTAAAACAAAGAATAATAGAAAGACGAAATATAAATTTAACATCTTTGGTTAAATTTATTGAATGATCCTTTCAACAAGTTTCAAAGTCAACCTCAACAAAATGTAGCTCTTCCTTATTTATCAAAAACAGAATTTATGAATTTCGGTAAGAAGATAATGGACAGATTATATTTATATGAAACATCAAGTGCACCAATTTCTGATTCTAATATTAAAAATCATGATGCTGTAGATAACTCCGAAATGTCAATTGGTGAAGAATTAAATTTAGCTATTGAAAAAGAAGTCTTGCGAACAGTACCAGTAGCAGAAAGTATCACTTTAAATTTATTTAGGAAAGAATATTCTGTATTTAAACTGTCAGGAAAACGCACCAAAAATTTAGAAATACTATATGAAGCAATGCTAACAATTAAACCAACATCAACTGATGCAGAAAGAACATTTTCTGTTTCAGGAAATATATGTAATAAATTAAGAACCCGTTTCAGTGACAAATCATTAAATGCTCTTGTCTTTTTGAAATTTTATTTTCTAAATAAAAAGAAATAAAATTTATATTTTTGTACTATTATTATATTTAATAATATACTATTATTATATTTAAAAAAAAAAAAACAGTTTAAACCGGTTTTATGGTATTCGAAGAAAAGAAAATCCGGTTTATAGAAAGTACTGTTTTTTGTAAACCTTATAGATGACATTATTGATCACCTAATACAATATCATGAAACAAAACATGAATTTTCTATAAAAGAGAATCATTGGCGTAATTTCATAATATAGAAATTAATGCCTATCTGTGGAAGATTTTTATCATTATGACCTTTGGTATTGTGGCCCTGCAGGCGCTGAACATTGGTTGTAGGCAAAATCTTATTAGAGAAGTTCCAATATGATTGTCCAAAAACAACCATATATAAAAATAAAAACATAGCCAACAATTTCTCTGTAGCTTATATAGATTTTGTTTTCGTCGTAGTATATATATAAAAAAAAAAACTATTAATTGAATAAAAAATTAAAAACTTTGCCTTCCCTAGTAATCCTATATTTTCTTTTTAAACCACTATGATGGTTGAACAATATAATTCATTTTGACATTATAAATCGTCTATTATTTTTAGCCGAAAACCACCATTTTCCTCTGTTGGTAACCACAGTCAACATCAATTATTTCTGGCAGGCCGTGGGATTCGAATCGGGTTGAACGGGCGAAAATGCGGATTTTTTTTTTTTGGGGAAAAGAAAAGCGAAAAAAAGACGTGGGTTTTTTGAGGCTTCGGAAATAAGATCTCGTGGAGAGTAGACGTGTAGTTTTAGTCTGCTGATATTTTTTTTTGGTTTGTAAGTTGATTTTTTTGTGGTTAAAATAAAAGTTAAAGAATTGCACAATTTAGTGGGTGCACATAAGAAAAAATAAGAAAAAAAAAACAATTAAAACTGCGGCGACTCTCAAGTTTAAAGGGTATCAATTTCCGAAGATGGAATACACCATATTTAAAATAAAATATATAAATGGTGCGGAAGATATATACCGAGCTATTGGTATATAAAAATTAAAATTCATTTAGAATTCTGCTAGCGGAGGATCGACCGAGAAAGTGGTCCACCGTTTCAGAATGGGGAAAAGAAAAAGCTGGTGGCTGGTTGCAGAGATTCTGTAGTGTCCCTGAACTCCTACACTGAGGAAAAAAATGCATCTTAAAATTTATTACGAACACAGTTAAATTAAAAAATTTACATTATAATACTTTTTGCGAAATTATATATTAAAACATTTTAGAATTGAAAACGAAATCTGAGCCAAAATTTTAAATTAAAGTAATATACTTCAAAATAAAAGAGTTGCTTTTCATTGTAAATTTTTTACTCTTAAAATTAATAACGGATGTATTCAATTTTAAATATTTCACAAACACTTTAGATTTAAAAATAAAAACATTTGATTCAAAAATCAATTATTAAAGGGAAAAATTGCGTTTTTGAAATAAAGTTGCAACATTATTAAAACGCATTAGATAGATACAAATGCAAAGAAAAAATTTAAATTGGGCAACTTAAAAATAAAATAGAAATATTTGAAACATAGCTTATAAATTTTAATATTAAATATTTGAAAATAAAAAGTTTTTAGTTCTAACTGTGAAATTTAAAATTGTTTACTTCTCCAACTTTAAAATTAAGTGGAATTTTCCAAGATTTATTCTTGTTTGATTTCTCAACGAGGCGATACGCGTTACTTCGTGAAAAAAAAAAATTATTTCAAAAAAAGTGTGATTAAAATATTAAATTAAGTGATTTAAATATTCCAATGGAAGTGGAGAAATTGGAACTGAGAGATGGTATTTTTTATACCACGGATGGTAATATTTTTCAGTTTTGTGATGATAATGAAGTTGAAGATTTTATACCAGAAAAAGATGGTGGTGACAACAATAAAGAAAATGAAGCGCAACAAGATGATGATGTAAAATTAATGGAGCTACTGACGGAATTTAATATGCCGGAAATTTTTTCTAGCCTTAAGAGTAAGTATTTTTCATATTTTTATTTAAGATGCATTTTTATAATTTTTTGAATCATAGTGGTGGATATAACTTACAGAAGCTTAAAATATTTAAGTAAGGATGAAATATATTCTGCAATAAAGTCGTTTGGACTACGTGCAGAATTTCGTGAAAAATTATTTATATGGCGCAAAAAACAAGTAAGTTAGAATGTCCTAAATAATAAAATAAAAAATTATTTAATTTTAATGATTTCTGTGAAAAACTACATATTTATTTTTCTACTTTTTTAGTTTAATATGAATGACAACACTTTGTCAGTAAATAGTGCAGTAGAAAATTGGTTGAAAACCCAAAAAAATAATGAAATAGAGACTTGTTATACTTCTGGAATGTATAGTCCATCAAATTATTCTCATTTAAAGGTTCGTATAAAATGAAGATTAAGAAATTTTACAATATTCTCAATTAATTTATTTGTAAGGACCTGTCAACACTATTAAATGAAACTTCAAAAGGCAGATATTTAATTGAAACAAGTAAAAACAACTCTTTGTTGAGTAATTCAAATAGAGATGCAATTATTAGTATAATTGTGGAGGAAATTATCTGCAATAATATAACTTTAAGGCCATCTGATTTTCCGCCAATTGTCGATCAAATATGTGCTGTTTTTCCAAGTGAAAAGAATTCAAGGGTAATGTTAATTCCTGAAAAAAAATATTTACTGTATTATATTTTATATTAGGACTATTATTTTATGCCACGCAAAGGAAAGAAGAATCCTAGTGGAAAATTGTATTCCAAGTATGTAAATGCCAGATCAAAGAGGAACAAATTAAATAAGTCAACTGAATCACCATCAATTAGTGTTAGTGAAACATTAACTGAAACTGTTGAAGTTGATGAATCAATTTCACAAGGATTAAAAATATATTTGAGCAGAGACAGTGCTGACTGGAATGAGGTCCTCGACAAATGGCAAAAAACATACAGCCTTCGGCAACGAGATTTAAAACAATTATCTAATACAGAGTTTTTAAAAGCTTGGCCTAAATTCTCTGATTCAAGAGCTCCTGAATTGGTAAATGTTTTTTTTATATGTAAATATATTAAAAAACAAAAAAATAAAAATTTAACTTTCCAGATAAGTATCGACTTTAATATAATGTATCCCGAAAAGGATCTGTTATTGTATTCGAAATGGAATATATTTAAAGAAAATATAATAAAATATTATGAATGCAATATAACAAATGATTGTTGTAAAAAATTATTTTTAGCTGCTAAGGCAACCACGAATATAGGTAAGCATACTTTGCAATAATTAACGTCATTATAGCTACAATTTTTTTATTTATTCTTAGATGTAGAAGATTATATTCTAACAAGTTTGTTGAATGCAGTTATTCTACCTTCTGCTAGATTTAAGGATAAATGTGGGAAAAATAAAAAGAAGGTAACAATAGCTGACGCTCAAGAAAGCTTCATTCTTCGTTTGACATCAATCAATGATTATGAAAGAAAAATTAACGAGCTTATTAACAAATATTATTCAATTGGACTTACTATTCAACCATTTCTTATTGTGGGAGGGATATCTGAAGAAGAAGTAAAAAGTTTTTATATATATTTCGACAAGACGTTGTACAAATTTGAATCATTTCTTGAAAGTCTCAATGTATGTTTCAAAATTTTTCAAGTGCTTTCTTTAGAATATCCCCAAGCGTGTAAGTTACCTTGGTTATTCATACAAACATATTTTTTTGATATATCTACTATTTTTGATCTTAAATCTCCAAATATTACATCAGTTTTAAATTATTTGAACAATAAATCTAGTAATTAGTTTTAAAATGTACTTCTGTTTTAAATGCCTAAAAAAATATCCAACTGCCGTAATTCTCATCCGTCATTTAAAATTTGATCATTTAATTTCCGGAAAACGTATAGAAATTCGATGTAAACAAGATAATTGTAACCAATTATTTTCAAATTTTACAAGCTTTCGCTATCATTTAGAAAAAGTTCATAAATTAAATAATCAAAATTTAAATATTAACACTTCTTTAGTTTTAGAAGATAGTAAAAATCAAAATAAGTCGCCTGAACAAGTTTTTGATTTTTGTGTTCCTATTTCAGAAAGCAAAGTTATTGCCAACGAAAATGTAGTACAAATTTTGAAAAAAAGGGTTTTAAATTTATCTCTTAGCCTTCATTCTAAAAATCATATGCCCAGAAAAGATGTACTAGAAATTCAAAATCTTATATCTGATTTACTTTTAACAATTTCGAATGCTGTCAAATCTTTAATAAGTTCTAATTCATATGAAATACAACAGGACCTGGATTGTTTATTAGATTTTTGTAAAGACCCATTTCAAGATATACGATCTGAGTATCGACTTTTTAAAATACTAAAAGAAATGAGTTTGTATGAGCATCCTAAATGTTTCTTAATAAATAAAACTATAACAGAAAAAGTTATTAATGGAAACCCAACATTAGCGCCTGCATCCTCTTATATATATATAATGCCTTTACAATTTCAAATTAAAGCTATTTTTGAGCTACCAAATTTATTAGATTATACCCTTCAAAATACCAATAAATATTTAAAAGGAGACAGTTTACAAAATTTTGCTAGTGCTGAAATATTTAAATTAAAGAAAGAGAATTTCGAGTCCGATTTTGTAATACCATATATTTTATATTTCGATGATTTCCAAATAAACAACGCTCTAGGCAGTCATACATTTTCCATTTGCGGTTGCTACTTAAATTTTCCCTCCATGCCACAATATTTATTATCTAAATTAGATTTCATTTTTCACTGCGCTTTAGTTTCAACATGTAATTTGAAAAGTTGTGGAAACGAACTAACATTTTATCACTTGGTAAATGAATTAAAAATTTTAGAACAAGGAATTGAAATAAACACCTCACATGGTATAGTAAAAGTGCATTTTGTTTTAGGCCTTATTTTTGGAGATAACTTAGGCGTCAATAGTATTTTAGGTTTTGTTCAATCATTTAATTCTAAGCGATATTGTCGAGTTTGCATAAGAAGTCGCGAGGAAATGAAGATAGATATTTCAGAAAACCTATTATATCTAAGAACGAAAGAAAATTATACAAAACAGTTGCTGGAAAATAATTATCAAGAAAGTGGAATTAAAAATAGTTGTATTTTCGAGCAATTAAAAAATTTTCATGTTACTGAAAACTTCTGTTTCGATATAATGCACGACATTTTCGAGGGGGTCTGTACATATGATTTGTGCCAAATTTTATTAGCTTTAATAACCGATAATGTCGTATCATTAAATATTATTAACAGTAGAAAACGATTATTTCAATTTGGTGAGACCGAAATTGGAAATGTTTCGCCCGATTTAGATATAGTCCGACTGAAATCTTTTAACTTAAAAATGACTGCGAGTGAAACTTTATGTTTTATTCACTTTCTGCCTCTAATGATAGGTGATTTAGTTAACAGTGAAAATAAACATTGGCAACTTTTAATCATTCTTATAAAAATTGTAGACTTCTTATTAAAATCTAATTATTTTTTGGATGAATTGAATTTATTAAAAGATTTAATAGAAAAGCATCATTCCCTATATATGCAACTTTATGGGCCTACGCTGAAACCTAAACACCATTTTATGGTTCACTATGTAACAGCAATAAAAAAATGCGGACCTTTAAAATATGTTTGGGCAATGCGATTTGAGGCTAAACATAAAGAAGCTAAAATATATTTTAATAACATAACATCAAGATTGAATCCTCCACATTCCTTATCAATTAAATCTGGACTAAAATTTTCAAAATTTTTACTTGACAATGAGAGCGGTATTGGATCTTTTATTAGTATTGATGCGTTAGAAATATTAGACTTATCTAATGAAGAATATTTTTCTAAAATAGTTCAAACTGAAGATTTTAGATTTGCAAATATTAATGCAGTTCAAATTGTTAAGTCGTTAACATACAAAAATACTGTTTATAAAACCAACTATTATTTATCTAGGAATTTAAGTTCAGTATTTGAATTATATAAAATTAAAAGTTTAATATATGAAAAAGAAGATATATTTATTTTATGTTACTCAATTAAAGTGAACAATTTTGAAGAACATTTTCAATCATATTGTATTGGTGGAAAATCTGATAATTTATATATTAAACATATATCATATTTTACTAGTCCTCCTTTACATTTATATCAAGTAAATAATGGAAAAACTTACGTTAGAAATAAAAGCTTATAATATTTTGCTGTAATATTTTTTTTTTGCATTTTTTTTAAATAAATAATTGTAAAATTTACTATATTATATTTTTTTTAATTTCATAAATAATAAAATAAAAAATGAAACTAAATTTGTATTTAATTTATATTTAATTTTTAAATTTTAATTATTATGAGCATAAACTGGAATTGTTATTAAATTGAGCTCGATTATTTTTAAATTGAGCACGACCATTTTTGAAATATCAATATTGATTATGCGTGATGCATTTTAAATCAAATACGAAAATTTTTAAAACTACGGAAAAACAAATTTAATTGGAATTAGTGAGATTTTAAATCTATTGTGAATCATTCTTAAATCTCTAGTGAACATTTTAAAATGGTAAGTACTTTTAAGTTTGTAGTATTTTAAATCAAGTACGGAAGTTTTAAAGTCGTTAGGAAAACAATTTTAAATCATACTAGATATAATTTTAAAACAAGTTGTACCATCCGTAAATTAAAAAGGTTTATTATAACAAATTTTAACAATAAAATTAAGATTGTTAATTTTTGAAATAAAAAAATACTATATTAATGGTAAATCATATGCGTATTTATTAGAATTAAAGTATTTTTTTTTTAAATTTACATTGTTTTTTTGCTCGGTGTATGAACTGAATAAATTTGCCGTTATAATAAAATCTATTCATTTATCAAATTCTCATTAAACTGATAGCATGTATGGCCAATATCTAGTTACGCATCCGCTGATTAATAAAAATATTATTTGTCAATTTCCAAAATAAGCATATTCAACTTTTCATTCTAATTGCTAACTGCTATGCACTTCTTTTCACATAATTGTAATTTTGTAATATGTGAAAAGTAAGCACATTAATAAAAATAATGAACGATAGATGATTGAGTTTCAAGCAGTCGAGAGCTGGTAGTCGTATTAATAAAACATAAAAAGTATATAAAATATATAGTTTTTATTGTTTTTTAATAAATAGTTCTAAAACCAAAAGTGAAGTTTTTTATTTGATAACTTGGTTAATTCGTCCTTTAATAAAAACATACAATTCAACCATTCAACGGGATTACCCGGAAGAGTATCCAGAGCAAAATCAAGAAAAAAATATATAGAAAACTTTGTCTATATATATTTATAAAATTAATAGAAAAAAAAAATCTAAAATATTAAATTAAAGTGGTGTTTCTACTGTACTTGTTCAAGTTACTTTTTTTTAATTGTGATTTAAAGTAATTTGTAATTTATTTTGAATTTGTTGTAGACCCTGAAAACATGAAAAACGATATCGTTTTAAACGGATCTTAAACGATGTAAAAATGATGTTTGAAAACGATATTTCACTAACACATTTATATTTGATTCGTTTACGATGTTTATTATAATGCCCTCTATATTATTTTAAGTAAAAATTGATATCATGAGTGTACACTGCATAGAAAAAAAAATTGATGACAGCATAATGAAAATTCAGTGTATAAATAATAATATTGTAAAAGACAATTTGTTGTTAAATGTGCAAAACTTTTTTGAATATCCAATACCATCGTCGAATATAGGATCTATAGTACTGATACAGAAAAATATTCGTCTGAATTAGTTTCTATTAATTTAAAAGATGTTGACACGAAAATAGCTAAAATCGTTACACAAACAAACATATGCTACATTTCACTTCAAAACTTATGAAGAAATATAATTTATTACTTCATAAGTTTACAATCTATATATAAAACTCTTTTAAAGTTATTAACTCATATAATTTTTTTTTTCAGAATGTCCGAATTTAAAACATATTATGAGCAATCAGAATCTGAAATTGAGACTCAACTAATCGTACCAAATGGTAAGTGTTGGCATTAAGTTTAAGAAGTACATTTTTAATATTTACGTTTTTTAAAGTTGACTACTATGATATGGAATTATTCAACCAATCTGAAGAAGACAATTATAATAATTTTTTACAAATAAATTCACAAATCAAACCAGCAACCAGCAATCAAAAACCATTACAAATATATTGACAAATCAAACCAGCAACCAGCACTCAAAAACCATCACCTAAATTTGTGTATAAACAATATCCATATTCTAAACACCAAATATCAACAGCAACTACACCAACATCATCAAATACACCGAATTCAACACCAACAATTTCAAAACCAATATCAAAACCAACAAGTTTAATACTAAATAATTTATAAGTAAACAGGATGCCATCTTTAATAATAATTCCGAATAATTTGCAACCAAAATCATCATCAGAAGCAGTAATATGTACTAGCTGCCTCAATAACGAAATAATTTTAAAACAAGTTTTAAAGGAGTTAAAATACTTAAGTAAAGAAATTCAAGATATGAAATTAAGGGACGAAAAGAAGCAAGACATAACACCACAGATTATGTTGGACATACCATGCAATTCTGCTGAATTGGACATACCATGCAATTCTACTTTTTGAAATTAGAAGCAGATTTGCATGAAGACAGCAAGATGGAGGAGGGATTGGTAATTAATTTTTTTCGCTTCTGTTTATATATATATTTAACTTTTATTTTATATATTTTTAGAAAAAACTATTAGATCATTTGCCCGAAAATGCACTAGACAAATTTATAAGAGCCTCTCTCAGAGCCGTCATAACAGACGCAGCAGCAAATAGTTTTTCGTGGTTTGGGAGACACGGGAATATATCTATTGAAAAATTCCTAATAATAGATATTATTAGAGATAAAATATTCAGAAATAGAGTAGTATTTTTAATCCTATTATTAATTAATGTATTTAAAAAATAATAATTTTATTTTCTTTCCAGAAAGTACAATAAAAAAATTTGATGCTGCTACTAGATCGTGTGAAATAGTTGCCATAATAAAAAAATGGTTTAATTATGCCAAAGATAGGCATAATAAATCATCAAAAAAAGAAAATTTAAATAACTAAAATTAATATTTCTAAAGAGGTAGGAATAAAATCCTCTATTTGTTGTTAATTTTTAAATATATTATTTTAAATATTTTTTTGTTGTTATTTAATCATAATAATTTCAAACCTAGTTTTAAGTAAGGTAGAAATATAAATCCTAAAAAGTTTGTTTTTATAATATTAATTAGTTTTTAAATGAGGTTTTCCTATTGTAAGCAAAATAATATCAAGCTGACAGTTGTATGAAATATTGTTAAGTTGGTAGTTATTATTAAGTTGATTAATAATGTAAAGTTGGTAAGAGATTCAAATTGGAAACCAACTGATTTTGTTGATAAAAAGTTGGTAGGAAAAAAAGGAGTTGAGTTGAAGTTGAGTTGAGGAAAACTTGTTGAACCTGTGTGGTAAATAGTTATACTTAGCTGTGTGTAAAGTAATAATAATAAGGTAATCTACGTAAAAAAAAAAAAAGAATAAAAACAATATAAAAATAACAATAAAGCAATTAAATATATATATATAAACAACGTGTTTTATTTAAAATTATTCTTCTCCTACAATTATCAGATGTGGGGTATATAATCCATAAAGAAATTAAATTTGGCATAACTTTTGGATTTGGAGCGCTAGCTATAAAGTGAGGTTAAGTTTTCAAAGCGCGGTATCTTTCTTTTTTTTTTTTTAAAAGTTAACTGGTCACATGTTTTAAAACGTGTCGTAACCTATTTATAAAATAAATAAAAAAATAAAATAATGTATCCAGTTACGTCGTATAGTAGAGAAGAACTAGTGGAAATGCTAAAAAATAAAAATCTTAGCATCACAGGAAATAAGAATGTTTTATATCAACGATTAAAAAAGAATGAAAATAATAATTATGAGGTTGAGTACCTATCAGCTGAATCGGACCTAGAAAATGGTACTAGTGAAGGTGCTGAAAATACCAAAGTCCTACCACTGATACATGGTCCACCATTAGTAGAAAATGAAAATACGTTAAATCGAAATGATTTAAATTTAAATTCCGTCGAACTTGTGAATTCTGCAGAGTCTGGTTGTACTAACCAACTAATAACAGAACATAATGGTGAAACTGAAAATGATCGACTACAACAGAGAGAAATTGAAATTTTAAAACGAGAAATTGATTTACTTAAACGAGAAAATAAATTATTAGAGAAGGAAACAGTACTATCAAATAATTTTTCATCTGCAGCAAATATAAAATTAAATGAAGTTGCTGATTTATTGAGTTCGTTTTCTGGTGATGGTAATTTTGGTATATGGTACAATCAAATTCTAAACATTCAAATTGTTTATCCAAAATTAAAAGAGGAAGAAATCAAACTTTTAGTAATTGGTAAACTAAAAGATAAAGCTATAAAGTGGTTTCATTCAAAAGCGGATAACATCAAATTGAATCTGTATGAGTTGCTGGAACAATTAAAACTGAATTTTGATAACCGACCTAGTCGATTATTATTGAAAAAACAATTAGAAAGCCGATTTTGGAAGTTTGGTGAAAATTTTTCAAATTATTTTAATGATAAAATTTGTATTGCTAATCAGCTGGATTTACCTGAAGATGACATAATTGAAATTTTAATTGATGGTATCGTTAATATCAATTTAAGAAATCAAGCAAGAATTCAAAATTTCAATTCAAAAGAAGAATTATTAAAATCTTTTTCAAAATTAAGTTTACGTGATGTAAATTTTGGTAGCAGTCATCATAATAATGTACATCATAATAATCTTGTAGTGTCAAAACCTATTGAGGCAGTAAAGATGTCATCCGAAATTAATATCAGGAAATGTTACAACTGTGGCCGTATTGGTCATATTTCACCTGATTGTAAAGAGCCTAAGAAACTGAGAGGAACATGTTTCAAATGCGGAGAAGTTGGTCACATATCAAGAAATTGTTCAAAAGCTGCATCGGGATCAGTAAATGTTATTGCTGATAGTAATTGCTCAAAAGAAGAAATACAAGTAAGCAATTTTGTAGTTAGTTCTAAAATAATGATACCGAATGTAAATAATGAAATTGAAAATTTTGAGTTAAAATGTTTAATTGATACTGGTAGTTGTACTAATTTGATTAAAGAAAGTTTTATAAAAAATAAAACTAATATTTCTGATATTGTTAATAGTAAAAATTATTTTGGTGTTAATGGAAGTAAAGTCGATATTGTCGGTAAATTCGAAACTTTTATTGAAATTTTTGATAAAATTTATAAAATTAATTTATTGGTAGTTAATAATTCTACAATGTGCTATGATATGATAATTGGTCGCGAATTTTTAAATTCCATTAACTCAAAAATAATTTTTATACCAGAAAAACAAATTGATTGTCAAAATAATGACTTAATGAATATTGATATTGGTAATAATGATAATGACAGTTATGTTGATTTAAATTTTGGTAAAAATGTAAACTTTAAAAATGAAAAAAATATTAAAGAAATGTATAAAGAATATGTTCAAAAATTAAGAGAGATTGATAAACCAAAGATCGAATATAGTATGAAAATTGAGTTGAAATCTGAGTCTTCGTTTCACACTTGTCCAAGAAGGTTGTCAATAGTTGAGAGGTCTGCTTTATTTACAATTATTGATGAATTATTACAAAATAAAATAATTCAAACAAGTAGTTCGCCTTTTTGTTCTCCAGTGGTATTAATCAAAAAGAAAAATAAAACTGAGTTTAGATTGTGTGTAGATTATAGAAATTTAAATGTTCATACTCTTCGTGATAATTATCCTCTCCCAGTAATTGAAGATTTAATTGACAAACTAAATAATAAGAAATATTTTACGCTGTTGGATCTTAAGAGTGGTTTTCATCAAATTAATGTAGATCCTGGTTCTGTAAAGTATACCAGCTTTGTTACTCAATTTGGTCAGTTCGAATACTTGAAAATGCCATTTGGTTTGCGAAATGCACCATCTGTATTTCAGCGGTATGTAGATTTGTTATTTCGTAATTTGATTAATCAAGATCTGGTAGCTATTTATATAGACGATATTTTAATTGCAACAGAGACATTAGAAGAGCATTTTGAAGTATTGGAATTAGTTTTTGAAATTTTAGCAGATAACAAATTAGAAATTAATGTTTCCAAATGTAAGTTTTTATTTAATGAAATAACCTTTTTAGGTTATACTGTTAATGAAAATGGTGTTAGTCCAAATGAAACTAATGTTAGAGCAATATCTGATTTTCCCATTCCTAAAAATGTTCGTGAGTTGCAAAGGTTCTTAGGAATGACGTCATATTTTCGTAAATTTGTTCCAAATTTTTCGGTGGTAGCTGCTCCACTTCAAAATTTAATTAAAAAGAATATTTCTTTTGTTTTTGGTAAAGATCAACTAAAAACTTTCGACATTTTAAAAGATAATCTTTTAAAAAAACCGGTGTTAGCAATTTTTTCACCTAGTGATGAGACTGAACTACATTGTGATGGAAGTTCTATTGGGTATGGTGGTATTCTTATGCAAAAGAAAAGTGATAAAACGTTTCATCCAATTTTCTATTTTTCAAAACGAACCACTGAACAAGAGTCAAGATACCATTCATATGAGCTTGAAACATTAGCTATAATCTATTCATTGAGACGTTTTAGAATCTATTTGTTAGGTAGACCATTTAAAATAATAACAGATTGTAATGCTCTAAATTTAACTTTAAAAAAGCAAATAATCAATCCTAGAATTTCGAGATGGGCTCTTGAAATGCAAAATTTTGACTATAGCGTTGAGCATAGAGAAGGTTCAAAAATGCAACATGTTGATGCATTAAGTAGGTCTGAAGCCATTTTAATATTGGAAGAAAATACATTCGAACAGACTTTAGCCATATGTCAAAATCAAGACCTAGAATTAAAAAAATTGAAAGACCAATTAGAAGTAAAGGACCATAATCTATTTGAATTAAGAGATGGTTTAATTTATCGTAAAATAAATAAAAATAAAATTAGATTTTGTATTCCGTCTGTCATGGTATTCCAGGTGTTAAGAAATTGTCACGATGTTCTTGGTCATTTAGGTTTAGAACGAACCATTGACGTTGTTAAAAGAACTTATTGGTTTCCAAATATTACTGAAAAAGTCAAAAATTATGTAAAAAATTGTCATAAATGTTTAACATTTAATAAACATTCTGGTAAACCTGAAGGTTTTCTACATTCGATACCAAAAGGTAATAAACCTTTCCAAACTATACATGCTGATCATTATGGCCCGTTAGAAATTAGCCGTTTTAAAAGAAAGTACATCCTTGTAGTTATTGATGCGTTTACCAAGTTTGTAAAACTTTATCCTACAAGAACAGTCACTTCTAATGAAACAATAAAATGTTTAAAAAGTTACTTTTCACAATTTAGTCGTCCAGTTCGATTAATCTCAGATCGTGGTAGTTGTTTTACCTCTGAAGAGTTTAAAAATTTTATACAAATTAATAATTTACAACATGTTTTAGTCGCTAGTGGTTGCCCTAGATCAGATGGTCAAGTCGAAAGAGTAAATCGGACTATTAATCCAATGATTTCGAAATTAATTGATAAAGACAATAAAGTATATTGGGATGATGTATTAGAAACAGTTGAGTTTGGTTATAATAATACTGTTTGCCGAAGTACTAATAATACTCCCAGTATGTTATTATATGGTATACATCAAAGAGGAGAAGTACAAGATAAAATAAAAGAATATCTCGAAAACTTTGTTTATGAAGAAGATGATAATGTCGATGTAACAGTAACAAGAAATTTAGCTGTTGAATCTATAAAGAAAAGTCAGGATTATAATGAATTATATTATAATAAAAAACGAAAACCCGCTCATGAATATAGTGTAGGCGACTTAGTTTTAGTTACCAATGTTGATACCACTGTAGGAGCTAATAAAAAGACAATACCTAAAAACCGCGGACCATACATTGTTGACAAAGTTTTGGGCAATGACCGATATTTATTAAAAGATGTAGAAGGATTTCAGATAACTCAAAAACCTTTTATTGGTGTATATGATGTAACGCGTATGACTCCTTGGTCTATTAATCAATCTTAAAATTAAGTTGTTTCAATTAATATTTTGTTTCCAGTACTTAGTAATGATTTTATGATTTTAAAGAAAAATGTATAATGGTTGTGCTGGCTTTAATTTTGTTTTCAAAATGTTTATTTTGTAATTAAAAAAAAAAAAAAAAAAAAAAAATATTAATATATGTAATTGTTAAATTCGAGGTCGAATTTATGTCAGATTAGCCGAACTGTAAGCAAAATAATATCAAGCTGACAGTTGTATGAAATATTGTTAAGTTGGTAGTTATTATTAAGTTGATTAATAATGTAAAGTTGGTAAGAGATTCAAATTGGAAACCAACTGATTTTGTTGATAAAAAGTTGGTAGGAAAAAAAGGAGTTGAGTTGAAGTTGAGTTGAGGAAAACTTGTTGAACCTGTGTGGTAAATAGTTATACTTAGCTGTGTGTAAAGTAATAATAATAAAGTAATCTACGTAAAAAAAAAAAAAGAATAAAAACAATATAAAAATAACAATAAAGCAATTAAATATATATATATAAACAACGTGTTTTATTTAAAATTATTCTTCTCCTACACTATTTAAAGTTAATGTATTTTACTATTTTTAAAACACCATTGTGATATATAAAAACAAAAATATTATTTCTGAAATTATATATGTGATAATATCATATAATATGTATTAATTATTTCATAGACTGCAGTGGAATTATGTAAAATGTTAGTGTGATTATCACCATATTTTTCTGTCCAATAACTGTAACCAACTAAACAGCTATCACAGCAAACTTATAACTAAATAATTGTGTTTTTGGTGTCAAAATTATTTGGTTATTAGTTTGCTGTGATATCTGTTTAGTTGTTACAGTTATTGGACATAAAAATATGGTGTTAATCACACTATCATTTTACATAATTCCACTGCAGAGTATTAAGCCAATTTGGACTGTCACATTCGCATTTGTAAAAGTATTTGATTGCCTGTGTTTACATTTTATTCTAATAAACAAACTTTACATGGAGTTATCCTATTGCGAAATAGTTATTGTGTGTGCATGAGTTTTTTTTAAACCCGTTAGACGTTGTAAAAAATTCAGTTTGTAAAAATTTTCCAAACTGAATAGTTGCGTGTTAAGTTGATGTTATTATATAGAAAAAAATAAGTGCGTGAAAAATAATTTAAAATCAGTGTAATAAATATTTGTGAAAAAAATATTATTAAATGAGGTAATTATCAAATTAATTTTAATATATAATTATTGTAATTATTAAAATTACAGTAATTAAAAAAAATTAGATTTGTTTTTATAAGTACCATCGGTAGCTCAATCGTCAGCGGATTGAGCAGTATAGTACCACCGGTGGGGTCCTCGGTTCAAATCCGCGGAAAAAAAACTGCGATTATTCAAGGGAAAATTACCTGTGTATATAGCTACAGGTAATTTTCATACAAACACGCGGTTTAAACTAATTCGCTGTCAGCTGATGACATCAACATCAATGTCATAACAACAGAAAGCTGTCATAAGAAAATAGGGTTGGTTCTGAAAATCAAACAAATAACCAGTAACGCCACCTAGGAGTCAAACGCAGAACTATGATAAAGAAACAGACTCCAGCCACAATTCGAATACTCCTGAGGCAAAAAATACCAATTGTGGTTCTGGACTTCTTCACTCAGGACGTTACTCCTAGTAACGTAAAGATGGCAGCCCCATCGTCTAGGATATACCACTGTAGACTAATCATCTACATGGTGAATTAAAAAATGATTACCGAAACTTTAAGTACAGATATAAGAAATGGATAAGGTGGAAGATCTGCACTGAAGCCCTATGCTCCCAAGCGGAGTGAATAAGGATAAAAAAAAAAAAGATTTGTTTTTATAATGTGTCGCAATTGTATTCCGCAAGTGTATCTATATCAATTGTAATAAAAATATAATCATACTAAAATACACCTATCTTTTGAAATATAAGTTACAAATTGTAATATATTTGGTTAAATTAAACGAATTTAAGTAACAATTTTTGTAGAAGAATAATAAACTATAAAATTCCAGGGACACATTTGCGAAACATTAGGGACACATACACTATTTCACAAAAATACGGAATACACATATCATTTGAAATATAATATAAAATGCATAGTTTTGATAAAAAATAATAAATAAAAATTACATATAAAATCAATAGTTGTAAAATAGTGTAAGTGTTCCTAATGTATCACAAATGTGTTCCTGGATTTGTTTTTAAAATTTTATAATTCTGTAAACTTATACAAAAAATGCTACTTAAATAAATAAATTAACACTAGATAGTTTCTATTTCAAAAATATATTTTATCTTGTTAAATTACGAGCGTTTATATGTGACGCAGCAGCCCGATCTTTTTTATTAAATGTAAAAAATCATACAGGATATTATAGTTTTACCAAATGTGAACAGCAAGGAGTTAGAGTAAAGAGCCGTCGATAAAATTAGTATTCATTTAAAATGTTACCTTATAACAGGTAAATTGATACCTGATAGCATATTTAAATATTTTAATACAGAAAAATTCATAATTTCTTGTGATACGCCGGATAATACTTTCCTAATAAATACAAATATTTACAAAATTATCTCGATAGTCAAAGATAAAAATAATATAGTAAAAATAACTGCAAAGAAAATAATTAACACAGAACCTTATTTTACATTCCCTCTTGATTCAACATTATTCAAAATACATTAATGTAAAAATATTATTGAAAATCATGAAATTAATTATTTTAATATTTCAAATATTGAAACAAAAATAATTCATTTAAAAACTGATGAAATCCACTTTTTTATTCCTTTGATTCATTTTTAACAAGTTAGCAATTTAAAAGAAAAATGAGCTCAAACTTTGAAGGAAGCGACGATGAATATACGCTCAGAGATTTAACAAATCCAGAATTTTCTACAATTAATAAAAGTAAGTATAATTTTATGTTCAACTATTAGCATTTAATTTAAAAAATAAACGTTACTTAAGAGAAACCAATAATTATTTATTTATTTTTTCATGTAATAATCCATTATTTGAAAAAACAACAAATTTTAATAATGATCCTTTTTACTACATACCAGGTACATCTTTAACTAACTTTAATTCAAAAATATTCATTTTATTATTGTAATAAATATTTAAATCACCTTTTTTTGATATAAAATTATGATTTAGATAAAACTGAATTTTAACAAAAAAAAATATTTTAAAAACAAAATATTTTTTTTCTTCACAATTTTTGTTTAATTTTTAAAAAAAAATTATATAAATTTTGGTAAACAAATATTTATAAAAATACGAGCTATTAGAATATTTATTTTTTATGAAGAAACAAACAAAGATAAAAGGATTGTCAACCGTCAACAACTACATCATATAATAAAGAAAATGAAGATCCAGAATCGCAATCAATATTTAATTTAAATAGCAGAAAACCTGACACATTTTCCACAAAAAATGAATTATTCAACACGGTCACCAATAAAGGTGATGTGTATTTAAAAAAATATTATTAATAATAAAAAAAATTGATCTTTATTTGAAGATATTATGCAGTTTCTGCAAAAGCAAGAAAAAAGAATAAAAAATATACATATTTTTGAAATTAACCATGGAAATATCGAAATTTAAACAAGAAATGCAGGCTTTAAGAAAACAACTGATGGATTCAGTTCAAAACTCCAAAGAATTTGAAATAATTCCACAGAAACCATGTGCCTCCAAAGATGAATTTTTAAATTTGGATAAATCTATTGATAGTACAGAAAAAATTGACTTATTGGTAAATTTCAACTGTAGTTTTGATAATATATTTTTATGTACGAGGGCTGATTGATAATTACGTGGACTGACACAGAAGACACAGTTTTTTTCAGTTTTATTTTTTTTATTTTTCAACGTAGTCACCTTTTAGGACGATACACTTAGTTAGACGATGTTCCAGTTTTTTGATGCCTTCCAAAAAATATGATTTCTCCAACCCTTCAAAATAGCCATTTGTTTCGTCGATGACCTCAGCATTTGACCCATTTGTTCTTTTGTCTCTGGTGTGTAGTAGTGTATCCATGTTTCATCAACGGTTATGAATCGACGCCAAAAATCGACTGGATTACGTTGTAATAACTCCAAAACTTGCTTTGATGTTGTCACACGATTGCGTTTTTGATCAATTGTAAGCAAACGCGGCACCCATCTTGCAGATACCTTTTTCATATCCAAATATTGATGTAAAATATTAAAAACACGTTCCGATGAGATGTTCACGATGTCAACAATTTCCCGCAATTTCACTCTTCGGTCATCTAGTACGATATCATGGATTTTATCGACCATTTCTGGAGTAGTCACTTCATTTGGACGCCCAGAACGTTGTTCATCAATTGTGCTGGTACGGCCACTTTTAAACTCAGCAAACCACTTGCAAACCATTGATTTCGAAGGTGCAGATTCACCATAATATTTATCCAACTTTTCTTTAGTTTCCTTTGCTGTTTTCTGCCTCAAAAAATAATGTTTTATCAACACACGAAATTCGTTTTTATCCATTTTTAAAAATTCACTGAGATTGACTTACTTAAACGACTGTTACATGGAAAGTATACAAGATATCGACTTTAAATTTTATATATAGCCTAGTAAATGATTTTAGAGGTAAAAAATACTTACTTTATACCTGTGCATTACCTGAATCACAGGTAGTCCACATAATCATCAATCAGCCCTCGTATAATTATTTTCATATTTTTAATCAGAAAAGAGAATTTACTAATATTGGAGGAAATGATATAAAATATTTTATTAAACAAAATTAAAAAAAACTATTGACTGATCAGGCTGCTTTATATTTTAATTTAATGCAATTGCTATACAAAATTTCCATATTATTGATACATTAAAATGTAAGAAAAATCAAAAATTTTATATTTTTAAAAATGAAAATTTATATTGTTTTCTAGGAGCTTGTTCTAATAAATTTCCATCTTCATCGGAACAATATATTGAACAACAAATAAAAAGGTATTTTCAATATACAAGAGAGAGAATAAAACAAAAAAGGCCACAAAATAAAGATAAATTATAAATATTAAGTTTTATCATTAACAATTTTTATTCATTTACGTAATAAAATATTAATTAACATTATTTTATCTTATTTTCTTTATATATTTAGAATGTACATTAATTCGGAGATACAATTGAATATCATTTATGAGTTGAGTAGCAAAATGAAATATGTTTAATGTGAAGATTTTATTTTTATCTATTTTAAAAATAAATTATTATATGTAGCTATATATACTTTATTCATTTCATAAATGATTGATGACTTCAATATTCTTATATAAAGATAATCAATTGTCCCCGAATTAAAGTATATTGTATATCTGTTCATTTATTGTAACCATAATGCGAAACCAGTTGAATTGGTTTCAGTCTGAATTCACTTAATGGTTTCAGTCTGAATTCACTTAATGGTTTCATTCAGATTTCACTTTTTAGTTTCAGTCTCAATTCATGAAATGGTTTCAAATTAAATTCACTTGATGGTTTCAGTCTGAATTCAGTTCTTGGTTTCAATCTGTATTCACTTAATGGTTTCAGTCTGAATTCACTTAATGATTCCAATCTGAATTCACTTAATGGTTTCAGTGTGAGAGTTCAGTTTTCACTTAATGGTTACAAAAACCGGTCAAAATTTTCATACAAAACTGGATCCGTTAATGAATCCTAAATGAAATTCAGACTGAATTTTAGTTTCAGAATAAATTCAGATTAAATTCACATTGCCTAGTGGGTAATTAAATAAGATTTTTAAGTATTGTTTTTTTATGATTTTTTTTTTTATGAATTTTGTTTTACTCTCTTATTTAATTTTTATTTTATGTTCAAATAAATAAATTATTTAAAAAACTTAATAAATTTAGCACATTTTATCTTTTTTTTCGATTTACACGGTTTTTCTTAAAAAAAGTTATACTTTCGATTTACACGGGAGAAGGTGTATAGAAGCAAGAACATTTTAATTATTTCTTACACTTCTTTCTCATCAAGTATACTTCAAACATTATAGAATAAAATGGCAGAAAACTTTGTGGATCAACTAAATGATATCTAAAATACAAAATCATCGAAACTAAAAAAGTAGGAGATATGACCGTATAGATAGAATCTATAAAATTATAGATTTAAAAAAGATATCCACGAAATATGGCAGGGTTTCCTAAATTTAAAGTTTTTATGTCCATTCAATGCAAACAAAATATATTGAGAGGATAAAAAAAGGAAAATATGAGCTCAAAAATGGTGGAGCTTACCAAAAAACCTTCAAATTGGTATTCGCTCAGCTAACAGATAAAAATGATGATGATGATGATTAGGATGAAATGAGTCGTATGGCCTTATGCCATGCCACCAAAAAAAAACATAATAAAATCATAGAAATGAACATAGATAAATTAAAGTTGAACGTGGTATGAATAGAAATAAAATTAATCAGGATACACTTCTTGTATGTTTTGACTTGCAAAGTGTTTTATGTTTACCAAAAGGTTTTGCGTCTAGCTATTACTATAAAAGAAAGTTTAGCGTTTTTAATTTAACAGCTACTGTGTGCATACATGAAATACACCTTGGTCCTGCAGGAAAAGACTAGCCAGCTCGTTAACTAACATTATGCATGAAATATGGAAAGACTTTAATGGAATTCAAAATTTTATATTATGGAGTGACTATGTGCCACAAAATAAAAATAAAATAATAACAAAAGTTGATGCAGTGCACAACACTATTAAGCCCTTTTTAAGAGGAAAAGAAATTCATAGCCTGTTGGATTTAGTAAACAAAACTACAAAATGTTAATTTTCCAAATGTAAAACTTAATGACAAAATATGATTTTAAAAATTATGCTCTAAAAGCTGTTGCATTTAATTTCCAACAAATTCAATTTACTAAAAGAAAAATTATAATTTATATTTATAAGTGTGATGATCTTTTTACTATAAATTACAAAATTTCCGCAGCAGAAATAAATTTACAATTTATGTCATTAAATCAAACAGCCAAATATCGAAGTTTAGAAAACCAATGAATATTTTTAGTTCATGTTATATATCTAAATATAAAATTAATGATATTAAAAGTCTTTATATTTTTGTACAAGGCATATATATTCAATTTTTAATTGTTTAATAAAGGCTCAATATTTTTTCAAGGAATGAATTCATTTTTTATTTATATTTGGATTTGATTGAATAAGTTTATTTTTAAAAGATAATTGGTTTCTAAAAGTCATTATTTTTACTTTTATAAACTGTTTTGTTTAGTTCTTCTCAACATAAATTGTGATAAAATTCATTATGTAACTAAATTGGAAGGATTTGGTGTTATAAAATTTTTGAAGTCATGTGAATTTGGTAACAGAGAAATGAAATTATCATAATATAAAACTATTCATACTGTTACAACTAGAAATAGATCATTCAATTATAAACAAGTAACATCTACAAAACCAATTTGACAACAACAAGATAAAAGTTATGATTGAGGATTGCTAATCACAAATAGAGGTTGTGATCGATAATTCTCAATTCATCTCTACTAACGAATAAGAGACAACGTCTGCTTGATAAACGGCAAATATGGAATTATCAATACAGGATCTGTTAGCATGCATCAAAACATGTCAGAATTTTTTTTGGAAAAAATCAATAATTCATTCAGTTACAAGGAACTTACAGCCAAAAAAGCAGGAGACATGGTTGTAAACAAAGTTTATAAAATAAAAAAATTACATAAATTCAAGACCAAATTTGGAACATCAATGGCAACATTCAATAACTTAAAATTGTTTCTACCAATAATATATTAAGTAATGAAGAATACTGATATGAATGAAATATACAAAATGAGCACCCCAAACCGGAAGAAGCGCAACCCCGGAAACGGCCCATCACGATCTGAATCACCACCCCACACAGACCAGCCTCCCAAAAAATCAACCAAACTAATATCTATAATAGAAGAGGTCCAAGAGCCATCCGCTGATATGTTTAACCTAATGAGTATAGATGCCTCACCATTCAAAAGTCATCAATCTCATGATGAGTTAAATGACGTAAAAAACCAAGTCATCAAAACTTGGGAAGAATTTCCCAATCTGGGTACCACAATCAACGATGACTTTAATAATTTATCATCTGAGTCCCAACATAGGCTTCTTGAAATGCTAAAGAAAACAAAACCTTCCAAATACAACTCACTTCTATATATAGGCTGGGTTCAAGGAGCTGCTTTTCAAGAGATGATAAGGGTTTCAAAGAGAGAATAAGCTATACTTGCATCTGTTGTGAAAAGTCATACAGAGCATCAAGGCATTATAGATCAACAGCTGGCAGGACTCACATCCATCACCACCTCAAGTCTTAAAATAACAGAAGAGGCAAACAGATGCATAAGAGAGCTCTCAAAAAAACATCAAACCATTCTAGATGCAATAACACAACTGCCAGAAATATCTACAAAACTAACTCAAATCCTACAACAACAACCACAAACAACTGCTCCTACTCAACTATTTGTTCCAGCCGTCAATCCCTTGCAACATGAAACAACCAAATCCCAGGCACAAGATCCCCCCGACCTCAAACCAATTTACATTAACTTATATTATCTAAGGGGATCATTAACTTTAAAGTACGACAACAAGAACTCTCCAAGCACCAAAGCCACCGCCAAACCACAGGGCACAATCCCCAAAATATTACTCACGTCAGGATTGGCCTCTGCTCTCAAAATCTTAAATTACTCTACCCTCAAGCGTTACAGGACCATTAATTTATACGATGTTAGTCATACACTAGAAGAAGGACACCAATCACAATTTGATGAAAAATCAATTTTAAAAATACTAGATATGTCACTAACAGGCATGACCACTCGCACTCAGTAGATTTAGAAAAAATATCTTAATGAACGGCAAATATGGAATTATCAATACATGTTCTGTTGGCACGTATCAAAACATGTCAACAATAATAAAATTTTCGCAATGTTTCCCTTTTGTTTTTACTTCACCTGACTTGGTAAGGTGTACAAAAAAATTGAATTATTATTTAAATTTTTTTGGAAATTATTTTGTTTTACAGATACTTTATGTTTTTGATTTAAGGTATCCTATTGAATCCGGATTTTTTTTTTAAAAAAGTGGACAACTTATTCACCTTTTATTTATAATGTATTTTTAAGCACGGAAAGTCCAAATTTTAAAGGATTACCTAAAATCGAGCGTAAGACAAATATTTAATTATATATATTTATATTAAACATTTAAATATTTTATTTTCGTCTATAGAACTTCTACCATCAGCACAGCAACTATTTTATTTACTAAATATTCTACCTCATGTAGTAGCTGGAAAATTATCCGCTAATATTACACCCAAATTCATCGAATTTCACCCAAATTCATCGATTAGTTTATTTGTTGTAGTTGTTTGAAGTAACCAACTTTTGTGTTTTTTGAAAAATTGAAAAAAAGCAAATTTCGTGCAGTCATTAAACACTATTATTTGAAAGGGAAAACGGCGAAAGAGACAAAAGAAAAGCTCAATAAACATTACGTTGAGTCTGCTCCGTCAGATTACATGGTAAAATATTGGATTGCTGAATTTAAACGCGGCCGAACAAGCACTGCAACAATACCATCAACAGGAAGGACAAAATATGTGGTTACTGAAGAAAATATCAAGAAAATCCTCTATATCGTTATGAATGATCGCCGAGTCAAGTTGCGTGAGATTGTTGAAATGATAAACATCTCATATGAACGTGTATTCAACATTTTGCATGAACATTTGCATATGAAAAAGCTATCGGCAAGATGGGTCTTGCGTTTGCTCAGTATCGAACAAAAAGCGGTCTATTTTAAATAGCATAACAGGTTTTCATGTTATCGAAAATTTTCATGTGGATTTTATGCATGATTTACCTGAAGGTGTGATTCAGTATGACATTTGCAAGCTTTTACTATGTTTTATTAAAAAGTACAAATTTTTTACAATGGATAAGTTTAACGAGAGAAAAAATACTTTTGGTTATGGAGAGACAGAAATTGGTAACAAATCATCAAATTTAAAAATAACTAGAATAGAAGAAAATAATTTAAAACTCAATGCTCGTGAAGTCTGGCAATTTACGTGTAAAGTAGCTTGTAATACAGTGGTTTACAAAATAAGCGTAAAGAACGCGTAAAGAAAGTAAAGTACTGTAAAGTACTGTAAAGAACTGTAAATAACTATTAATTTGACAGAACCTCATATCTATTTATTAGATAGTGTTGATTTTGTCGTGTTCGCACAAAAATTAATTTTATTTTAAATTTATTAAGTGAAATGATTGAAGTTCTAAAGAAAAAAGAGGCTATAATGGTGGTGCTGGTGGTGGACCAATTAAAAATAAATATGCTGAAAATGGTTTTACTTTAATGAAATTGGAAAATGGAAAAAATAACTATTGTGTACTCTGTGATGTTTGCAAGAAAGTATTACAAAATACAGCTGAGCAAAGACTTAAGGGCCATAGGTAAAATATTGTGTAATAATTTTGTTTGCTTTTTATTTCAAAATGTTCTCCAATTTTTCTAATTTAGCATTTTTTGTAAAAAACATTTCAGAACATTCCTTTTTTTAATTGTTTACGTTCTTTACATTGTTTACATATTTTTGTGGGCCGTAAATAACTCAATTGTTTACGCGTAAATATCTGCGTAAACTATTCAGAGTAATTTACTTGGCCAACACTGAAGTCTGGTCACTCGTTCACTTATTACCTTTCATGATTGGTGACCTTGTAGATAGAAAGTGTAAAGAATGGCGCTTTTTGTGCAATCTATTAAAATTGGTAGACTTAATGCTTTCTCCAAAATTTAGTCCTACTGACATTAATTTGTTAAAAAATTTAATAATAACTCACAATAAAGATTACGTTGAATTATTCAACGATACATTGAAGCCTGAACATCACTTGCTAGTTCATTACCCAATGGTTATTGAAAAATCAGGACAACCTCGTTATTATTATACTTTTAGATTCGAATCAAAACAACGTGAATTTAAAACATATGCAAGCAATATTACATCTCGAAAAAACATTATTGTGTCATTAGCCATTAAAAATTATCAGTTATCAGTTATAATTGCTTATTTCAAGGCTTAACTTTATATGAAATACTTGAGTTAATTGTTACTTTAAATAGAAATTATACTTATGTCGTATCAAGAATATCTTATCATCGCAAATATGATAAAACATTAGAATCATATACTTTGCATCGTGTTCCAATTCAGATTGATGTTTTTCCAATAACTTATTTCACCGTTGCACCTATTCATGTATACAGCTTAAAAAACGGTACACGGTACCTAAGCTATTCGCCCAAAAGATTTTTTTTAAATAATATTCTTTTTAAGGTAAAATTTTACTATTTACGCAAATATCTTATAAAAAATTAATAATTTTTAATTTTTTCTATAGATCATCATTTATTCAGCTATAAATTATTTTATTTACATATATTTTTCAATATATTTTCTCGAATTAAATGTCTACTTAATCTATTATTTTTTAGGTAAATTTAATTGAATGGGAATATTTTTAATATTTTTTCTTATAAAACGCTAATAATTGTAACTTTTTTAGGATACATTCAAACATTTAAATATCAAAAATGCAAAGTATTGCAAGTTCAAGTGATATCACTGGGATAGGCTCGTTGAGCGAGATTACGCTGAGTGGAGTTGATTCAAGCGGGATTGTTTTGATACTTACTGATTTGGATTTAATGCATACATTACAAGAAATCGATTTATCGTTGGCCCAGTATGTTTACAATATTTGCCTGGGTAAGATGATTATTAAAATAAGAAAATTATAACAAAATGAATTTATTATTTGTGCTATTAGAATACAATATTTCATCAGATCAACTACAATTTTTAAACGAAGATTCGGACTTAAAGGTTATTTTTCCTGTTACAGAAGTTGGAAAAAAAATCTAGTTCAGGAATAGTTTGAGACTATGGAAAAGAAAATTAAACAAGGAAGTTGACAAAAGAACATCTGATTCAACAAATCCATTCAACTTGAAGAAGCGCTAACTGGTCATTCATAAATTTCAATTTCACCCCATCAATACGTAAGTTAAATAACTCTAAACTATGCTTTTTAATTTTTAATTATGGGGTATAATATTATTGCAGATTTTCCGTGAAATTGTAGGGAAAAAAGAGTTGAATGAACTCGAAGATGAAGTAAAGAACAATAAAGGATTAATGACAAAATCAGCTAGTTCCCAATTACTATCTTCATATATTATTAATTTTTTTAATAAAAATAAGAATAAGTTAACAAATAAAGTTCTTTATGATATAGCTGAACAAGTTCAGGATAAGTTTCCAAGAGAGGATAAAGATGTGGCGTCAGTCAACGTCATCGCAACTAGCAGCGTAGCACATAAATATTCTGCTATCGGCGCGCTGTAGTTGCATTTGTCGCTCATCAGTTTTGAGGGTATTATGAAATAAAAAGACAACAAACAATATAGTTGTGTGTCGACCGTCGTGGTATTTTAAACTCGCAATTCTTTTCTATTTTTCTATTTTAGTATACAAATAAAATTTTAATAAAATGTAAATATTATAGTAGTGTAAATAAATAATAATAATAAAGATTATAATTAAAGATCGTACACCACTCTTATTTATTTGAAAGATATAGGTACAACAACATAAAGGTGACCTATATATTGGTGACCCAAAGCGTAAAAAAAACACGCATAAAAACATTAGTGAAAAAAGACGCTAACATTTTTTTGTTAAATTTTTCTTGAAAAAAACATACGTATACCGCTATATAAGCCGTTATATAGAAAAACATTTCTTGGTGTACAATACAAATACACGTGTTAATAGTTCTAGAACATTTCAAAAAATTTTTTTGTCGTGAATATATAAAATTTATTTTTAGGTAAAAAAAATAAATAATAAATAATGTCTGACGAAAATATCATAGACGTTCCTGAAATCGGACACGATGTAGATGATGAGTATGAATCAATGGAATCCGACGAGGAGCCGGACCAGTCACCATCACCATCATCATCCAAATCTAAAAATATTAAAAAAATGAAGAAAAACCAAATGGCCATCGTCAGTGTTAAAATTCCGCAATTTTGGGGAGATAATATTGAGCTATGGTTCTCACAAGTTGAAGCCACATTTTCTCTCCATCGAATTACGGCTGACAAAACAAAATTTCATACTGTTGTAGCCCATCTCGATTCAAAAACTCTAAATCAAGTGGCGGATTGTGCAACAAAACCACCGGAAAAAGACAAATACCAAAATTTAAAACAAGAAATGATACGTGTTTTTGCCGATTCGAACACAGCAAGAATGCACAAACTTCTATCAGGAATTCAACTAGGTGACAAAAAACCCAGTCGACTTTTGACTGAATTACGATCCGTATCACAAGGCAAAATTGATGATGACTTATTGAAAACCATCTGGACACAACGGTTACCGATTAACATTCAGACAATTTTAGCATCGGTCCAAGGTGATTTGTCACAAAAAGCCATCATAGCGGATGCAGTATCAGAAACGACTGAATATGCACAACATTCCAGCATACGTCAAATTTCTGATGCGAACCAGCAATCAACAGCAGACAACTCAACTGTTGCTTCATTAGAAAAGAAAATTGAACAATTGACATTGCAAGTTCAACAATTGTCCAATTTTGCACATCGTCAGCGTTCCAATTCAAGAAATCGTCCGGAACAAACAGGTGCTACATCAAAAAGGGAACCAACACCAACAAGACCAAAATTAACAACTTGTTGGTACCATCGTAAATTTGGTGCCACAGCAACCAGGTGTCACAAACCTTGTGATTTCGGGCACCATGAAAAATTTAAGGCTCCAAAAAATTAAAAAGTTTCTCAACAAAAACAACTGTATTGACAAATCAACAATATAGTCACAACAATGTGTTGACACCACAACAACACATCAACAAAAACAACGTGTTGACAATGCAACAACACGACAACAACGTGTTGACAGCGCAACAACATAACAGCAACAACTGTATTGACAACGCAACAATACAGCCAAGCAACATTGTTGAGAAACATACAATAAATAGAATTTACATCAGAGATAAAATTACATCAAAAAGTTTTTTAATTGACACAGGTGCTGACATATCGGTAATTCCACGTATAAATAATGTCAGTACAGCTGATACATCAGTGGAATTATACGCAGCAAATGGCACTTCAATTAAAACATTCGGCAAAAAAAGAATGTCACTCGATCTTGGTTTACGTCGAGCATTTGTATGGAATTTTATCATGGCTGACGTACAAAATTATATTATTGGTTCCGATTTCTTGGAACATTATAATTTAATCATTGACGTAAAGAAAGGCAAATTAATTGATGGTACAACAAAATTGAAAGCTGATGGAATTTTTGCAAATATCGGTACGTATTCTTTACAAACCTACAATTCTAACAACAATTTTGTAGATTTATTAAAAGAGTTCACCGATATTACCCGATTGGAAACAAAAAAACAATCCATCATCGGAATCAACCATTAAATCATCACCAATGGCCAACCAACATTTGCACGACCACGCAGACTTTCACCAGAAAAACTAGAAGCGGCTCGTTTGGAATTTAAATATCTGATGGAAATGGGTATTTGTCGTCCATCAAGTAGCAACTGGTCAAGTCCATTGCACATGGTAAAAAAATCCAATGGTGAATGGAGACCATGTGGGGATTATCGTGCTTTAAATGCTATTACCATACCAGATCGATATCCAGTACCTTTTTTGCAAGACTTCACTCACATTTTGCATAATAAAAAGGTATTTTCCAAAATAGATCTTCAAAAAGCATATCATCAAATACCAATAGCTTCAGACGACATTCCAAAAACAGCCATTACAACACCATTTGGATTATTTGAATTCCTATTTATGACATTTGGACTCAGAAACGCCAGCCAAACCTTTCAACGGCACATTCATAAAGTTTTACAAGGAATGGACCATTTCATATTTCCATTCATAGACGACATTTTCGTTGCATCAGATGACATCGTACAGCACGAACAACATCTACGACAACTTTTTCAATGTCTTCGTGATGCTAATCTCACCATCAATGCGTCAAAATGCGAATTTGGCAAATCAAGCATAACTTTCTTAGGCCATCTAATATCGAAAGATGGTATTAAACCATTACCAGAAAAAGTTCAAGCGGTGATTGACTATAACAAACCAACAATCTCAAATGATTTAAAACGTTTTCTGGCGACAATAAATTTTTACAGGCGTTTCATGAAAAACGCGGTAAATAATCAAATGGTTCTACAAAAGTTAATAAAAGGAAATATAAAAAATGATCGAACACCAATTGTTTGGACTCCTGAATCAGAAAAAGCATTTGAGGAATGTAAAAATGATCTGGCACAATCAACACTCTTGGCACATCCAATACCTAACATGAAATTAACATTGACAGTTGATGCAAGCAACGAAGCCATAGGAGCAGTTGTACACCAAATAGTAAACAACCAGCCTGAGCCATTAGGTTTTTATTCAAAAAAATTGTCATCAGCTCAAAAGAAATATAGCACATATGATCGGGAATTGACAGCAATTTTTCAAGGGGTAAAGCATTTTCAATACCTATTGGATGGCAGGCAGTTTGTTATCTACACCGATCGGGAATTGACAGCAATTTTTCAAGGGGTAAAGCATTTTCAATACCTATTGGATGGCAGGCAGTTTGTTATCTACACCGACCACAAACCGCTGACATTCGCCTTCAATAAAAAATCAGATAATTCACCACCACGTCAACTTCGCCAGTTAGACTTCATCAGCCAATTTTCAACTGACATTCAACACATCGCTGGCAAAGACAACAACGTGGCTGATTTTTTATTTCGTATAGATGAAATATCAGATGAGATCAACTACGACAAAATCGCTGATTTACAACCAGATGATCCAGAATTGTTGGCGCTGTTAAAATCTGCAAATCCAAATAGTTCGTTAAGTATCAAGAAATTAACATTACCAATTTCGAATAAAATGATATTTTGTGATACATCGATGGACATAATTAGACCATATATTCCAGGTAATTTTCGAAAAAACATCATTAATAAAATGCATTCTTTTTCGCACCCAGGTGTGAAAGCGACAACACATCTGGTGTCACAAAGATTCTTTTGGCCGAACATGCGCAAACAAATAGCAAATTTCGTAAAGACTTGTTTACAATGCCAAAAAGCAAAAATTACGAATGTAGTAGCAGCATTTGAAAATATAAATATTATAAAACAATATGGTACATCACTTTTTTATAATAATGCCGGCAATGATGATGATGATAATGATGATGATGATAATAATAATGAAGAAGCTGCAAAATTTTATAAAAATACAATAATTGAACAAAATTTCAGATATACAATATTTATGTCATCAACAATTGCAGATACGTTGAATAATAAAATTCCAACATCAACTCCTAGGAATTTTTTTTATTGACGGTACGTTTGGCGTGGTTCCAGAATCTTGTGGTTATAAGCAACTTCTTATAATATATGTTGCTTATGCCGAACATGTAAGTTTTAAAAATTAAAATTAGAAAAACATTTAATAAATCGTACCACGCCGCGTTGGGCATAACGCGCAGCACGCGGCGTCGGCGACCGAGTCGCGCGTCGCGGCCTTCGCATCGCGGCCTGCGCATCGCGGCCTGTTCTTCGCGGTGTTATGCAAAAAAATACAATATTATTAAAACTTTTTTATTTCTATATTTTTAAGGTATACCCGTTTTTGTATATATTAATGACTAATAAATCGCAAGAAGCATATATGCATTTATTTAAATTTATTGATGTAAATTTGTTCAAATTTCGTCCGACTAGCTTCATGACGGATTTTGAACAGGGATTAAGGAGCGCATTACGCAATATTTTCCCATTAGTATCAATAAAGGGTTGCTGGTTCCATTACTCGAGAGCATTACGCAGGAAAGTTTCAAAAATACCATCTTTTTTTACTGAAATGCGTACTGGTAAAAACCATAATATGATAAAAAGAATTTTCATGAAATTTATGATTTTACCATTATTAAAAGTAAATGATACAACGGAAGGATTTCATTTATTAAAAGAAGAATGTTCATCATTAAATATATTTAATAGATTTTTAATCTATTTTCAACAACAATTGATGAACAAGGTATTATTATTATTATTATTATTTATAAATAAACGGGTTGTTTCATCATTAATTCAATTTAATTCCTTTTTTTTTTTTTGTGTTATTTTGATTTATAGGAAACACCAGCACAATTATGTGTATATAGAGAAAATTTCCGTACAACGAGTCCGTTGGAAGGCTATAATAGTAGAATTAGCAAATTAATAGTAAAAAATGGCAACTTCTACAAATTTGCTAATGTTTTGTTGGAAGAGGATTATAAAAACTCTATAGATTTTGTTGCTGCTGTGGAAGGACAGTCATTGTATGAAGGACAAAAACAATTTTATAAAAGGCGTAACATGATCATAAAATGTTTAACAGATAAATTGGATAATAAAACAATAAATATTACGGAATTTTTGAATCAAATTATTCAACAAGTTTATTTTGATAAAAACTCGTATTTTGATAACGATTTCGAAAATTCAGCTGGTTATGTAGTTGATGATGATGATGAAGATGTGGAAGAAGAAGAAGCAAATATACCACCAATAATTAATTCACAAATTTTGCTATGCGGTATATGTTGCCAAAATCCACGGGATACGCTGTTGTTGCCGTGTAAAGACTTTAAATTATGTGCGGAATGTTACAACACAATATGTAACAACGCAATTACAAGGAAATCTCCAATTTTATGTCCTTTTTGTAGGCAAATTGTTCTTAATAGTGAAAAAATATATATATAGTAGTTTTATCTTCTGTAAAACATGACAACAAACACCATATTTTATTTATTTACTAATTCTGTTGGTCATTTTCTGCTTTGTTATCCCTTTTCCGGAAAAGGCAAATACCAACGGGCTTTATTTCTCACTTATGTGGGTTATAAAGCTCGAACATTATTTGTATAAAGGAATTTCTCACATTTTTGTGGGCGATAATTCCCACTTGGGTGAGCATTATCGCCCGAAATTCATTCGGGCGATAATGATCACCCAAGTGGGAATTATCGCCCTAACATTATTTGTATAAAGGGCGATAATTAATTTCGGGCGATAATGCTCACCCAAGTGGGAATTATCGCCCTTCGGGCGATAATGCCCTGCACCATAAAATCTAAATCTTGTATATTGTAGGAAAATTATAGTTTTTTTTGTAACCAGTTATTGACTATATTGTTTAACGAAATATAAGACAAGCTACTACAGGAAAATATAATTTTATTTACGTATAAATTTTTGAGTTTCGAAGTGAATTATCTGAATCGACTGCTGCACATCAAAACAACAATTCAACATTTCTATAATTTTCTTTTATAGAAAATTTTAAGGTAAAGGTTTTTATCATACAATATATTGTATTCTTTTAGGTGAAATATTAGCCAAATTTTATAAGCAATCGTCGATCACTGATATTAAATAAAAAATGCCACCAAAAACGTGCAAATCAAGCTGCAAATTATGTGATAAGGTGGACACAAAAAATAAGGTAGCTTGCGACGAATGTAAAAAATGGTTCCATTTTATTTGCGCGGAAGTTGGGGAAAATATTGGAAATTCTCCTTGGATCTGTATAAACTGTATAGAAAAACAAAATGCTCAAAAACAAAATGAAGATTTGATTTCAATTAAATCAAAAACATCTAATTTATCAAATTCATCATCGAAACGTAAGGCGATGTTGGAACTTAAAAAATTAGAAGAAGAAGAAAAGCTGAAAAATTTAGAATTAGAAATTGAAGTTGAAAATAAAAGGATTGAGGCTGAAAAGAAAAAAGCTGAATTTGAAGCTGTAAGTAAGCTGAAGCTAAAAGATTAGTAACAGAAGCCGATGTGGATCTAAAGAAAAAAATGATAGAAAATAAAGAAATCATTTTTAAACAAAAAATATGAATTATTAGAAAGAATCGAAGAAGATAAACAATCAAATATTTCAACTAATCGTTAAACAATGAATTGAAAACAGTGAATTACAAAATAAAGAAAGATTTGATTGTAATAAAATTATTTTAACCACGATCAAATAGAAATTAAAAATAAATTTACAAAATTTGATCGTAACGCATATTTGAATGTACCATTTCCAGGTGATTAAAATAAAAATGAATTTGAACAACCACAAAACACTTGCAATTGTGTATTGATAAATAATACAACTTAAACCACATTTTAATACAGAAGTGCATAATCATAATTGTAGTAATTGTTGGCAACCCCAAAATCAGTGGTACCAACCGATCAGCTGTTTCTATTTCGACTCTCGAGTTAAATCGATTATGACAAGACCTCGTAATAGAAATGTCAAGAGGAAGTGGGTCTTCTGTTTTTGGAGTTCAACGTGTGCGGATTATTATTCATCAATCAACATAACATATTTCTCATTTATAATTAAGTTGTTCTTTATATAATTATTATAACGTTTATTTCTCAATTAAATAATATAATTAGTAATCTCTATTTAAGCATTTTTAATTTGGTTCCTATCGAACTTAAGGAGATAACAGTGGCGACGAGGATTGCAGAGATTTTCAAAGATTGAAAATTTCTAATAAGAAAAAAAAATATAAAATTTTTTTTTTTCTTTCTTCTCACCCATCAAATAACGCGTGATGGAACCTATTTTAACAAAAATTTTAGCACAGCAACAAGAAGCAATTGCACGTCATGAAGACTTGTTAAAGCGAATTGTAGAAATAACAGAAAATAATTCTTCGTCAGCAAATGGTGGTTCGTCTACTGTAAGTACCGAAAATATCATGGATTCCTTATCAAAAAACATAAACGACTTTAAATTATGTGCGGAATGTTACAACACAATATGTAACAACGCAATTACAAGGAAATCTCCAATTTTATGTCCTTTTTGTAGGCAAATTGTTCTTAATAGTGAAAAAATATATATAGTAGTTTTATCTTCTGTAAAACATGACAACAAACACCATATTTTATTTATTTACTAATTCTGTTGGTCATTTTCTGCTTTGTTATCCCTTTTCCGGAAAAGGCAAATACCAACGGGCTTTATTTCTCACTTATGTGGGTTATAAAGCTCGAACATTATTTGTATAAAGGAATTTCTCACATTTTTGTGGGCGATAATTCCCACTTGGGTGAGCATTATCGCCCGAAATTCATTCGGGCGATAATGATCACCCAAGTGGGAATTATCGCCCTAACATTATTTGTATAAAGGGCATTATCGCCCGAAGGGCGATAATTCCCACTTGGGTGAGCATTATCGCCCGAATGAATTTCGGGCGATAATGCTCACCCAAGTGGGAATTATCGCCCTTCGGGCGATAATGCCCTGCACCATAAAATCTAAATCTTGTATATTGTAGGAAAATTATAGTTTTTTTTGTAACCAGTTATTGACTATATTGTTTAACGAAATATAAGACAAGCTACTACAGGAAAATATAATTTTATTTACGTATAAATTTTTGAGTTTCGAAGTGAATTATCTGAATCGACTGCTGCACATCAAAACAACAATTCAACATTTCTATAATTTTCTTTTATAGAAAATTTTAAGGTAAAGGTTTTTATCATACAATATATTGTATTCTTTTAGGTGAAATATTAGCCAAATTTTATAAGCAATCGTCGATCACTGATATTAAATAAAAAATGCCACCAAAAACGTGCAAATCAAGCTGCAAATTATGTGATAAGGTGGACACAAAAAATAAGGTAGCTTGCGACGAATGTAAAAAATGGTTCCATTTTATTTGCGCGGAAGTTGGGGAAAATATTGGAAATTCTCCTTGGATCTGTATAAACTGTATAGAAAAACAAAATGCTCAAAAACAAAATGAAGATTTGATTTCAATTAAATCAAAAACATCTAATTTATCAAATTCATCATCGAAACATAAGGCGATGTTGGAACTTAAAAAATTAGAAGAAGAAGAAAAGCTGAAAAATTTAGAATTAGAAATTGAAGTTGAAAATAAAAGGATTGAGGCTGAAAAGAAAAAAGCTGAATTTGAAGCTGTAAGTAAGCTGAAGCTAAAAGATTAGTAACAGAAGCCGATGTGGATCTAAAGAAAAAAATGATAGAAAATAAAGAAATCATTTTTAAACAAAAAATATGAATTATTAGAAAGAATCGAAGAAGATAAACAATCAAATATTTCAACTAATCGTTAAACAATGAATTGAAAACAGTGAATTACAAAATAAAGAAAGATTTGATTGTAATAAAATTATTTTAATCATGATCAAATAGAAATTAAAAATAAATTTACAAAATTTGATCGTAACGCATATTTGAATGTACCATTTCCAGGTGATTAAAATAAAAATGAATTTGAACAACCACAAAACACTTGCAATTGTGTATTGATAAATAATACAACTTAAACCACATTTTAATACAGAAGTGCATAATCATAATTGTAGTAATTGTTGGCAACCCCAAAATCAGTGGTACCAACCGATCAGCTGTTTCTATTTCGACTCTCGAGTTAAATCGATTATGACAAGACCTCGTAATAGAAATGTCAAGAGGAAGTGGGTCTTCTGTTTTTGGAGTTCAACGTGTGCGGATTATTATTCATCAATCAACATAACATATTTCTCATTTATAATTAAGTTGTTCTTTATATAATTATTATAACGTTTATTTCTCAATTAAATAATATAATTAGTAATCTCTATTTAAGCATTTTTAATTTGGTTCCTATCGAACTTAAGGAGATAACAGTGGCGACGAGGATTGCAGAGATTTTCAAAGATTGAAAATTTCTAATAAGAAAAAAAAATATAAAAAAATTTTTTTTCTTTCTTCTCACCCATCAAATAACGCGTGATGGAACCTATTTTAACAAAAATTTTAGCACAGCAACAAGAAGCAATTGCACGTCATGAAGACTTGTTAAAGCGAATTGTAGAAATAACAGAAAATAATTCTTCGTCAGCAAATGGTGGTTCGTCTACTGTAAGTACCGAAAATATCATGGATTCCTTATCAAAAAACATAAACGAGTTTGTTTATGAGCCAGAAAATAACCAAACATTTTCGTCATGGTATGCTAGATATGACGGGTTATTCACAGAAGACGCTAAAAATTTAGATGAAAAGACTAAAGTTCGAATGTTACTTCGAAAATTAAACACGGTCGCCCACGATAAATTCGTTGATTACATTCTCCCCAAAAAGCCGTCAGAGCTGTCGTTCGCTGAAACGACAGAAAAATTATCTAAAATGTTCGACATTCAAGAAACAACATTTAATTTTCGCTATAAATGTTTTCAAACAATGAAAAAAGGGTCTGAAGACTATATTACATATGGCGCGCGGGTCAATCGTAGGTGCGAAAATTTCAAATTCGATGGTTTTACAAAAGATAACCTCAAATGTCTCATTTTCGTTATGGGGTTACAGGCATCAAATGAAATTATGTTAAGAACAAAACTATTGTCAATTTTAGACAACGAAACGCAAGCGAAACCAATAACAGTAGAAAATCTTGTTATCGAAGCTCAACGAAATATAAATCTGATAAATGACGCCAAATTAATCGAAACAGATACAAACAAAATTCAACAAATTTACGGCTACCACGACAAAAGCAAACAGCAGCAAACGTCGAATCCAAATCGCGAACAAAAGTTAACTCCAAAAACGCCGTGCTGGCAGTGTGGCAACATGCACTTTGTACGCGACTGTACGTATAGTAATCACAAATGTAAATATTGTGGTAAGATTGGTCACAAAGAGGATTATGTCGCATGTTCTAAATCAAAGTCAGCCAATAAGTTTATAAAGGGGAAAAAGTTCAAAAGGAATTTTCAAAAATCCAAACCCAAAAACGACACAGAATCAATATCGAACAGAATTCATTCTGTCAACAGGGTGAACGTCAGCGATTTAAGGAAATTTGTCGAAATTAATATAAACGGCCAATTTCTTAAATTACAATTAGACACCGGATCGGACATAACCATAATTTCTAAATCTACGTACGAACAAATTGGATCGCCAGACCTAGCAACAACAATGCACAAAGCCAAAGATGCCTCAAGCAATCAAATAAAATTCATTGGTGAATTTTTTGCTACATTACAAATCGGCAACGTCCATAAAAAAGGTAAAATTTTAGATTTTAGTAGATTTAATCGAAATATGTCCCTCTATAAAATATGTCTTCGGTGACAAAATGATGACAAATCATAATTAAGTCTTATAAAAGACTGTTAGCTGACTAGTCAGCATCTCTCGAAATTACGTATTTTATACTTGATTTAAATAAAATAAATGTATAGCCAACTATGTGACATGTCTGTTGTTCGTCAGCCCAGACACAGTCTGTAGTTGGTCATCTCAGTGTCATTCATATTAATTCAATCAACCTATCCGGACATCAATAATCAGTAAGTATTTTATTTAATAATATAAAATATTATTTAAAAGTTTAGAAAATGCCACCAAATAAGAAAATAATAAATTGTATATCAAAAAGACAATTACGGAGCTTGAAAAATTATAAAAAACTATATTTTGAAGAAAAATTAAGAAAATTAAAGGAAGCACAAAATGAACATTTGATTACAAATGAATTCAACAATGCTTTTGTTAATGATAACGAAAAATTAAATGTTATTGATTTTGAAGAAATGAGTCCCAATAATTTAACAGAATTAACTGATAACTTTTTTTGGAATAAGCAGTCTGAAAAGCCTCCATTTATAAATAATGAAACTAATGATGAAGAAATTTTTGAAAATAAAGTTGATATTCTGAAGCATAATTTATGCGATTTAGTTATTAAAAAAAATATAACAAAAGAAATAACGGAATCACTTCTTGGTATTTTAATTGATTATGGGTTGAAGCTTCCAAAATCTAAATTTACTTTAATATCGGAATGTAAAAATATTCAAAAAAAAGATGTTGATATAACACCTGTCGGAGAAGGCGAATATCTTCATATTGGAATCATGAAAAATTTGGAAAATATTTCATTAATTGCCGATTTAAAAGAAATTGAAATTGATATTGGGATTGATGGTATCCCATTATATAAAAGCTCCAACATAGGAATATGGCCAATTTTGGGAGCTATAACAAATCAACCACAGATCTGTCCTTTTTTAATAGGAGCATTTTTGGGAAGAGGTCATCCAAAATGTATTAATGATTTTTTAAAAAAGTTCGCAGAGGAGGCTTTATTTTTAAAAGAAAATGGTGTAAATATTTTTGGTGAAATTAAACGTTTTAGGATACGTTTATTTATTTGCGATACACCTGCTAAAAGTATGGTTGTTTGTTCAAAGTACCATACATCTTATAACGGATGTCACAAATGCAACCAGGTAGGGTTCAGGTTAAAAAATCGTTCGGTTTACCAATCCATATCCGGCGAATTACGAACGGATGAAAGTTTTGCGGCAGGATGCAAATCCTATGCGGCAGGATGCAAATCATCACAATATTTTATTTAAAAATGATATAAATATTTTAGAAAGATGTGGTTTTAATATGGTGACAATGTTTCCTTTAGATTCAATGCATTTAATAAATTTGGGTGTAACAAAAAAAATTTTAACAATTTTTTTAGAAAAAAATAAACAATTATACCAAAAATAAGTGAACATTATATCAATTTTAAACCATTTATTCCAAATGAATTTTCGCGAAGACCCAGAACATTCTTAGACCTACCAAAATTTAAAGCGACTGAATTAAGGCTTATAGATTTATATACGGGACTGGTTTTATTTAAAAACTATTTTCAAAATGACCAATATGTACATTTTTTGAAATATTGCTCTGCTCTAAGAATATTATCAAAAAAAGAGTCAATTGAACAAGATATTAATTTAGCGAAAAAATTGCTCACCGAATACGTGTCTGACTTCAGCAAATTTTATGGCCAAGAACAAATATCCTACAATGTACATAATGTTTTACATTTAGCAGATGATGTGAAACGATACGGACATATAGATTCCTTTAATGCATATAAATTTGAAAACTTTATGCAAATACTAAAAAAAAGAGTTAAGAAACCAACACAAATTTTGCAACAAATTAATAATAGAATTAATGAAATTTGGACTACGTCAAAAGATGAAATAGGAAATGTATGGGACTTTCAAAATATTTGTTTCAAAGAGGATTTTAAAAATAGTATGTGTCTGATAGATAACATAATTCCATTTCAAATTGAAAACCATAAAACAGAAAACAATGCAGAGTTTGTGTTGGGAAAAAGATTTTTAACAGCAATTCCATTTTTTACAAATCCTATTAATTCAATGGATATTGGTATACAACTCATTGACATTAATAAAAAAGGAATATTTGAACAAATTAATATTACTCGAATATCAAGCAAATGTATCATTTTACCAGTCGGCGATATAGATTTATTTTGCTTAATTCCAATAATACATACTTTATAATGAACTTAAATATTAAATTGAGAAAAAAAATTAAATCTTACATTTACAGATAACATTAATTTTATCCACAAAAAAAATATCAATAACAATATGTCATCCTGCAAAAAATTTCTTTATGATTTTTCAAATTCACTAAGTAAGTATTTTCATATCAAAATTTATTCCTATGGCGTATTTGTTTCACAAAAAAAAGTTGCCCACTTTATGATTATTTTGTTTACTTAAAATATATTGTTATACAGATAATGATGAAAAAATTTGTTTAAAACCAAACAAAATCAAATTAGCACCATTACAAAAAACTATAACAATACAGCCAAAATTACAAGCCTCAACTTCAACTGAAATATTGTCACCAATTCAAAACGATTATAAAAATAGTATGAATAGCGAAAATATAACGCAAGGTTTCATTACTTCGACAGCAGTTAATTCACGTTAGTCGTTTATTTATATATTTTTCAGTATTCTATTGCTTAATATATTTTTTTTCCAGAAAAACGAATGAAAGTTGGTTCCAAATATTATTATTGCCAAGATTCTCATAATACTAATTGCTTTTCTCAACAAAACGAATCTCAAGATCTGTTTGAATATTATAGTAATATTGAAGATAATACCCAAATTGATGATTCAGTACATCCTATTTCAGATAATAAAGTTAATAAAATTCAAGAATTACAACACATTATTGACAAAGACAATGAAAATTTGAAATCACCACATTTAGGTACGCCAATCTTAAATTTCAATTACTAAATTTGTTTAATAAAATGTATTCCTTTAATAGACAAAACAAGTGAATCTTTTATATGTAAAGAACTAGCAGCTATTTCGCTGTGTTTGGAAAAAATTAATAGTAATATAGAAATTCTAATGTCAGCCACAAGAAGTGCTAAACAAATAAAATTGAATGTTGAAATTCCAATGAAATACATTGATGATTTAGCTGTCATTGATAAACAATGTGCAGAGGAGAATTTGGTATGAGTTCAACTAAAATATTTTAATATGCTTTGCTAACAAAAATACATTTTAAAGGTAATATTTTTCGAAAAATATAAAAATGGATCGCTGTCAGCCATAATCGGGGAAGACATTTTATTCGATATGAATTGGGATGGAATCATGGGGAAAAAAAAATTTAGCAAATATACTAATTTAAATGCTACTCTTCAAAGTATGTAATAAATTTATAATTTCACAAAAAATAAAGTTAATAATCAATATTAATATGAAAATGTTTTTATAGATGCTTGGCAAACAGCAGAAATTAATTCTATGGCGACATTTGAAAAAAAAATAAGGGCTGATTTCCGCAGAATTCATAATGCAGTAAATAAAAGGAGGTCCAGATTGAGAGCGGCTAAGGAAAATATTGAACCAATTCATCCACTTAAAAGAAAAGCAATTTAATAATTTAATAGTTTTAAATTTTGTTTTTCCAATATATTTAAACTTTAATATATTTTTTTTTAACATTTAAACTTAAATTTTGTTAATTTTTTTTGTTCGTAAGATATTAATAATTTAATAACTTTAATATTTTTTTTTCTAACATTTAAACTTAAATTTTGTTAATTTTTTTTTGTTCGTAAGATATTAATAATTTAATAACTTTAATATTTTTTTTTCTAACATTTAAACTTAAATTTTGTTAATTTTTTTTGTTCGTAAGATATTAATAATTTAATAAAAACTGTGATTCATATGAATTTTTTTTTTTTATTTTCAAATTATTAAAATATGAAGAGTACAAGTAGTCCTGACAAATGAAACCATGTCTTTTATCCGTCATTACTGACAAGGTTCGGACTGGTCACTTGAATGTATGCACTGACAACCTGAATACCCGTCATCGATTATTCTTCGAAGACGGTCAGTGAGTAATACTCAAAGACTGCCAGCGAGTATTCCTCGAAGACGGTCAGCGAGTATTCCTCGAAGACTGTCAGCAAGTTTTCCTCGAAGATGGTCAGCGAGTATTCCTCAAAGACTGTCAGCAAGTATTGCTCGATGACTGTCAGCGCTGACATTATATGAAGGTCAGGCGGACATATCGTGTGTTTTGTCTTTTATAAGTCCTACATTTGTCTTTAGTGACTGTTACTAAAGACTCAGCGACAAGTCAGCACTGACATTTCTAGAGGGTTGTGGGATCAACCAATAAATGTATTTTGAAAATTGGTCAATTTGGATAATAAGCAACATTTAATCAATTCAATAAAAAATGATTTTCCAGACGTTTTCAAAAACGAATTAGGCCATTGCAATAAATTTAAAATACATTTAGAAATTAAACCAAATGCGATACCAGTATATGTTCCAAAGCGCACAGTTGCTTATGCAGCGATCATACAAGTTGAAGAGGAGCTCAAGCGCTTAGAAAGTGTCAAAACTACCTATAGGCACTAATTTAAAGGGCGCACTTTTAGCTAGCATTTTACAAAGAAATTTGTAATTTTTTACAAAAACTTTTTTTTTTTTTTTTTTAGAAATTTAGTTAGAATAAATATTTTTTTTTGTAGAATTTTAGTTAGAATAAATATTTTTTTTTCGTCTTAAAATCACACCCAATTCCGTATAAAATACCGCTACGAATTTTGCTTCGAAAATGCATTAAAAAATGCGTACAGGGATATCAATATCTAATTAATGCGTACAGGGACAGCTGACAGTTGATATCTTGATATACGAATGTCATATATAAATAATGACATTCGAGTCAAATTAAATTATTACTCAGCTGTCAGCACCAGTGACCAATCGATTCGGTCGATTCTATAGTTTTAGCAGCTTATTATTTTAATTGGTAATTTTTTTCTTATTTGAATAAATTATTTTAAACGGTACATTTCTTATTTGCAGATTTTGTAAAAAAAAATTATTGAGTATATGACTCTAGAGAAAACAGTCTTAAATAACTATTACCAGAATTTCAAATAAGAAGATTTAATTATATTTTTATGCTTATTACTAATAGTAATTTTAAAGTTGAAAAGTTCCAACCAGTTTTTGAGTGAATTGAAATGCAATTGAGTTTTGGAAGACGTAAAATATGGAAATTCAAATTCAAGAATATATAATTTCAATTGCGATACAGTTATACAAATTTATGCAATAATCAAGTAAGAATTCAAGAATATTGATATAGAAAGTATTAATTCTGAAATTTATATTTGCTATGTCAGTTTTATAAGTATTAATCGCCATACGAGCATCGAGCATCACTCTATGATAAAATACTTTACATAAATCTTAATCAACGCTCTTCTAGTAAAAATTATGTCCCAAAAGACTATAAAATTAATCAAACTTAAGATTGATTTTTCTTAAATAAAGTGTTTTACAGATTAATTGGTTTACGTAAAACGTAAATCAGAAATTTTCCATATTTTTGTTGTAATTACGCATTTATGGTATTTATCGATACTTGTCAATATGTCAATTGAGGAAATTGGATATGATAAACTATGCCACTATAATACTAACAATGAATATAAATGCATAGCTGAAAATACATATGTAAAAATTTGTATTCTTTTGAGATTGATATTTTTTTTTTTAAATTTGTATTCTTTTGAGATTGATATTTTTTTTTTATGCAAACAAAATAGTGTTATAAAAAAATCAGTTTGCAATTCACATATCAGCCATTATCGCCTACTTTTAGGTAATTTACTTTTTGTATGAATAAATAAAGGTGGTTTTACTTTAGTTCAGTGACATTTATTCTTTTTCAATTTCAAACAACAAATTCAACTGTCAAATTATAACGAAAGTGTGGCAAATTATTTAAATGATTTATATTTGTTTAAATCCTTTATCTGAATTTAATGACTCTGACTCATATTTTTTTTTGGATATTACTCGATCGATAAATAGCTATTTTTATAAATCTCTTAATTTTATTTTAATTAAATTACTTATCAAATATAATTTTTGACAATATCCAACAATTAAAATACAAAAATTTTACATATACTTTTCGATTAGTTTTACAGCAAATCGTGTTTTCGGAAATATCCCTTCATCATATGACAACAAAATATTAATAAATTAATATTGAAATATGTAAATAGTAATTGCATATGTAAATAGTAATATGTAAATACTGAAAACATAAATATAAAATAGATTATTTTAAAAATATGGATTTATTTTATTTAGGATTTATTACGATTATATTGAGAACGATTTATTACATAAAAAATTGAAGCATTTACGAAAAAAATCCATCCCATATTAAGTATTTTTATAATATTTTCTACTCAGCTGTCAGCACCAGTCAATATTTATATCAGCTTATTATTTTAATTGGTAATTCTTATTTGAAATATTATTTTAAACGTTACATTTCTTATTTGAAAATATTAATCTTAATGAAATAAATTTTAATTAATGGGTTGTTAGGATAATGGCGAGCAAACCGAGCGGAGCATATTTTAGAAAGAAAAGAAAATTACAGGAAGAAAACGCAGAAAAACATAAAAAAATTTCAACTTTCTTCACTAAGGTAACAAAAGTTACAGCTGACGATAACTCGGTCAACACAATAAATAATGAATCTGCTGAAACCAATAATAATGAATCTGTATTAAATCTAACAAGCGGCGTAACGAATACTGTGTCATGTACGGAATCAGTGCAACAACTGGTGAACGAGGAGGATTCATATCCATGCCCAATTAACGATGAAGACATCAATAATTTAATTAGTTCGTTAAAAAAAAAAAAAAAAAATCCTACTGACAAAGCTAATTTTAATAATAGAATTTTGAATGACACTCTAAAGAAATTTGTAATTGAGAATGGGCCTTGCAGACCAAAAATTATATTTCCTAAAAATGATAAAAAAAGAAGATTTTCAGTCAGTTTTTATACGAGAATTTCGCATACAGGTCAAGTTACAAATTTGTTTTGGCTTTGCTATTCCGCAATTGAAAATAAAGCTTATTGTGAACCTTGTTGGCTATTTGGAAATAACCAACAACTACATAATATAGTCAATGGAACTAATGATTGGAAAAACTTGCACCAAACAATTACTAGGCATATGCATTCACACTTACATATAAACTGTTGCATAATTTATAATAATTGGAAAGTTGGTCAGTCAATTATATCCAATAAAAATCTTGAAAGGCAATTACTGAATGAAAAAAAATTTTGGACAGATGTTTTGGAAAGATTATTTAGTATCACTTTGCGGTTGACAAAATGTTCCCTGCCCTTCAGGGGACATCGTGAACACATCTTCGAAATTTATAATGGAAATTTTTTAAGTGAAGTGGAACTTTTGGCTAAATATGACCCAGTGATGAAAGAACTTTTGCAAAAACCAAAAGGACAAATTAAATATTTGAGTCCCAAAATTCAAAATGAAATAATATATTGTTTGGGACATAATTTGCAGAACAATATAATAAAAAGAGTTAGAGCATGCCCTTTTTACACGATAATTATGGACACTACTCAAGATATAACTAAAGTAGACCAATTGTCCATTATCATTAGGTACATCGATATCGAGAAAGATAAATTTGGCAATACTATCAAATTTAATATTTGTGAAAGTTTTTTGGGATTTATAAATGTGACAGATCGAAGTGCTGGTGGTCTAACCAACGAAATTTTAAATTTTATAACAAAATCTGATTTGGACATTCATAAATGCCGGGGCCAAGGATACGACGGTGCCAGTGTTATGAGTGGTATTTATGCAGGCGTTCAGAAACGTATTAAGGACATTGAAGAAACAGCAGAATTTATTCATTGTGCTGCACATAACACCGGTTTGATAATTAATGATGCTGTCTGTGGTGTTAGAGAAGTGTCAACATTTTTCACTGTACTACAAGATCTGTTTAATTTTTTTGGAGTAAGTCTCAACAGATGGGAATTACTTGCGTCGTTTACAAGCGAATCAAGTAAAACACTAAAGAAATTAAATCCAACTCGTTGGGCTGGAAGAGCAAGATCACTTACTGCTGTGACAATACGGTATAAGGATATTTTGATGGCACTTACTAAAATTTCTCTGACTTTCAAAAACAAAAAGGATAGTGATGAAGCAAATAGATTGTTGAAATCTATGGCTAATTTTGAATTCGTATTTCTATGTACAATTCTATCTAAGATATTCACACTCATATATACAGTTTCAAAATTGTTACAATATAAAGAATTGGATTTAATAACTGCGAGGAATAATTTACAAAATGTTGTTCATAGAATTAATCATTTTCGGCAGTCATATATTGAAATTAAACTTGAAGCTATAGAAATTGCTTCCAAATGGGAAATAGATCCAAATTTCAAAAATATTCGTCATAGAAAAATAAAAAAATTTCACGATGAATTATCTGAAGATTACCGACTTGCGAATTCAGAAGAAAATTTTAAAATTAACACATATTATAGAGTGTTTGATATTATTAGTACTCAAATGAAATATAGATTCCAGTCTATGAACCAAATTATTGACAAGTTTGATTTCCTTCAACCACAAAATATTATAACAAAGACTGAAGCTGAAATAAAAAATTTCGCTAAACTTTTACAGAATTATTACTCAACTGATCTCACATTAGCATTTGAAATCGAAATAATACTTTTTAAACGTAGTTTTGGAACTCAAACTCAACTAACTGATATTAAAAGCATTAAAGATTTATATAATTTCTTACAAATAACACATAGCTATATGGCCTCGTCTTTTAGTGAAGTTTCAATAGCGCTGCAACTTTTTCTAACATTACCTGTAACAGTCGCTTCTGCTGAAAGATCCTTCTCCAAACTAAAAATAATAAAAAACTACCTCAGGAACTCAATTGGCCAGGATCGTCTAAAATATATGGCATTGCTGTCAATTGAAGCTGAAGAAGCAAACAAACTTGAATTGACACAAATAATAAAAGATTTTGTATCGGCAAAAACAAGAAAAAAATCTTTTAATATTTAAATAGTTATACCAAAAAAAATTGCAATAATTTTTAATTAATTAATTAATATTTTAATATTTATTTTCTAGAAACTGAAATGTTATTTTTTTTTTTTAAATAATTCATTAAAAAAAAAATTTGTTTACAAATATAATTTGTAATAAAACAAAATTTTTTTTTTTTTTTTTTTTTAATTTATGTGGGGGAGTGGGCGCAAAATAAATTTTTGCCTAGGGGCGCAATATTTGTAGTTTCGCCACTGTGCGCCGGGTGTAAAGTCAGCGACGGGGGCTTTTCAACAAGCAATAGAATCAATTCTAGCAGGTGTTCAAAATGCTGCACCCTACTTAGACGATGTGTCAATTGCAACCAAGACGCTTGAAGGAAATTTCAGCACTGTTCAAGAAGTTTTGAAACGAGCTAAGGTCGTTTTTAGGCGCGGTAAATTATTACAGCAAATTCATCAAAGAAATGCGAAAACTACGGGCACCATTAGACGAATTGTTAAAAAAAAACGTGAATTGGACATGGCCAAAAAACTGTCAAGAGTCGTTCAAAAATTTTAAAAAATTGTTATCATCAGATCTTTTACTGACGCATTACGATCCATCACTGCCTATAACAGTAGCGGCAGACGCTTCAACAGCCGGTATTGGTGGACGTATATCGCATACCATGCCAGATAATTCTGAAAAAGCTATTTATTACGTGTCGCGCGCGCTTACATCAGCTGAAAAAAATTATAGGCAGATCGAAAACGAAGCACTGGCACTAGTCTTCGCCATAACCAAATTTCACAAAATGATATACGGCAGGAAATTTACTCTTCTGACTGATCACAAGCCATTACTAGCGATTTACGGTACAAAAAAAGGAATCGCAACACATACAGCTAACAGGTTACAACGCTGGTGTTTAGTATTAATGGCATACGATTTCAACATCAAATACATAGCAACAGCAGATTTCGGTTACGTGGACGTGCTTTCCCGCTTGATAAACAAAAATCCAGAACCAAACGAAGATTTTGTAGTAGCTTTAGCAACTGCAATCGAAGATGACATTTCCGGGATTCTTCAAGAGAACATAAAAAAATTACCAGTTACTTACAACATGGTAAAAGCAGCTACATGCAAAGACAAAACTCTTCTGGAAGTTCGTCATTATCTTGAAACTGGATGGCCAAAGAAGTCATGCAACTTGGTAAATGAGGTAAATTCATTTTTTATGCGTAAAAATTTTCTTTCAGTTGTAGATGATTGCATATTATACGGCGAAAGGCTGGTGATACCCAAATGTTATCAGCAGCGTATCATCAGACAACTGCATAAAGGTCATCAAGGTATAGATAAAATGAAAACGATTTCGAGATCTTATACCTACTGGCCCTGTATCGATGCTGATATTGTGAATTACGTAAAGAATTGTCAAAATTGTGCATCAGCAGCAAAGTCTCCAGTGAAGTCAAAATTATTTTCATGGCCAGTCCCTGCGGAACCTATGGAAAGAATTCATATCGACATCGCAGGTCCTGTCAACAACAGCTACTATTTGGTCATGGTAGATGCGTTTTCAAAATACCCAGAAATAGTTCAGACCAAATTCATTACTTCGAGAAAAGTGATAGAAATCATATCAGCTTTTTGTGCAAGATTTGGTCAACCATCAGTCCTCGTATCAGACAATGGTACACAATTTACCAGTGAGCAATTTGAAAAATATTGCGTTGAGAGGCATATAACACATATACGAACAGCACCGTATCACCCACAGTCCAACGGGCAAGCTGAAAGGTTTGTGGACACGCTCAAGAGGGCACTAAAAAAATTAAGTAACACTGGATCTGATACGGAAATTTTGCAAGAATTCTTACTAGCTTACAGGTCTACACCCAACCGAAATGTTCCGCAGGGCAAGTCACTGGCGGAAATGTTCATCAACCGGAAAATAAAAACAAATTTCGACTTATTGCATAAACAATCTCATGTCACGTTAGAACGTAACACAAAGATGGAGAACCAATACAATAAAAAACACGGAGCTAAATCGCGGGAATTCATTGTAGGGGAAGACGTATATGTTGAGCAATTTAAGAACAATAAATCGTTTTGGGTTCCAGCCACTATAACTCAGAAAATAGGAAATGTCAATTATATGGTAAGAATTAACGCTAACAATTTAAATTCTCGTTCAAAAGTTTTCAAGGCTCATGTCAACCAAATGAGGCGTCGAAGTGATCACAACCAGTTCATATTGGACACATGTATAGAAGTACCACAAATAGAATCAACAATGTTAGCACCTTTACAAGATAAATTGGAATTACCGTCACCATCCTTAGCAACATCACCATCTATATCAACACCTTCATCGAGGCTACAAGAAGAACCAGAACTATCAACATCCCAAAATTCTTCGCCGAGAGAAATCATCGCATCAGCTAACGCAGCGATTCCGTCAACACCTCTACCAAGTAATGATTTAACAACCGCATCCAGAGCGTCATCCAGAAGTAGACAAGCTCCGGCTAGGCTTCTCGATTATCATCTATTTTAAACAGGGAGAGATGTTGGCAACCCCAAAATCAGTGGTACCAACCGATCAGCTGTTTCTATTTCGACTCTCGAGTTAAATCGATTATGACAAGACCTCGTAATAGAAATGTCAAGAGGAAGTGGGTCTTCTGTTTTTGGAGTTCAACGTGTGCGGATTATTATTCATCAATCAACATAACATACGAGGGCTGATTGATAATTACGTGGACTGACACAGAAGACACAGTTTTTTTCAGTTTTTTTTTTATTTTTCAACGTAGTCACCTTTTAGGACGATACACTTAGTTAGACGATGTTCCAGTTTTTTGATGCCTTCCAAAAAATATGATTTCTCCAACCCTTCAAAATAGCCATTTGTTTCGTCGATGACCTCAGCATTTGACCCAAATGTCTTTCCTGCAAGCCATTTTTTCATATTTGGAAACAGGAAAAAGTCAGAAGGGGCCAAATCTGGAGAATATGGTGGATGAGGAACCAATTCATATCTCAATTCTAATAATTTTGCTGTTGCAATTCCTGATTTGTGAACTGGTGCATTGTCTTGATGAAAAAGAACTTTTTTCTTTGCTAAATGTGGTCGTTTTATTATAATCTCTTCATTCAAACGATCCAATAATGTTGCATAATATTGTCCTGTGATTGTTTTTCCTTTTTGTAAATAATCGACATGGATTATACCATGAGCATCCCAAAAAACAGTGGCCATAATCTTGCCAGCTGATTGAACTGTTTTTGCCTTCTTTGGAGCCTTTTCACCTGTAGAAATCCACTGTTTTGATTGTTATTTTGTCTCTGGTGTGTAGTAGTGTATCCATGTTTCATCAACGGTTATGAATCGACGCCAAAAATTGACTGGATTACGTTGTAATAACTCCAAAACTTGCTTTGATGTTGTCACACGATTGCGTTTTTGATCAATTGTAAGCAAACGCGGCACCCATCTTGCAGATACCTTTTTCATATCCAAATATTGATGTAAAATATTAAAAACACGTTCCGATGAGATGTTCACGATGTCAACAATTTCCCGCAATTTCACTCTTCGGTCATCTAGTACGATATCATGGATTTTATCGACCATTTCTGGAGTAGTCACTTCATTTGGACGCCCAGAACGTTGTTCATCAATTGTGCTGGTACGGCCATTTTTAAACTCAGCAAACCACTTGCAAACCATTGATTTCGAAGGTGCAGATTCACCATAATATTTATCCAACTTTTCTTTAGTTTCCTTTGCTGTTTTCTGCCTCAAAAAATAATGTTTTATCAACACACGAAATTCGTTTTTATCCATTTTTAAAAATTCACTGAGATTGACTTACTTAAACGACTGTTACATGGAAAGTATACAAGATGTCGACTTTAAATTTTATATATAGCCTAGTAAATGATTTTAGAGGTAAAAAATACTTACTTTATAGCTGTGCATTACCTGAATCACAGGTAGTCCACGTAATTATCAATCAGCCCTCGTATTTCTCATTTATAATTAAGTTGTTCTTTATATAATTATTATAACGTTTATTTCTCAATTAAATAATATAATTAGTAATCTCTATTTAAGCATTTTTAATTTGGTTCCTATCGAACTTAAGGAGATAACAGTAATATTAGAGAAACGAATGTAAATGATCATCAAAATTTATATTTTAATCCAACACATTCGTATTTATCACAAAATAATATGGCAGCAAGGCAAGTTTTAGGTAAAGATTTACCATATTTTAGTGGTTCATAAAATGAATGGCCGTTGTTTTTAAGTTCATTCGAAAGGTCTACAGCTATTTGTAATTTTTCTAATGATGAAAATATTATAAGATTGCAAAAATGTTTAAAAGGTAATGCATTAGAATCAGTACGAAGTAAATTATTATTACCAGAAAATGTACCCAGTATAATGCAAACTTTAAAAACTTTATATGGATGTCCAGAATTAATTATTCATAATTTATTACAAAAAATTCTAAGTTTTCCACAATTAAGAGAAGATAAAATTGAATCTATTGTTCAGTTTTCTTTAATGATTGAAAATTAATGTAGTATGTACAATTAAAGTATCAAATATGAATGACCATTTGAATAATCCAACAATGTTACAAGAATTGATTATTAAATTACCAACAAGATTAAAATATGATTGGGCTTTAGGGTAAAACAAGCAGTTGCGAGCCTCCCCCCCAGTTACGAGCCTTTCGAATTTTATTTCATATATAGCTAAGCTGAGGACAAAAAAAATATATTTTTTGTTTTTTTATATTGTAACGTGAAGAATTTTTGACAAGTCTTTTATATACTATATTTGTTTAATTTGCCATTTTCAGTGTGTTATTCAATGTGTTAAGAAGTTAGTTCCGGATCACTAGGAAAACAGGTAAGAATAAGTGTTTTTCTTAAGGAATAGTTTTTTCATGGGCCTTTTATACCATAAATTTGATATTATTTAATATCTTTAGCATTTAATATTGTTCGATAATATAATTAAGTTAATATTTATTGAATTTTTTATTAATTATTTATGTTATTTTAATAAATAATTGTGGGGCTGGTTACTAAGTCCAAAAATCCATAATTTTTAGTCGCGAGCCGGGGGAGGCTCGTGACTAAATTATGTGAAATTAAATAAATATCATATACGAGCCCTTAGAAAAAATATTTAGTTTCCGTTGCTATTTACTGTTTTTAAAATTTAAGTGTACTAAATGTTTAAATTTTGTTATTGTTAATTAAAGGAAATGAAAACAAAAACATAAATATGGCAAAAAAATATACGAAATCAGATATGATATCTGCTTTAACGGCAATTAAAGCAGATAAAAATCCTTTATCAATACGAGCTGCATCGAGGATATACAATATTCCCAGGCCTACTCTCCAGAATAGAATTCATGAAAGAACTAAAAAGTCAGGCCATGGCCCTTGTACCATTCTAACAAAAGAAGAGGAGCAAAAAATTGTTAATTGGTTAGTGGTTAACCATACTAAAGGCTTTCCTCGTCGAAAACACGACGTACGGTGTGTGGTGAAAGATTTTTTGGTAGCATCGCCTAGAGAAAACCCATTTAAAAATAACTTACCTGGTGATACGTGGTATAATTCATTTCTTAGGCGCCACCCTGAGCTAGCAGTCAGAACGCCTGAAGCAATTACTGACGCCAGTTCTAAAGTATCTGAGGCAAACATTCGTAACTGGTTTAATCAAATTAATACGTACCTAATTGAGAAAAACTATTCTGAGATTTTGAACGATCCTACAAGAATTTTTAACGGAGATGAAACAAATTTCATGATGTGCCCGAAAGGTGGCAAAGTTCTAGCTCCAAGAGGTAATAGTTTTACTATAAATAAATATTTACAATAATTTCTTGAATTTAGGTGCAAAAAATATATACGAAACTGACCGAGGGCAAGCTAAGGAAAACGTTACAGTTATGTTTAGTTTTTCAGCTTCTGGTTATATGACTCCACCATTAGTTGTATTCCCATATAAGAGGATGCCATCAGATATTTTGCATTCTATTCCAGAAGGAATAAAATGGCTTAAATCGGATTCGGGTTGGATGACGTCCGAAGTCTTTTACGATTATATAAAAGACATATTTTACCCAAGTATTATCGAGAACAAGATAGCGCTTCCAATTATTCTTTATGTAGATGGTCATAAAACACATCTTACTTATGCGCTATCGAAGCTTTGTGAAGAATTGAAAATAATATTAATATGTTTATATCCTAATTCGACAAGAATATTACAGCCAGCTGACGTTTCTGTATTTAAGCCAGTAAAAACTGGTTGGCAAAGAGCAGTTCAAAATTGGAGAATTGTTAATGTAGGTAAAAAACTGTCTAAAGTCAACTTTACTCCAATACTTAAAAATGTTATTGAAACCAGTGTTAAAGAGAAAAACATAAAAAATGGCTTTCGTGCATGTGGTCTTTTTCCTTTTGATGCTAATGCAATTGATTATTCTAAGTGCCTTGGAAAGAATTCAAGAGAATTTCATGTTACAGGTGAACATGATTTAGTCAAAACTTTAACTTTTAAAGAATTCGCAGAATTTGCTGGTGAAAATAAAATAGAAGAGCTGAAACATTCTGATGAATATCTTAATACACATTCTGAAGATTTCTCAATTCTTTTAAAAATTTACAAACGTTTAAGTGCTGGTGAAATTCAATATGAAGTATATTTTATGTTGTGTGTAATTATTATTTGAAAATCTTTAACTTATGTATTATATCTTTTTAGGATATTCAAGGCGAAGATTTAAATTTAAACGATGATCCCATTGAATTTGAAACAGAAGATATTGAGGACTTCAGCGAAGTATTTATGATATTATCTGTAAATGTTAAATGAATTTATTTTTAAATTACTTTTATTGTCTAGCCCAAATGTAGACAGAAACCTAAAGATTCTTTAATTAATGAAATACAGACCATTCCACTCGAAGATTGCGAAATTCAAAACTATGAAATAGTGGACGAAATTAATCAGAACTTGTGATGTTCGTGTCCAAGAGTACCTAAAAATATAAAAAAAAATTAAAAAAAAAGAGAATCCTTAGTTAGTTAGGAACGAATTCCTGTAACCTATTTGTTTTGTTGTTTACAGCTCGGATATTGTCATAATTATATAATCTTGTCCTTCATCTTCATTATTAATTAATTATTATTATAATCCAGAGGTATAAGATTTATATTTGCCATGTTTGTTTACGTTTATGACTTTGCAACATAAAAGTGGTTATATCCACGAATTTGTGGTATATTCAACAAATGTAGTAAGCTATAGTGCAGCTACAAAATTAACAATGTTATCCACCAGAGGTCGTATACTTGTTGAAAAGGCAATAGAAATTATAAATCAATAAAATAATAATAATAAAATAAGGGCAAACTAAAAAGGGATATTTCCTTTTCGGAGACAAGATCAGGCGATGTTAATTATAGTAGTAGTGGGAGAATAAAAGATCCACTAATAATAACAAATATCTGCTGATAAGGGAATTTGATAAAAGTTATTGATAGGTAAAGTGAGTTGCTAAGGATAAAATCATAAAAAAATCAGTAGCAGGAAAATATAATAAGCTTAAAATATCATTTTTATAGATTTACAAAAATATATAGATAGTGAGTGATAAATATATAATAGATTTTGTTATGTTAAAATAATTAGTGTAAATTTATTTAGGTAAATTAATAAATCATCTGATACTAAATAGTACGATACCATAAGAAATATATTGGAATAGGAAAAATTAATGTAAGGAATCAGTAGTTTAGTTTGGAATAGAATAAAGAATATATATTGATTTTTTTTCTTATTAGTGATGAAAATAAAAAAAAAACAGAAGGATAAGAATTCATTCTTCTTCACAAAATATAACAGTTAATATACAGCCTGGACAACGCTGAACCAGGTGAGACTGTGTCGTTCTGTGCTATTGTGAAGTGTACATATTTTTTTTTTTTTCATTGTGTTTTAGGTGAGCGGTCTAGACATTCCAGGATAAGCTTGGTGCTGGGAGGTTTGCGCGTGAAGCTGTCAACAACATAAGCTGCCAATTGGCATAAAAGGAAACTGTAAGTCAGTAATTTTATATTAATTGGTAAAATCCGGAGAATGTAGATTCCGTGAATCTATAACATAGTGGAGGAGTGAAGTGTGTTCCCGACATAGTAGGGCGGGCACACAGTTTTTGTCTGGGTTAGTAATCCAGGTTGTATGAAATTTGGTGCAATAAAGATATCAATATGAATATATAAAAAAAATGAATAACATTCATTAACAAAGCATTTAATTATTAAAATTTATATATTGAAATAATTTCATATCGCAATAATAAGAAAATCAATATTAATTTTTTATGATTAGTTAATATATTACAAATAAAATTTAAAATAGAAGTATACATGCATATAAATAACTAGATTAGATAGAGATATTGTGTACATACAATAATGCAGTAGTATATTAGATTTAACAAATGAAAATTATAAAGTATAATATTATATAAAAGCTGATGGCTATAAAACCCGATTGCTATTTTTTTTATATTTATGTTGTTAGTGAACATTAGGATGTGTTGCTAGATGGCGTTAAATGGTGGTGAAGAAGGGTGGATAAAGTACTGTGTTGGGTATTCAAATTTAAACAATAGAATGCACTGAATTTCTTACATTTTTTTTTAAAATATGGGATTACCAAATTGTGGTCCGGTGATCAAGGATCATCACAGTTATTCTGTGGTAGATTGTAAAGGGTGGGTAGAGAAAGACCATGGTGGTTAAACAACTGAACCACATAAAAGTAGTATAGTGGGTGTGTTGTGTTGTATATGTTAAGATCCATTTTAGATTCCTGTGTCGTCCACCTTTCTTAATAGTTGATTCCCACGCATCCTTTCTTAGAGATTATACTTAGGTGAAACATAGCACGTGGAATGAAGATGAATGTAACCCGGCTTTGCAGCAGAACCCTAAAGTGAGCTAGTGGGGTAATATACGTGCTAGGCTGCATTAGTATAGCCGTGAAATGGAAAGATTTGTGCTGGAGGTCTTAGGTCGTCGAATGGAATACATCCATAAATTTTTTTATATGTGAGTATTCAAATAAACATGCAAATGACGCACAAAAATATGGTATTTAAATGTCACAATACGATAATTGAAATTATCTTAGCACAAAAATTGTTTTTCATAATTGTTACAAACTTAGTGCAAGATATACCAATAATCTTTTTAAATCAGTCAAGTATTGAGATAACAGATTTTCTTAGTGTTCCAGAAACACCTGTTCGAACAGGAAATAGAAACACTGAAAGACGTAGTTTTATAATATCTTCTACTCCATTCCAAAAAGCTGAGGAAATAAAAATTGAGAAAAAGATTACTGCTGCTAATTTAAAAGAAGAAAAGTTGAATAAAAGAATTGAAAATAAGAAATTAAAAGAGCAAAAGGCTAGAATTATTGCCCAGCGGAAGGTTGAGCGCATGGAAATAAAAGAAAAAAAGAAACAGAAGATTAATAAGAGTAATAAAAATGAAAATATAAATATGAGCAATAAGGAAAATAGCAACAGGTTCAACTTTTTATCTACTACTAACAGCTCAGAAACTGCAACTAACAACATTTTAACTGATATTTTAAGTGATACTGATAGTCATATAAAAAATAATAATACTAAGGAAGCTCATGTACGTCAATTATTTGGTGAACCGCAACAAGTTGAACAAAAAAATCCATACGTTAATGATATTGAAGTTTCTGGTATTTGTTTTGAATGTGCTGGGCACATAACTATAATTAATAAGGGCATTGTGTGTTTAGTCTGTAAAAAACGAAAATACCATATTAATTGTGCAATTAAAATGGACTCTGATAATAATATGGATGATTTTAATTTATTTAGTTGCAAAGTTTGCATAGTAAGCTATTAGATATTTAAGAATTTTCATTCCTAAAATCCAAAGTTATTTATATTGATGTATTTTTTGTTTTGTTCATTAACTTTAATTGAAATAAGTGTTATTTTTTTATAAATTGGATTGTTTTTGTCATAATAAATATATTTTGGTAACTATAATATTGTTTTTCTATTTAATATAATACAAAATATAAATAACTAACAGATGTTTTGCTCCAAACTATGGGGGCTCGTTTCTAGCAAAATCTACAGGCTCGCCACTGGCATATGTACGGCTCGCTACTAAAAATCTGACCAATTTATGAATTTTATTAATTATCTTATATTTTAAATTAAACTAATTGAATTATGGCTAGTTTAATTGAAACCTAAATATTCAAATGTTCTAAATAAATATAATTCATTAAAATCGGTCAAACCGTTTATTTGTAGGAAGCTATCGAATTATAAAAACTCCTTAAGTCGGGCTCGCAACTGGCTTTTTACCCTATATAAAATTTTTACTTAATGTAAAAATAAATTAATATGATTTTACCAATTCCAGACATACGACCTTCTTCAAGTGCACAGGCTCAATCATGGACTAAGCCTAATATATTTATTTAGGCAAATCCCCTCAGTTATGGTAGTCGTGATAATTCGTCAAATATGATTAAAGAAAATGCAAAAATATCCCCCGTCCCATATTCAGAGCTGACAAACACTCTACCAGATGAAGAATCAGATAATTTTAATCAATTGAATGTTTTGAAACAATTGGCAAGTCTTATATTAGTGTTGTTATAAAGTATGTTTTTATTGCTATTGGTATATACAGCTAACTAATAATATTTATTTATTTAAAAAATTGTATGATTCTATTCAAAATGTTCAAAATTGTTTTAGATGATTCTGAGATTTCTACAGGCCAACAATACCAAATACATGATGTACAAAAAAAATTGGAAAAAAGAATAAGTGGTTTGGAGGTTGTGTTTCGACGTTTGACAGAAACACTTAACATTATGAAAACGGATATAAAATGTATTAAAGATTACCACTAAATATGACTTCGTTATTCCAATACAAGAAGATTTTGGGGATTTAAATGAGAAAATTATTAGTGATACCCACTTTGCAGCTTATTTCGTATGTATATAATAAAGTATAAAAAATATATTTCAGATAATATAACAAAAAAAAATCAGAAAAATATTTTAACACCGTATAAACCAATTCTAAATGCATGTCCCAACTCATTCCGTCTAGCAAGAGTTTTTTTGCTGACAACATTTTAGCCCAGTATAATTGGGATGGCTCACACCAGCGCAAAGAATTTAGAACATTGAAAACGCTCAACTCAATTTTATTTGGTAATTATTATCTAACAACGTTACAACCTTTTAGATGATTTAATTTTAATATTTTAATTTTTTAGATGCATGGAAAGGAGATAATTTCGAAAATGTTGCACAATACTAGATAAGAATGCGTGCTCAAATGCATACGGGTCGACATCGCAGATTCTAGAGAGAAAAGAAAGAACCTACTTCAACATTAACTTCAGCTGAATTAGCAAATAATTAATAATATATGTATCTTTATTGAATTTAATATATACGCTAAAATGAAATTATTAACTGAAATTATTATTAACTAAAATGAAATTATTAATGTTAAAATTAAAATTGCATCAGCTTTTATAAGCTAATGTTTTTCTTTATTTTTAGGTTGGCCAGACTCAATAAAGCTAATTTTATATACGCTTAATTTACTTCTTCAAACTGTTGGTGGAATTTCATCTGCAAAAACTAGAAGAGAAAACTTTAACAGCACCATCAACAAAATCATTATTTTTAAAAAAGTTAGTATTATTTTTGACTAAAATATTTTTTTAAAAAAATACGAAAATAATATTAATTTTTTTTCATAGATCAATTTGACATTGGATGAATTAAGGAGCCATCTGCAATACATCCCTACATAATTGCAGTTGGTGAAAATAAACTGTCAACATCATCATTTTATGTATCAATTGAAGGAGAACTAATAATTTTACCTCCTGAATTCAACTTTATCGAAGCTGTTGATTTTTTATTTAAATCACATTACATATTTGGACAACATTTTCAAAACTCCGTGAAAACGTTTTGGAATTTTGTAGCCTATTATTTTTATGGTATCTCCACAAATAAAGTTACAATTAGAATTAAAGAAATTTCAAATAAATTTGATGTTGAAGTAGATCTTCAACAAAAATAAATATGTTTTGTTATATTTGTGGTAAGGAGTTTTTATGTTTTAAAAAATTAGAAATACATTTAAAATAATATTGAATTTATTAAAAAACGATAAAATTAAATCTGTAGTTAATACAGCATGGTATAGTACTTTCAATACTATAGCTGCTTTAAAAAATCATATTAAAAATCATAAAATAATAATTAAAATGAGTGCACTAACAATAACATGTTATCAACTGACGATAATTCTAATGATATATTTGCACCAATATCTTTAATTAATAATAATTTACCACAAATTGATAAATTGTTAAATTTCGAAAATTATATGAAAAGTTTTTATTCTAAAATGAACACGTTAGGTTTACCAGAGCAAACAATAACTAGTATTTTTGTGGAAACAAAAGTGATAACAGAAGGCGCAATTAGTTTAATTCTATCTAAATCAGAAAACATTAATATATCTTATGAACAAACTAAGATATTTGATACATTTACACATTATATATCTCAATTTAAGAGAAAAAAAATATTTAAAGAAAATCTTTTTTATGATGAACCAATAGAAATTCCTATTGGATTCAGATCAGAAATTCGTTTCAATAATAAAACTTGTTCATACAAGAAAAAATTAGTCCTGAATATATTTCAATTTGTTCCAATTTCTTTAACTTTAGAAAAAAATCTTTCAAAATAATTATTTTGCTGATCTTTTTATAAATTACAACAAGTCTCATATTTGTGAACCTAGAATTTATAACAATACTTGTTGCGGAAATCTATTTCAATCTTTAAAATCTAATTTTATACAAAACAAATATGTACTAATTCAAGTAGCACGAGTTCTTGGTAGTTAAACAATAATTCATAAAATTGGCGCTATTTATTTTACAATTGTTAATTGTCCACTTCATTTAAAATCTAAGCTTCAAAATATTTTCCTTGTTTCTCTTTTTTTTTTGTAAACGATTTATACGTACATACAAACTTCAATTTAAATAATATTTTAAAACCTATAGTAACTAATATTAAAAAACTGGAAAATGAATATATTGTATATCACAAAAATTACTAACTGTGTAGGATGGCAGCATTTGATTTGGCTATAATTGCACAAGAAAATTTATTAAATAAAATGGAACATGTTACGAGAAATATACGAGTTGGCAAACAGAAATCCATGCTTCCATTTCAGAAAGGCATAGTTATCAGCATAAATGCCTTAAAAATGTTGTTTGATGATTTGAAGGATGAATATAAGATTACATATTTATTAACATACAGATATGTTGTTTGATGATTTCAATGATGAATATAAAATCACATATTTATTAACATTAAGGTTAAACCAGGACCCTTTGGAATTATTTTTTGGCGTAATGCGAGCAAAAGGTGGCTGTATGACCATCCTTCAGCCCTAGAGTTCAAAAACCGTCTACGAAATTACTGTCTGACCATTTGTAGCGGATTAATAATATTAAATAAAGTAATAAATAAAATAAATATAAGACTTAAATAAATAAAATAAATCTTAACACAATTTTAATAGTACGCATTGAAATATTTCAATTATGTTAAGTTATTACATTATTACACGTCTGTAATTACCACCTTTTAATTTAAGAGAATTAAATTCGCGCCGAATTGCATTCAGCACTGCCAAAAGAGGCACTTCGGTGCCTCTGAAGCACTTTTACAAAATTGAGGCACTGAGGCACCGGAAGGCACTCAAAAAAATGTAGAGAGGCACTCTTGATTTTATTTTAAAGTAAAAATAAATTAATTGTTATGCATACAAATTTTCTTAAATATTGAGTTTTTTTGGATCATATACGGAATTACGTACGTGAATTTATTATTCCTAGAAAATTGTTAATAGGGTAATTAGAAAACGACAATTGCCAACTTAACAAATTTAATTTTGTCATCTGTCGTTCAATATAAAAATAAATTTAAAATGCGTTCTAATTATTTTAAAGTTTATGCTGTTTAAATTTTTAACTTAATAAAGTTTAAACTTTTGTTTTATTGCATAATGAACATAAAAGAGAAACAAACACTTTTGAAGTAAGTATTAAACTTTTTTAAAAAAGTTCTGTTTTAAAACTTATACATTTTCAGTTTCAATAAAATATCTTCAGATTCGACTTGAAAACATTTTTCTACAGTAGTTATTTCAAATAATTCAAATGATGAGTCGTTTGAAATGGGAAGTCAAAATGCTACAAAGAACCAAAAGTAAGTAATTTTTTTTAGAACCATAACGTGAGATTAATTTTACAATTTTTAAAACAAAATTCCTGAAAAATACAAATCATATTTTAGAATATGAAAACAATTTGACGTTAAGTTCACCTGCCAAAAAGAAGAAACTGTGAGTGAAATATTGTTTTTTTGTAGCAGCAAATATAGGAATTATATTTATTTTTTTCAGCTTAAGTAAACCATCGTCCAAATAAACAGCAGATCGAAATTTTTATCCGAACTGGCTTACAACTTTTCCGTGGTTAGTTGAAAAGAATAAACGGGCATACTGTAAGTTTTGTGAACAATCGTTGCCAAACAATCTTTCATTATTAAAAAGACATAATGATACCAAAACTCATATAAATGTAGTAAACTCGTTAAAAAATCAGGCTCATATTGCTGAAGGTTCAATACGTGATGAAGAAATGTTTATAACTAAACAAAAAATTGCCGACTTAAAAATTTTGATGTTTATAATTAAAAACAATTTACCATTCAGTTTAATTGATTCACTAGTAGATCTTATTAAATCCATCGATCCCGGTTCAATAATTTGTAAAAAAATTATTAGAACTAAGGGAACCGATACAATAACTACATTATTTGCGGAAGAAGGTACTAAAACTTTAGTAAATATATTGCAGGTGCGACGTTTTTCCATTATAGTTGACGAAACTACAGACGTTAGTTCAAAAAAATGCTTAGCTTTAATCGCAAGATATTTCGATTATGAAAAAAATATAACTAAGGACAGTTTTCTTGCAATTTTGGAACTCGAAAATGCAGATGCTCAATCGTTTTTGACTGTATTAATAATTTTTTTGACCTGTATTATATTCCATTTGAAAATTTAATTCGATTTGCTGCAGATAATGCAAGCGTTATGATGGGCAAATCTGGTGGTGTCCAAGCATTGTTCAAAAATAAAAATCCATATTTGTTTTCGCTCGGATGTACTTGTCATTCACTTCATTTATGCTCGAGCAATGCTGCAAAAGAACTTCCAGATGTATGTGAAAAATTGGCCAGAAATTTTATTACTATTCTTCAGACAGCTCTAAAAGGCAGAATGAATTTAAATCGTTTCAAGCTAATTTTAATGTACCAGCCCACAAAATATTAAAAACTTCAACGACCAGGTGGTTGCCAATGTTCTAGACTTCTAGAACAGTGGCAACCACTTCAACATTATTTTTTACTCGAATAATTCGAATCAAGAAATGTTAACAAGGACTTATCGTTAATTTTTTGTGAGCTAAAAATACACATTACACATAACAAAATATATTTTTATTTTTTAGCATATATTCTAAGACTTACTAACATAACAGCTTAAACAAGGAGTTTCAAAGCGAAACACCTAAAATATATAAATTGCTACCTTTCGTAAAAAGTTTCTTATTAGTTGTTTTACATAATTTTATTAAAAAAGAAAATATTGACGAAAATAATTTAAATAGCATGGATTTTAAAAATACTGCTAATATTTATTTTGATATAAATAAAGTATATATGTAGGATAGTGGTTGGTACACTAAGCAAAGAGTACCAACCCCTGAAAGTAAAACGCGGCGAACACCAACTGCTTTTGACGTTTTAACATTGATTTTAAAACGCAGTTTGTCGCTGGTCATTCTAATTTGAAAAGTCATAGAGTAAAGACGTGTTTGTTTTGAAAGACAAAATATAATGTTCATTCATCGTAATAATTCTAATTCATATTTAAACTTTTAATAAATTATTTATTGTAAAAAATAACCAAAAGGAGTATCATTTTCTCAAAATCCCACAAATTGGGGGCTCAACCGCAGGAAAGCTGAAGGAGAAAATATAACCTGGAAATAAGAAGAAGCCGGTGGAATTAGCAAGAAAATCCGGAAAGATATTTCAACCTGAAAAAAAAATTGCAACTATACATATATGAAAAATAAAATTACGGAAAACATCTGGTAAAGTACAGTAATATATTTAAATAAATTTGGTGAGTGATCATATTATATTATATTTGTAAAATATATGAAAAGTACCGGTATACGAAAAAGAAAACCTTTCGATACATTTGTCGTATGATTTTTTACCACTAGTTATTATTGAGTAAAGTGGTGGTGGTGTAATAAATTGAAATAATTTTTACACCGAAAGAGAAAACGGGTATATAAAACGTGAAAATTGTAAATGCGTAAAAATTGAATATAATTATTTTCGCATTTCATTACTTAGAATATAAATAAAAATCAAATCACATTTTCTATATTTGCAAAAATTCCAATATTTCAGCCAATTTTATAAAATAAAAAAGAAAAAGAAAATTTTGTACAAGACTGTACTTTTATATGCAACAAAAAAAAAAATACATTTTTCCTGTTTAGTATGCACGTGTTTTATCTTCATACAGAGAATAGCCTCGTTTAAATTATGGACATAACCCTATGCACTTACGGGTATTTTGTGTGTTCAAACGAGAAAATTTGTGACATTATGTACATAGGGATATGTTGAAAAAGTTAAGGGCATAACTCGATTTATTTACATAATTTTGACAATTAAATTATTAACGTCAAATCAAAACAAAATTGAAAAAGTTAAAAAAATATGGATGCACAAATAAACAATACAATTTTAAAAGAACGGCCATTTACTGATGAAGAATCAGATGAAATAATTAATATTATGATGGATCCAGATTGCAAAATATTATTTGATTCAAATAAACGCAATCATGTTGCTGGTTGGAAGTTTGTGCAGCAGAAATTGTCAGAGAAAGGAATTGTAAAAACAGCCGATAAAATAAAAAATAGGTAAAATTTGGCATTTCTTGAAATAATACATGTATAGCTATATTTTCACAAATTTCATTGAATGTTCTGGTTGAAATTCTAAATTGTTGCCGAAAAGTATCTTCTGGCCAGCGAGGTACATCGATTTTCCAAAAAAATTGATGCGAAACCATTTTATATTTTTTTTAAAATTTTCGTTTTTTAATTTTTGGTTCATCACCAGATCCAAATACCAATAAGATTTCCATTAAATCCATAGGTGCAGGAACAGGTTCCTCCAAAATTAATTTTATAAATAAAAATAAAATATAAGTTGCTAAAAATATTTCTTCCATTTTAAAACGTCAAACTTCAAATTTATGTACATAAACAAAGTGTACGTTTGAACGCTATTCTAAATTATTTACATAATATGTACATAACCAAATTTTGCATATACTCATAATTTAAACGTAGCTTATATGTATACTAATATAATATACTAGTTTTACTACACTAAATTTTGAAAATGTAGTGTTTTGATACATTAATTTGAAAAAATGTATCAGATTTACTACATTTTGGAAACCAGCAAGTGGTAACACTGGTTGTGATATAAATATTAACCATAATCTACAATTAACTAATATTTGTTGAAACAAAACTCAGTGGTCAACATATCTTTTGTCTATATATATTTAAATAAATAAATAAATATATTATAACATAAACATTAGGAAACATAAGGATAATTTTAGGATAACATAAGGATTACGGAAAAGGAAGAATCAACAAAATTTCCGGTTACAGTATAGAAGAAACATTAATTGAATGCAATGAAGATATTTTACCTACTATACATTTTTTTTTATTAATTTATTTGACATTACCAGTTAGTGTTGCTTCGGCAGAACGTAGTTTCTCTGCATTAAAGAGATTAAAAACTTATTTAAGAAATGATATGGGACAAGAACGTTTATCAGGGTTGGCCCTGATAAATATCATCGAGAAACTGAAATTGATGTAGAAGAAATTATCAATATTTACGGTAGATCTCATTCCAGAAGATTGGACTTTATTCTTTAATACTATTTAATAATTATTAAAGTCACTATTATTATTTTCTATTTTTATTAATTCTGTTATTTTTAAATATTTTTTTTTTTATAATTTGTTTTTTTTTAATTTGTTATTTTTTTATAATGTTTTTTTATAATTTGTTATTTTTTTTCATACTAATACTTGCATATGAAATAAATGCCAATTAATCGCCCCCCCCCCCCCGCGGACTTTCTAGATCCGCCCGTGACATCGATTGTTTATTTTACGAAGAAGAAAGTTTATTTTACGAAAAAATCGCATTTATTAATTCATTATTTAATTGGAAATTAATACAGCTTGATATTTCACAAGCTGATACTGAAAGTTGGGTAAATAACGCTTCTTGAAACTTCAAAACTTCAATATAACTCCTAATTAAATTTTCATTAGGACAGTAGTGATAGTAATTCTTCAAGACACAGTACATAATTAGAATGGGCGATAATTCAAATATAAACTTTTTAAATAATTCTGATACAATATCTGAAAAACCACCTCAAAATCTTTTTGAACCTACAAATATTATATTTAATGATATTATTGAGATCGATAATGAAATTATGGCTAATCAGCCTGAAATACCGGTAGAAATAACTTAAATAACTTATGAAAAATATCAGTTATATTTTCTTCTAAAATCTTGGGGCTGTGAGGAAGAATTGTTGAAAGAAGTTGAAAGTGTGAAATTTAATATTTTAGTATACATTTCTAAAAAAAATTGGAGATACATATTTAAATTACCTGAACTCATTTCTCAATAATAAAATAATTAAGTTTAAATATATATATATATATATATATCGATACCTTCCCGGAAGAATGTATTAAGCGACAATATTTTGAAATTAGCTTTTTATCATAATTTGTAAAATTTGTACTAAGCGCCACATTAAGTCTAATCTATAGTGTTCTATGCTAACTCTAAAGAAAGATAATTGCAAAATAAATTTGTTTTAAGCGACATATATATCTGTTATAGTATTCTCAATATATTTAATTGTTAAAAATGTATTTAACAATTAAATATATAACTAAAAATAGCCGAAGGTGTTGATGAAGCTGTTGCTAGAGATATTGAAGAAAAGGATTTAATAGCTTTAAATATAAAGCTAGGTCCACGAAAAAAATGTCTGAGAGTTTTAAAACAATTTCAGATCCATAATGATAATGATCAAAATATTATATATATATATATATATATCTCAGCCAACTATCTCTGAGAACTTACAGATACCACAAGATACCACAATCGCCTTCAACTTCGATTACATAATCTTTGACTTTGACAAATTAATTTTCTCAATCACCATCAACTTCAATTACATCTTTCGGTGAACTGGAGGAGCGTAAAATATATGGCATTGTAACTATAATTTGTAAATTTATAGATTTTTTAAAATAAATATTTATTTATAGGATCGTAATTTGGTAGCTGTTCTTTAAAAAAAATATATTTGGAAAAAAACTAGCTGAAAAACTATTAAAAAATGAGGAGCTAGATTTAAAAAAAATTAAATCTTTTAACAAAATTGTTGTTGACGATTTAATCAATATTTGCGGATAATAAAGTTTTTAAAGATTATAGTATAGTATCATTAAATGTTGTATTTTTGAAAATTTGTAGTTATCCCTCGAGGTAGAGCAAAAAAAATCTTGCACGGGCTATTGTATAATTTCAAACAGTTAGGACAATATATTAATGAAAACAGTCCAACTTATGTAAGATCTTAATATAAAAATTCGATTAATATTATTAAAAAAAAAAAAAAAAAAAATTTTCATCTAATATAGATTGAGAATGACTTTGTAAAAATGGTAATAGCTAGTGCTTCAATTACAGTTTTTTTAAATATGATAACCAATATTAATGTTGATTCTATTTATACTGATAAATTCCAGAATGGTAGTTACTTTACTTGATATTTGAAATTGCTGTAATATATAATTGATTGCAGATTTTCTTTCTGCTTTGGTGACAACTTATAAGCTTCTACCAAATAGAAATTTAAAAAGGATTCATGCTCAATTGGAACCAGATTTGACCAACTGGGAGAATAAAACGTTAGAAAATTTTCTATAAACATTAATCCAATGGACAGATGTAAAAATATTACATTTTCTTTGAAATATTAAATTAATAATATATATTTTTCTTATTTCAGAATCAGGCTGGTATCGATAATTTAAAAAAAAAATAATAAGCAATTTCAACCATTTATTTTGTGCTTATCAGAAAAAACATTTGGAAGTGGTCAATATTATATAATAGTTGATGGAATCTACATAGATTGTGGAATTGATATTGTTAATGCTTTCAATATCTTATATAAAATACATCATGTTTTTAATTTACAATATGATACAAATCTTTCAAAAAAAAATAATTTTTGCAATGTTTTTATATATAAACTTCAAAAAATCAATCCAGTTGGTTTAGTTATAGCATTTGACAATAATTTCTTATTAACTTTAATAAATACACATAAATAAATTACTATTATTTAGTAAATTTAAATTTATTTAAATATTTTTTTGATTATTTGTGTAAAAATTCAACTAAAATACCAGAGTTGCTTCCAAAATAATGTCTAGAACTTCTCTAAAAATCTCGTGAATTCCAGTTATTGAACCTATTCTTGAAAATAAATGTTAATAGAATTCTGTATTAAACAGCAAGAATTTTAACTAGAATCTTTTGAAATTTATTGTATGACCATGACCACGTATATGCAGCAAATTCAACAAAATTGTTCAGCCAGTTTGAGGTTTAGATCACACAAATCTTTTCTTTAGCAAATAAAAAAGGAAAGGAAGTTCCAAACGAAGACGAAAGCAATAACTGTGATATAACTTTAAAATTAATAAATATAGTATATATTTTTTCCAGAAGTTCGAGTTTTTGCTGTTTTTAAATTGCTGCAGCAACTCTTACCTCCTGGTACTCGCTTCAAACTAAAAGTAGCTGATAAAATTAATCACTGGCAGCCGTCAATTCAAGATTCTTTGAATTCCATATTCTTACTAATAAAAACAGAAAACATCATTGAAGAAGCAGTTTCAAACTTAAGCTTCGATCTTCAAGTAAAAAAATTAACTTTACAGCCAATTGTAATTATTTTAATGGTTGATGACGTTCCAACAAAATTCTTTGTTAGAATTGATCAAACCACATTTATACAACATACTCTTTTGGGGGCAATATATTTGTGCTTCAAGGCTTTTCATGTGTTTAATTTAACTTATCCAAAACAAGGACATAATGTTTGGCTTTTTGTTCAAAAATTCTTTTATGAATTAACAACTTTATATGATAAGCCAGTATCATCTGTTGCTAGTTTAATTTCAGAATTAAACAAAAAATAAATTTTATTATCTTATTCATTAGCTTGTTTTTTGCTATATACTTCTAACTTCTAATATTATAATATTGATTTTGATTTAATGAAATAATAAGGAAAATATTTAAGTTGTTTTTTGATACATTTGGTTGTTGTTATTTTAATAATAGTTTTAATGTGAATTGTATTTGTTAATACGATGTGATATTTAGGTAAATTACATATTTTAAAATGTTTCCCTGTTATATTTGCAAAATCCAATTCAGAAGTGTACCTAATCTTTGCTAACATATTGATATTTTACATGCTCCGCAAAATTCTTATGAAAAGGTTTACAAATGTGCAATTGAAAGTTGTCTGCAATCTTTTCAGGCAGTTCATTCTTTTTAAAGACATATGTTAAAAAAACTCTCATCTCGTTTATTGAATTCCAATGCACCTTTAGCTGAGTTGCAATCATTGCAGACAAACAATTTAATTCGAGACTCGAATCACTTTAAAAATACTATTCAAATTAGAAAAGATAATTTGGAAATTAATAGACCCATCATACCAAACCAATCTCGAATGTGAATGCTACATAAAATTATACCAGTTATAATTTTGAGAAAAAGAGATATTACAGTTTATTTGCAGGCTGCATGAAAAACCAAGTCTCTCCAGAACACAAGTTCTAGATATTCTTACTTCTTTAGAAGCTTTTTTAATGAAAATAATTCATGTTTTTACAATAAGTATAACTAACATATTACCAGTAACAATAAATATAACCAATAACTTGGAAAGAATATTAAATGGACCCCTAATTTTTTTTAAAGTGATTAACACTGAATATAAGCTTATAAAGTATTTGGAAAACCACAATTTTTTAAATATCCTAAATCATACTTAATCCATAATGAAACTGGAATTGTTTTTGAAAGTGGTTTGCCAATTGTTGATTCCAATCAGTCTAAAGGTGTATTAATGCCAATAGAGTTTCAATTAAAAAAAAAAATTGAGCTGCCTAATGTTTTGCACGAAACTTTAGCATATACTGAGAAATTATCTTCTGCACCAGAACTCTGTAATTTCATTAACGGAAATAGATGGGAAAATATTGTCAAAAAAATATGAAGGAAAAGTTGTATTGCCATATTTTTTATACAATGACGATTTTCAGGTAGATGATGCCTTGGGGTCGCATTCTATCTCAGCTTTTTATTGCAGTTTTCCATCTCTTCCAAGTTATTGTGTATCTTCCTTACAAAATATATTTCTTGCGATACTCGTTAAAACTAAATACGTGAAATCTTTCGGAAACGATTCTTGTCTGTATCCTTTACTTGAAACTCTTAAAAAAAATTAATAAAAATAGAAACCGAAAAGGGAGAAATTGTTGTGCATTTTATACTTGGTTTGATAATTGGCGACAATTTAGGCTTGAATTCCATATTGGGATTTTCCAAGTCTTGTTATGGTCCTATATTACAATTGTATTCATATATAAATTTTATGATTAATTTCTTTTCAACTTTGAGTGTTTATATTATAATATTTTCGATTTTTTTATAAAATCATAATAATGTAAATATTATGATCTTAAATTTAAAATATAAAACATAATTTGTTGTAAATTTTTTGATCTTTAATTTTTAATTTGTTTTAAGATAAAACAATTTTCTAAAAAATTTTAGTATATAAGAATCCGGAATTAAAAATTAAGAGAGAGAGACATTATTGTAAAGTCTTGAAGTTCAAATCAAATAAAGAAATTAAAGTTACACAAGTTATTATTTTATTTACTGGAAATTTATTCGAACCATAACATAAAAATTTATTGGTGTCAGATGTGGGGTAAATTTCAACTAGAAAAATAAATTAAATTTTTGCAATAACGTGTTTAAGTGCACATAAAAGGATCTTGCTATTGCATTATTACTTGTGAGAATGTGAGTAGTATTTGATAAAATTGCATAAAATATTTTAAATAAATCAAAATCCGTATGTTTTTTTTCCGTATGTTATTAAAATTATTTCCTTGTGTGTAAAATATTTATACTTTTCATTTGTTTTGATTTGGAAACTTAACTAAAAATATAAAAAAAAAAATGTCTCAAGATTCAGAAACTATATCTAGTGCAAATAGTGTTGCATCAACTAGTGCAAATCAAAGTGCTCCATTGAATAGTCTTGATTCAAATTTAAATATTGATTTTCTTATAAAATTTATCAAACCTTTTGATGGATCTAGAGATTTGTTAACACCCTTTATTACTGATTGTAATCAGGGACTGAAATGGAAACGAAAACGAATCCGAAATAACGATATTAACCGTAAATATTTCAGGAACGCAAACCTAACCGAAACCGATAAAAATATTTTCGATACTTTTCGTTTTAATTGAAAACGAAGTAAATAATTCCGGTTACCGGTTTTAAACGTTATTATTTCTTAAATAATTTAAAAACCAAAAACCAGTGTTTTCCCTACACACAAATTTTATAATTTTTTTATTTTTATCTAATTGATCTAATTGGGTTTTTTGCACACCCCTGCATGACATTTTGTCTTTGCAAGACACTTTTTGTCAGTTGTCAATGTCATTATTGTGAATTTCGAACAAAAATTATTTTTATATGAAAAAAAAATTGGTTGGAATGATAATGCGTCGTTACTTATGAATTTTATTAATATATATCTTGAACTTTATAATTGTTTAAGTTTTAAAAAGTAATGCAGAGGTTAACTATTCAATTATTATATAATTATTAGCTACATATTTGTTATTCAATTTTCAATAAAAAGTAAATACTTTTTTATGCACTCTATACATGAACTTTATTATTATTTTTTATAATAAAAACTAATTATTTAGAACCTCTTTCATTAATGGGACGTCATCAGAAAAATCCAGTACGAAAATATTTTGAATATGATGGAATTACAGAAAAAAGTATATGTAAAGCCGAAGAAGGATGTAATGTGAAAATACAAGGAAACCATGCCGGGAATATGCAGAGACATATACAATCTTGTCATAAGGATTTATATGACCAAATTTTTGTGGTCAATACATCACAAACCAATTTAAATACTTCTTGTTCTGAATCGGACATTCCGAATAAAAAACTACGCGTTCAACAAGAGCAAAATACATTGTATAAGTATAATATAAAAAAAGTTCAAGATAAAGTTAGAATAAATATAAATTCAGCTACATTAAAAAGAGCTTGTACTGAACTAGTTACCGTAAACGGACGTCCATTTAGCATTTTTGCAGATTCTGGCTTTAGAAATATTATTGACCCAATACTTCAAGCTCTGGAACCTAAATTTACTATTGTCATCTGTCGATAATTAACTTTTTATTTTTTATTGTATTCCACAACTGTCAATTCGAAGAAAAAAGGAGACAGTAAAGTTATGGTTTTGACAGGAAGTGGTTTTTTTTTGTAAACAAAAATAAGAATAATATGGATACACATGGTTATGTGAAAAAGGAGAAATTTAAATAAATTTATTTAGTTTGCTAAAAATATAAAAATAAAAGACAATTAAAGTTTGATCCTGGAAAAAATATTAAAAGTAATTTTTTTTTATATTAAATAAATAAAAATAATGAAAGATGTTTATTTTTTCGTAGGAATAAAATCTGAAAATATAACATTGAAATAAATTGTTTTATTTGTTTTAAGATTTTATATTAATATTTTGTCCAACGACATTATTTTATTCTTTTATAAAATTAAATTGGGTTAAACAAGCAACCGAAATGAGTGCAAAGGATGACAATTCTATTAAACATATTCCAGAACAAGCTGAGTTATGTAAAAAATGTTCCAAAAATGTAGGTGAGGATCAAGATGGTGTACAATGTGATAAGTGTGACAATTGGTTCCACTACATTTGTGTTGGTGTTGATGATTCGGTATCAACAGTTGATTGGAAGTGTGAATTTTGTTTTGAATCGTCATCCAATGTAGAAAGTCCATTGATTGATAATGGAAATGTAAATAAAGAAGATTTTGAAAAATTACAAAGTATTTTGAAACAAACTATTGAAGAATATAAAAAAATCGTAATTCAACATAAATTCGTTTCTGAGGAAAACGAAAAATTAAAAGTACAAAATCAAAAGAAATTGCATTCAAATGAACTACATCAAAATAAAATGTTGCAAATTGGAAATATGTATGCGGAATTCAACCAAATTAAAAAAGAATTAGCTACGTTTCAAAATAGTTCTGCAAATAATGATAAATTAAATGAATGTAAAAATAATACAAATATTAGTATTGTAGATGCTAGAAAATGTCGAAAATATTTACAGGAATTACCTGTTTTTGACGGTGAAGTATCGAATTGGGCAGCATTCATAACAATTTATGAAGAAACAACGAAAGCTGGAGTGTACGCTGAGAGTGAAAATACAGCACGTTTATCGAAATGTTTGAAAGGACAAGCAGCAAAATTAGTGTCTCATTTATTAAGATTTTCAACAAAAGCTTCAGATATTATTGAAGAGTTAAAAAAGGTTTTCGGACGAAAAGAAATTTTAGCTGTTTGTTTAATAAAAGATTTATTAAATTTTTTAAAAGATGAGAGAGATCCAAGATTACGACAATTTTCAATAGAAGTTTTAAATTTCGTGGCAAGTGTAAAAGCTTTAAATCGACATCAGGATTTAAATAATGAATTTGCTTTAAGTCAATTAGAAATTAAATTAGCGCCATCACATTATCGAGAGTGGCAAAGATTAAAAAGATCAATTCAAATTTCGAAAGTTGATGCAAATTTAGAAGATTTTTCTATATTTTTAAATGATATTGCTGGTGAGTTACCAGTTTTAGACTTTATAGCAAAACCATATGAAAAAAAGTCTCAAACAATAAGTACATCAAAAAGAATTCATACTCATCAAAATAATATAATTTCATGTTATTTGTGTAAACAAAAACATTCGTTACTGCTGCTATTTTTCTAGATCCCCGCTACAAAGTAATATTAACAGAGACTCAAATTGAAAGCGCAAAATATTATATTAATCAGGCTTGGCATATTCTCACACGCCTTAATCTTAGAATAGATGAACATGAAAATATTGAAAATTCTCATCTAGATTCAGCTTCACTTTCCGCAATATTTCACTCTTCACAAGAAGAAGATGATATTGAAACGTTTTTGAAACAACGAGACAAAAATATAAATTTGTCTAATAGCACGAATCAAAACCCAATTCAGGTACAGAATATTCACTCATTATTGGATACTTATTTCGCACAGCCTCGAGAAAAACGAGATCGCAATATTTTAGAGTTTTGGAATATAAAAAAAACGAAAGAAAATTCAATGAAGGAACTTTGCAATATTGCAACTAATATTTTATCTTTGCCGATGACCAACGTTCCCTCTAAGCTGGGCAAACGGGCGGCCGCCCAGTTAAAAATTGACATTTGCTCACTCAGCATTTCTATCCGCCCACCAGAAATTATTGCAAACAATAATTTTTTTTATTTGTCACCATTTTCATTGCGTAAACGCACCCAGTTGAAAATTTCGTATAGATTTTCACACTAAATTCTGGTTTATTTGTTTGCTGGGTTATTTGTTTTAGTATGTCTCAATTGGCAACATTGAAATTAAATGTCAATGTTCACTTTTTTGAATTCAATAAATGTGGATGTGAAATTTAAAATTAACTAACAGATAACACCACGATATGATAGAAAAATAATAAATAAGTAAGTAATCTACAGTAAATTAAATTTTGCACTATGATTTTGATTACTTATTTTAATGTTGAGAAGGCTGTGATATTTATTTCAAAAATTATTTTAAAATGCAATCCCTTTATTTTTTATACATTTAGTATGTCAAAACGAAAATTCGATGAAAGCTTAAAATCCACAATCAAGACATCTTCAAAATTCAAAAAAGAATGGTTAAATGAAATTGTTGAAACATGCGTCTCATCGTCAACTATAAAAGAAAAAAATAAATTAGGTGATATTTTTAATTATCAAATTGAAACCAATGATGTTCTTTGCAAAATATGTACCGAAGCAAAAGCTGAAAGTGAGTTTAGAAATGGCAAAAACTGGACGAATTGGAAGTTGTACTACTTTAAGAGGCATTTAAGCCAAAAAGTACATTTAGATTCGGTAATAAAATTACGTAATTGCAAAAAAGGTGGAATTGTTGAAATGTTAACTTCCTCTACAGAAGAACGACAGATACGTGCAGATTTGATAGAACGTAAAAAATCTAATAAAAACGATACCAAAATTTTGATAGACAACGTTATTCTTGCAATAAAAATTAACACTTCGATGTCATCAGTACAGGAAATTCATGAGCATATGGAAAAATATATATCTATTCCCAAAAGTTGGCGCAGCAAGAATTATGCATTCGAATTTGTTCAATGCATTAATTTTGTAATACAAAAACAGTTTCTTGAGGAACTAAGAGAATCGTTATTTCATTGTTTAATTTTTGATGAAAGTACTGATATATCTACACACAAAGCTTTAATTTTATACATAAAATACCGGCCAAAAATTTCTTCTGACCATAAAACCGTATTTGCAGGAATTTTAAAATTGACTGGATGTACTAGTTCCTTTATATTTGAAGCTATTTATGAATTTTATATAAAAAATAATATCAATATGCATAATATGGTAATGTTTACATCAGCCGGTGCTTCTGTAATGCTTGGTAAGAATAATAATGTGGCTGCATTGTTACGGAACAGAATCCCTCATTTATCGCAGCAGCATTGTGTAGCACACAAGGAAGATTTAGGAATTGATGATGCTTGGAAAAAAGTACCAATAATGTGTGATATTGAAACATTATTAAACACAGTATTTACCATGTTTAGTAGATCAACCGTAAAGAAAGCAAGCTTTGAAGAATTGGCAAGCGTAACTGAATGTGATGTATTAGCATTTCGTCCATTAAATGAAGTTGGATGGCTGTCAAGACATTTTGCAGTAAGAGCATTTATTCGTAATTACGATCTATTGATAGAATACTGTACTGAGGAAGAAATGTAATGATCCAATATGCAAATATTGCCTAAAACTTCTTAAGGATCCAAAATATCGCCTTTCATTAATGGTTTTAAATGACGTTCTTGAAGAGTTGTCATTTGTAAAATATTTCAGAGAAGTTTGTTGACAATGATGGATGCAATGCAATTTGCTAAAGCAAGGATCAACAAAATCGAAAACCAATATTTAGGCGAAATAGTTCATTGGAATAATGATATAAAAGATCTAATTGGTAAAAATCCTGGTATCGACATTTCAGCAATTTTACGATTTATCGAATCGTTATGTATACATTTAAAGAATAGGTTTCCAGAAGAAGACGTAATGGATTGGCATGCATTTGATCATAATGCTATAATAAATTCAAAAGATTTTAACTTTGGTCAAGATTGTATAGAAAAGCTGGTTAAAAAAATATAAAAATATAATTCCCGGATATGACGAACAAATTGGAACAGCAATTTCAAAACAATATAACGATTTTAAGTTTTTAATAATTGAAAAGATGAAAAGTAATTCCGTAGCTAATTTTTTTGATTTAGTTAAGCTGGCTAATGCAGATTCACAATTTAAAGAATTGACAGTGCTTCTAGATATCTGTGCTACATTTCAGGCATCCAGTGCAGATTGTGAACGTGGTTTTAGCTTGATGAATGCTATAAAATCAAAATCACGAAACAGATTAAAGACTAATAATTTAGATAACTTAATGCGAATAAAAACGTTTATCACATCAGGAGGCAATATTAATTTAGACAGTATTTATGAACATTGGGTTGTTAATAAGGACAGACGTGAAAAACATTAAATTTTGATTTTATATTTTTTTATTTTTAATAGTTATTTTACCTTTTGAATATAATATAAGTATATTGTTTTTGTTTTCTATTTATAACTTTTTATTAAATTAGTAATACTTGCTTGAATGTAATATAATGCAACGTGTAAATTTTTTTTATTATTTACATATTACAAAAATAAAATGATAAAAAAATTTTTTTTTTTTGAAATTTTGCCCAATTTTTTTTTAATTTAATATACTTGCCCACATTGCAGTTAGCACACACACCAATTTTAAATATTAGAGGGAACGTTGCCGATGATGCAAGTAAGCGTAGAACGCGCATTTTCCGCTTTAAAGTATATTCTTAGTTGTCAGCGATCTAATTTGAATGAACAATTATTGGAAGACATTTTATTAGTACGTTTAAATAAAGATCTATTATAATTATAAATATGTAAGTCAACTAAGAACTAACGTTATTGTTATATAATAATTAATAATTTTTTTTTGTATAATGTATTTTAATTTTTAGCTACTCGAGGTGCTGTATTACATTTACATACTATTTAAGTACATAGACTATGTAACATAGTAATATATAAATAAAACTAATATTAAATTTGTTAATGATAATAAATGAATAAAATAATACCAATTAACATTAAATGACAAAAAAGTTTATTTACAAAAAAGCCTCTGGAAAATAGATCCAAATTTAATTATATATAAACATATTTTTTTTTTACCAAAATACAATTTTTTTATTATTTTATTAAACAAAAATACAAATTTTTCTTTATTAGTTTTTTATATTATAAAATAATTAGAAAAAATCCTTGTTATTTTTATGTGAATTTTTTATGTTATTTTTATTTTTTGGATAATATAATAAAACTTATAAAATGAAAAAAATATTGAAATAATTTATTGTTTCTAGTTGTATACAATTAATATTAATAAAACAACGTATTTCTCAAAGCGTTGTTTTTTATAATAATGGATAGATTTAACATATTTTTTTTATTAAAGAAACCCGGTTTTAACCGATTTTAATTTCCATTCACGAAAACGAAATCGATATAATATACTTGAGAACGAAAGGAACAAAACCGTAATATTTCGGTTTTGTTCGGAGAAGAACCGAACGAAATAATTTGGGTTTTAAGTCCCTGATTGTAATAAAGCTATAGGATTAGCTAATGAATCACAAAAATTTATTATAATTTAGCACAAATAACGGGTAAAGCAAAAGCTGCGTGGTATTAACCTATTTAATCCCATTGTATCAATATTGGCACAGACTTTTAAACTGCTCTCATAGCCTCTATGATAAATATTTTAAATCATAATTAGTGAAACAATGTTCATTAAGATGTCACTTACAAATTATTTTGGGGGTTTTACCGGATTATTTTTGTTATGGTGTTGGCATAAATTTTTTATTTAGTGGAATTGTGAATTTTTGAAATTTTCGATATATATATGTAGTTAAAAAGTGCTAATACAAAATAACTGTGCAATTGTAAAAATTTATGTGGGATAAATCAAAACCATAAGAGTGTAAATATTCTAGCTAAAAGATTTTTAAAAGAGAAAATAAAATATTAGGTAAGTTTTTTCAATCTTTTTTTCTAGTGTGCCAATATTGGTACACTGGCTTTATATGTAAAATAATATTAGTTTGTAAAACAACTTATTTTACTTAGCAAATAATATAATTTCATCATGGCAAAACATAATTTTGAAGGCAAAAATAATTTTAAAGGCTTGTAAGAATTTATGGATTGCTTTATAGATGATGATGTAGAGAATGTTGATTGTGCTATTATAGCCCCAGAACCGATGTATTGACAGATCAAGAGGATTTTGACGACAATGAAATGAACGTCTTTGAATTGCCAACTGATATTCCGGGAACTTTGGGAATTTTTGTCGGGGATGGAAATGAAGCGGACATTAGTGATGATGAAACTCTTGCTTCAAAAAAGCGAAAATTGACGAAAAAGAACACCAAAAAACGAAGTATTCCTCAACAAAAATAGATAAAATCATCTCCGACCTACTCAAAATTTACAAGTAATACTGAAACGCTTTCGGAACTTCAGCAAAGGGTAAAAAATGATATTTCCAATCTGAACCCGTACCAAATTTTTGAAAAACTATTTGATTATACAGTTTTGAACCACATCGTGGAACAAACAACATTATATGCCAACCAAAATAATAAGCATGATCTCAATGTCAGAATTGAAGAAATTCAAATATTTATTGGTATTTTGATTTTCACAGGATACCATAGATTACCGCGGCAACAAAACTACTGGTCACTTGATGAAGATCTGAAATGTGATTTAGTATCCAAGTGTATGTCACGATATCGTTTTCTGGAACTGAAACGTTTTATACACCTTGCAAATAATGCTGAAATTGCGGGATCAAAAGACCGCATGTATAAAATAAAACCCCTAATGGCTATATTATCCAAAAACTTTTGCCAGTGGGGATTTTTTCATAAAGATTTATCCATTGACGAATCTATGGTAAAATATTTTGGTAACCATGGAGCAAAACAATTTATTAGAGGAAAACCAATACGGTTTGGGTTTAAAAATTGGATGATTAGTAGTTCAACACTTTCGACGTATATTGTGGACGTTCAGAAGAAAAAACCGGAAATTATCATCCACTTGGGTCCAAAGTTGTATTGAAACTAATGGAAAAAATTAAAAATCCGGCCTTGCATGTGTTGTATTTTGACAACTTTTTTTCTAGCCACAGTTTGCTACAAATTTTAAAAGATAAAAATTTTAGAGCCACTGACACTGTGCGCGAAAATCGTACAAACAAATGTCCTATGATATCATGTAAAGAGTTCCAAAAAAGGAAAGAGGATATTATGATTATCGATTTGAAAAAATCAATTAAATTTTGTATGTGAGGTGGAACGACAATAAGCCATGCACTATTATCACAAATCATGATACAATTGACCCGATGAGTAGCGTAAAAAGATGGTCTCGGGGAAAAAAAAATCTAAAATTGATGTTCAGCAGCCGTTATTGTTCAAAAAGTATACCAATGGAATGGGTGGAGTTGATCATGACCAATCACTTTCAAACTACCGAATTGCAGTTCGTGGGAAAAAATGGTGGTGGACACTTTTTACCTATATGATTGATATGTCTCTGACCAATGCATGGAAACTACATACATTTTCTTGCACTGATAAATTAGATCTTCTAAATTTTGGAAGAAGCATCACCAGATATTATCGTCTAAAATTCAATAAAGATATTTATCAAGTACCAAGATCAGGGACTGTTCCAATGGGTTTGGCTACTGATAACATTGGTCACTATCCAAAAAAATTAGAAAAGCGTGTTAGGTGTGTTATTTGCCATAAAAGAGGTATTTGGAAGTGCCAAAAGTTCTCCGTGGAATCTAATGGGTTAATAGAACCTTTTCAAATTGGGATGAATTAAAATCCTTTTTGAAGGATATGTATCAGGATAAAAAATATTGTTCTCAATTAATTTGTGAATTAACAAATTTAAGTCAAAATATAAATGAATCAATATCTCAATTTATATATCGTGTTGAAAGTACAATAAAAGGATGTACTAATATTATAATTGAACAATGTTATAAAAGACAAAATAAAAAAAAAGTGGCTGATAATAAATTAAATAAATCGGAAAACATCTCAGAGCTTCCTTGAATGTCATCCCTCAGGACAGATATACAAAATTTTATATGAACTATTTTGTATATTATTACACTGTCGAAAGTACAGTAATACGAAAAAGATTATAGAATAAAGTAAAATAATCTACAAAATATTTGTATTTTATTTCATTTCTTATTTGTGTTACGTGTTACGAATATATTATTTGTGTTACGTTGATAATTGCAAAGTTAAAGTACAAATTGATGATGATATTTGTACAAAAATTAAATTAAATGCAGTTCATTTCGTGAAAATCAAGAAGAATTTTATAATAAATTGATCGCATTGGCACAAATAAAAAATGAATGTGCATCTGGTTCTTCTGCTAATACAAGTGTTCGTTCTAAATTTATTTAGTTATTTTCATAATATATATATTTCAGAAATCAAAGCGCCGCTAAATCTTTAAGCTTTGAAAAAGTTCGAAGAACTTTATACGCTTTTCACATTACCGCGATTTAATTTATACTGAACTTCTTTTATTTTAATATCATACGATCGTACGATGATAATGATATAAAACAATGTAAATGAAAACTATTATATTTTTAGTGTTAAGTAATTTAATTGTAATAATTAGTTTATAAGTACGTATTAAGAATTGAATTATATAAAATTATTTCTTATTTTTAATTGTATTAGTAAGTAAGGAACCATATTTAAAGAGTCGAAAAATATGAAATAAACTAGAATCAAACTTGCATTCTCACATATCATTTCGGCTTGCTTAAGCCTTTCAAATATAAGCATTTGTTTGCTTCCAAAGCCTTTTAAAATATTGGAATTTCAGAAAAGGCTTCAGCGCCAAATAACACGGATTTAAGGCTAGTATAGCCCAAGACCAAAGAGCAAACCTTTGCTTCTTAAACAATAAAGGTAACGTAGGCAATTAACTTTGCCATATTCGTAGGCCATATAGGAATATATAAATATATTTAATATCTTTATATATATTCAACATTTTTATATTACATGGCGAATACAGATGGACACGAAGATTTCTTTGGAAGAGTACAGAAGGCGGCAAAAAACAACAAATACAGAAAACAACAACAACAGGACAACAGAAAACAACAACAACGTCCAGCAGCATCAAAAACGCAAACGAGGTGGTAAGCTGGTACACTACAGAAAACAGCTGGCGCAATTATATAAAATATTAGAAAAATCAACAGAGAAGAAACAACGAAGCACAATAATAAACGAGATCCAGCGATTAAAACAAGATAGACATTTACACAAAACATCGAACAAAATAATTAAATTGTTCAACAAAAATTTTAAATTAATAGAGAAAACTATTGAAAATACAAATAAATCAAAATAAATTCCAAAATAAATTAAAAATAAAAGATGAATTTGTAAAAATTGAATAATTAAAATCGAAAAATTAAACTGAAAATTAAATTAACATATAAAATTGAATTAAAAAATTAACTTCTATAAAATGAAAATCAAAAAATTAATTTAAAAAATAAAAATTAAATTTGTAACAGACAAAACACAAAAATAATTTTAAGTAGGTTCAAATTTATTTTGTAATGAACTAAAAAATATACAAAAAAAAATGAAATAAAAACAAATAATTCTGTATTATATTCACAAAAATAAAAGAAGTATAAATTTTGCACACACATATACAAGTTAATATTATTTATTTGCTTCAACTATTTTTTTTAATTAAAATACCAATTTCCGTGCAATATAAAAATGATAACTTTTATTAACTTTATTGTGCAATATAAAAAACATAAAAACTTATAATTTAAATTTATATAATTAATATAAAAATATTGACTGTACTGAATGAAGACTGAATTACTTATGAAAGTAACATGAACAAATTATTTTTATTATTTTAATTACATTAGTAAATTCTAGAGATTTAAATGCATCGTCAGCAACATTGTGGGAACAATATGATAACGAATTTATGTTTAAAATTAATTTGTGGGAAAAGAATTTATTAAAAATTTAAAAAGGTGTCATATTAATTCATATTAACTTACATATACAAAATATTTCACTTTATTCAATTACTAATTATTATTATTGTAATAGAATTTAAGAATTCAATCAAATTTAACAAGGCTAAAATCAACCCAGCCCTGTTCAACCATTCATGGCCTGTGTTGCCATATTAATATATATATTAATTTTATTTTTCCTTCCTTTCTTTCTTTCTTAAAAGAAATAAGGGCTTACGACTGTGGATAAAGGAATTGATTATGCGAGTAGTCTAGAACCTTTAACCGTGGGTGACAGTCGTAAGTTGCTAATAAAAGGAATGGTGAAATTAGTGTTACATTTTTCAGATGTGGGGTTCGTAATCCAATAAACGTATTATATATATAGTGTTGATAAAAGTTAAAAAAAAATAATAATAATAAAATAATAAATATTTATTTTAAATATAATAATATTAATTACTTTTAAAACTAATAATAAATAATTTTTTTAAAAAAAACTTAAAACATACATACATTAAGTTAAAGTTTGGCTGGTCAAGTTTAAGTACGCATAACGGGATAGCGCAATATGCGCAGTGGAAAATTTTGGAAAGACATATTAAAAATAATAGAATTTCCAAATAAGACGCAACAGTTGTAAGAAGAAAAAAAATTCATATATATATATTTGGTATGTACAGAAATTTTATTTTTTTTGATTTTGGTACAGTCAAGCGAAAAAAAAATGCAATTGCAAATATATTTAAACAAACTTTTGTCTTTTGTTGTTTTGATAATTTATAATAAAAAAAAAAAATTAAAAAAAAATGGAAAAGCCAAAAAGAATACGAAAAGCAACAAAGGTAAAACCTAATCAACAAAGGGAAATAAGTAATGTTAATAACCTTGATAATAATGCAGCCAACTTACAATTAAGTTAAATAGAATTGGAACTTATTCAGCTAAGGCGAGAAAATTTAATATTACGTGAACAAAATAATAACACATCATCAACGTCAACAGATTTATCTACTTCAAATATAGTAGTTAATTCAGATTCAACTAGCAATAATTTAGAGGCTATATCTATGAAAATGACATTAGTTGAAGCACAAACAATGATTCCTCATTATGAACCAGGCAAGAGTTCACTCACTGCTGAGGAATGGGTAATTAATGTTGAAAATTTGAAGAAAATTTATGTATGGAACGATTTAACTACATTATTTTATGCAAGTAGTCAATTACGAAAATCAGCTAAAGAATGGTATGATCTGCATAGAAGTCAAATAGTTGATTGGAATGTGTTCAAGATTGATTTTACGAAGGCATTTCCTACAGTGGAAAATAAGTCTGATATACTTGCAAAACTTATGATGAGACAACGACAACCCAATGAAGAAATAGAGACATATTTTTACAACGTAGTAGCCCTTGCAAATAAGTTGTGTTTGGGTAATCTCTGGTCTTGGAGATGAAAATTTAATTAATCGCTTGGATGCAGCAAAAACGTCAACTTTACATGAAACATTAAAGGAAATTAAGTTAATTGAAAGCGTTAATGATCATAGAAAGCTTCGAAGTCAATTTCAAAAATCAAACCGAGCAGTACATAATCCAAGAATAGACCAATCTAGACAATCTTATGTACGGCCAAGTCCTTATCCACAAAATAATTATCAAAATAACCAGTTATATCGTAATAAATATTATAAAAAACCAATGCATGACAACAATTATTATAATAGACATAATTATAATAATAATTCTCGGTTACATAAAGAACGATTTCATCCACAAAAATGTTATCATTGTGGTCAATATGGACATATTTCCTACAACTGCGATAAAAAGAAAACGCAATTATATCAACAAAAGAATATGCGACAACTTTTTAATAAAAACAATAATGAAAATGAATGTTATAGACAAGCTATGATTAATAATCAAATAGTTAATTCATTTTTGGATTTAGGTAGTGATTGTACTACTTTACAATTGTCTATGGCAACAAAATTCAAATGGAGTTATGAACCATGTCAAATAGTTTTAAATGGTTTTGCGGGAGGTGTATGTCATGCATTAGGTAAAATGAATAAAAATGTTAATATAGATGGTATCGAATTGGATGTTGAGATTTTAGTCGTCGAAGATAATATACAAGATATTCCTTTAATAGTTGGAAGAAATTTCTTAAACCATCCAGCAATTATGATAATCAAACGTTGGAAAACATTGGAGTTAAAACGTGAACCAAATTATAAAGTATCATTAAATGAAAACAATGTAGAAAAAAATAATGACAATGAAAAATCAAGTAAGAATGAAAATTCGTCCAGTATCATAAATCGACAGATGATAATACAACGTCGTGATGTAGTTATGGAAGATTTGAAATTTGGTGGTGAGGCCAAAGAAGATGAAAAATGTAAACTTTTAGAACTACTCAACAAATATAGAAATACAGTAGCACTTACAATCTCAGAATTGGGTAAAGCTAAAAATCATTCAATAGCTATTAAAATCAAATCTAACGATATCATTCGTTATAAACCGTATCTCGTACCTTATGGTCAAATGGAATACTTAGAAAAAATATTACAGGAATTACTCGATAATGATATAATTGAAGAATCAAATTCAGAATACTCTAGTCCAGTTTTATTGGTAAAGAAAAAAGAAGGTTCTTTTAGGATGTGTATTGATTATCGTTATTTACATAATATTACTCAACGTGAAAATTTCCCAACACCAAATACTGAAGAACAAATAAATTCATTTGAAGGAACAAAAGTATTTAACACTATAGATCTTATGAGCGGTTATTATCAGGTACCAGTAGATGAAGATAGTAAACATCTTACCGCATTTATTACACTAACTGGACATTATCAGTTTAAAAGAATGCCGTTTGGTTTAACCAATGCACCCGCAGTTTTTATGAAGGTGATGGCAAAAATATCAAAGAAAATGACTGACTATAAATGCGCTGTATATATTGATGATACAATGTTACCAGCTAATGATATAAAAGAAAGTATGGATAGTATTGAGGAAATGTTAAAGCTATTACAAAATGAAGGTCTTACGATAAATTTAAATAAATGTGTATTTTTTTCAAATAATATTACATATTTGGGGCACGAAATCAGTTTTAATGGTATAACACCAGGGAAAAGAAATGTAAAAGCAGTAAAAGATTTCAGTCAACCCACAACAGTAAATGAAGTACGCCGATTTTTGGGTTTAACTGGTTTCTTTCGTAAATTCATACTTAATTATTCAATCATTGCTAAGCCGTTAAATCAGCTAACGAAAAAAAATGAAAAATTTCAATGGAATGATGAGCAAAACAAAGCATTTGAAACTTTGAAAGAAATATTATGTAAAGAGCCAATTCTTGTACTTTATAATTTTCAATTTGATCATGAATTACATACAGATGCTTCATCTGATGGTATAGCAGGAATTCTTATGCAGATTCAATCTGATGGTACGAAAGGAGCTGTAGCATATTATAGCAGAGCAACAACTATATTGGAATCAAAATATCATAGTTTTGAGTTAGAAGCTTTGGCTGTAGTTAATAGCTTAGAAAGATTTAAATACTATCTTTTGAACAAGAAATTTAAAGTTATCACGGATTGTAATTCTTTAAAAATGACGCATCAGAAACGTGATCTAAATAGCCGAATTGGTAGATGGTGGCTCAAAATCCAAGAATTTGATTTTACGATGGAACATCGTTCATCAAAATTAATGTCACATGTTGATGCATTGAGTCGTAGCCCGGTAGAAACAGCAGTTGAAAGTGAAGTAGTTGGCGGCAATCAATTGGCTATTGGTATGTCAACTTTAGATTGGATATCAACTTTACAAAGAAAAGACACAGATTTAAAAGAAATTGCTGATATTTTAGAAGGAACAATTGTTAATAAGAGTATTAATAACAATGTTAATAAAGAATATGAATTGAAAAATGGTCGAGTTTTTAAGAAGACCTCAGAAGGTTTACGGTTTGTAGTACCAAAAGGTTTGAGGTGGAAGGTAATTCAATCTTTACATGATGAAGTTGGACATCTTGGAGTTGATAATACTATAAATTTAATACAAAAAACGTATTGGTTCAGTAAAATGAGAACGATTGTTCACAAATATGTAGATAGTTGTATAGAGTGTTTGTATAATAAACGCGGAGTTGATGAAACACGTTATCACATCCATCCAATTGAGAAAGTAGCGATACCATTTCATACAATTCATATCGACCATGTTGGTCCATTTCCAAAAAACTGTAAGCAAAATTCATATATTATTGGTATAATAGATGCATTTACAAAATATACGATTCTAAGAGCTGTAAGAACTACAAATACAAACAGTTTAGTTAAAACACTGGACGAAATATCACAATATTTTGGAATGCCATTAAGAATTATAAGTGATCGCGGATCTGCATTTACATCCAAGCAATTCAGTAGTTATTGTAAAGAAAATAATATTAAACATGTTTTGACTGCTGTAAGAACACCTCGAGCAAATGGTCAGATAGAACGTGTATTAAACAAAGCTCTTGCTAGTATGACATCTGAGAATTCTCCAAAAAAATGGGATGAAAATTTAATATCTATCCAGTTTAACAACGAAGACAAAAATATGGTGATAAACAAATGTAAGGAGCTAATGGAATATTATTTGGAAGATACAAGTGTATGAAATGATGAAAACAATCGAAACTTCTGTTAAGACAGATTCTCATCTCAAACCATGCAAATTAACAGATCAAGGTTAGTTTAGTGGAAATAATTAAAAGTTTTTGTTTATTTTATATGGATAAAAACTTTATATAGGTGAAACTTCAACCCTTTTGGAATCTGTAACCGAAATATCTCTAGCTGAGTCGACTACAGAAGTGTTAGATAACTCTGATTTTTCTATACCAGGTATATAAATTAAAAGTTCTTCGAGTTTTTGTTTTTTAACTATACAACAAAAGTTTTTTATGTAGACATGTCTGATATGTCAATGTCTGATATTTCAAAAGATATTAAAACGTTAAACACAAATGTAGCAGAGCTGAAAAATCAAAATACTGAAATATTAAAATTTCTAGATGAGCTAAAAACAGAGTTTGTAAAGCATCAGCCGAAAACAAATAACAAAAATTCAAATTTTATTCCACCGATTTTTCCAATTTTATCAGTCGCAGAACTGTTGTTATTCGATGGAAATTTTAAACATTTATTTCAATTACATTATAATTCATAAATAATTTAATGACTACATAAAAATTGATAAATTTAATTTTCTTTCAGATAATTTATTTAAAAGATACAATAAGTCTATTAGGTGATAAAATTAGGGAATCTATAAAAAAGATTTTGGAAAGAATTGTCAGTTACAATACGAAGTACTGATTCAGTATTCGTGGTCAGGCAAGAGCAGCTTTGAATCAAGTGGTGAGACCAAAGATATAAAAAAGATTGAATTATACTAACTTTTCTTGTTTTATTTTTTATTTTTATATAGAAAAAAATAAGTTAGAGTTCATATCATTAAATGGGATAATCAATTTATTTGCGACAGAGCTTTCCAATGATGTTGATTGCGAAATTAAATATTTCATGAAAAGGCGCGGGTGCCACAAAAATATAAAAGACTAAATAAAAATTAATTTTAAATAATTTGATACGAAAAAGCTAATTTAAATTTGGTTTTCCAAACAAATTAATAAGCTTTTATGTACATAATTTAAAACAACAAGAAAATACTATTTTAAAAGTGTTTCAATTTTGGTTTTGTACAATTTAGATAATGTTGTTTTTTCTTAAATTTCAATTATTTGAACATTTCTTTAATATCTTTTCTATATTTTTGTTTCAATAATTTGTAGGGTGAATGTCCCATTACGCGATATATGTCCCTATACTCGACCGTTTCGTGTTAAAGTCCTTAAAATAAGAATTTCGCAAATCTATAGTCAAAAATTTTAATTGAGTATTTAAGTTCACAGTTCAAGTAAAGTTTTTAAACGTTAATACTTCACATTAGAAATATTAGTTTAAGTGTGTCGCTGCAAGTGAACAGACGTTTATGTGTTTTTTTCTTGTTGGGTAAGTTAAGCAATTCATTTTTAGTATATTTAACATAAGTAATAGAATTTTGGAAATTACTGCTTAGTATTAATTTTAAATAATTATTTATAAATTATTGAACTAATTTGAATGCTACTTTATTATAAAAGTTAAGCTAATTAATTAAAAATAGTGTGTCGGGTACTGGGACAGGATTCATTTATGGTGTCCTATTACTCGACATATTGGTCGAGTTCTGGTACATGAGAAGTTTCTCTTGTTAGTTATTTTGTCGTTATTTAAAGTCAATATTTATAAAAAAAATTTAGTTAAAATTGTAGATAAAATAATAATAAAGAATTAGAGTAGTACGCGACATACACTTTAACCGCTCCTGTAATATATATAAAGTACGTAAAATGCTAAAATAATTTCGGTCGACATTACGTACATAGACATTCCGACCTTTTTTGTCCGTAATCTCGACCGAACTTATTCTCGAAATATTTACGATTTAATGGATTTTTTATTTTCAATATATTTTTAATTCATATCAGATTAGATTTAAAAAAATGGGAAAAACGACAAAAAATATAATTAAAAAAAGATGTTTGAAAAAATTAAATATAAATGATTTACAAAATGCCTTGGATGCAGTGTCAGCTGGCAAAACTGTGTATCCTGCAGCCAAATTATTTAATGTACCGAGAACAATTTTATACGAGCGCTACAAAGGAATCCGCCCAGCGTTTTTCTTAAGCCCGCCAGACAATAAAATATTATCGGAGAGAGGAAAGGATGCAACTCAGTATTCTGGCAACAGCGATTAGGAGGGCATAACAACGCTGATAATGGGAAATGCGTACGGTGTGTTTGCACCTCCCATGGTTTTGTTTAATTACAAAAGGATTACGTCAGCTGTGTTGCAAAAGGCGCCAAAAGAATGGGGAATTGGGAGGAGCGACTCGGGATGGATGACCGGAGAAACATTTTTCGAATACATTGCCAACATTTTTCATCCATGGCTAATCAAAAATAATATTGTATTTCCTATCATTTTATATGTTGACGGCCACACATCTCATCTCACTCTAACTTTAAGTGAGTTTTGTAAAGACAAAAAAAATATTTTGGTAGCACTTCATCGCAACTCTACACATATCCTTCAACCACTGGACGTTGCTGTTTTCCGATCCTTAAAAGTAAAATGGAAACATCAATTCCGAACGAAAAATAATGGAAATCCAATTAAAAAGAAAGATTTTTTTTATCCAATTAAAAAGAAAGAAACCGATCCAGTTCCAAGTACAACTATTATTAACAATAATAATAATATCGAATTACACTATGATTTCATCGAAACTCAAATTGAACCCGATAAATTGACGGAATTTAAAAATTCAAACAACATCTGGATGGGAACAAAGGAGGATGAGAATTTATTTTATTTTTGGAAGAAAATTCGGAACAAAGTAAACAATATCAACGAAGAATGTGCTGATTTAGTGATAGATTTTGGAAATACAACTCTTGAAATTACGAGACGTATAGAACATTACAAGACGTATAGAATATATAGGAATTGATCTTTTACAAATATTTAAAAAAAAATCAATAGAATTCCAGTCTTTTTCTATCGCGTTGGATGAAAGTTGTGATATGAGAGATACTGCACAACTTTTAATATTCATTCGTGGTATCAGGGTATCACTGAAAAAAAAATTGTATGCGAAGAATTAGCTGGACTTTGTAGTTTAAACGGAACAACTACAGCACAGGATATATTCCTAAAAGTGAAGGAAACAATTGATTCTTTGGGATTAAACTGGTGAAACTTAAGAGGTATAACTACAGATGGAGCAAGGAATATGAGTGGTAATAAAGCAGGTGTTTCTGTTTGCATTTTAAAAAAAGTGGTAGAAGCAGGTGGTCTTTCATTGCATAATTCATCAACATGCGTTATGCACGAAAATCTTGAAAATAAGCACTGTTATGGATGTAGTCGTAAAAATAGTGAACTTTATAAAGAGACAGAGTTTAAATCACCGACAATTTCAAGAATTTTTGTCCGAAATCGAATCTGAATATGGTGATGTTATTTACTATACTGAAGTAAGATGGCTTAGTAAAGGTAATGTACTCAAAAGATTTTTTCATTTAAGAGAAGCAATTTCAATATTTTTAATCGAAAAAGAATAGGAAATAGTTGAACTATCAAATCCAATCTGGCTTTTAGATTTAGCATTTTTAATTGATATTACAAGCTTGATGAATGAACTGAATTTGAGGCTTCAAAGCAATGGACTATTGATTCACGAAGCATTTTCAAATATCAAATCATTCGAAATGAAATTAGAATTGATTAAAAATAACGTAACACAAGAGCAATTACATAATTTACCATTCTGTGAGATTATTTTGAAGGAGTATGCAGATTCTGGGCTGTCGGTGAGTAAATATAGAGATCATATTGAGAAACTGCAAATTTAATTTTCTGAAAGATTTACTGATTTTCACGACCACTCCAAGCAAATTCAACTATTTCAAAATCCATTTATAATTGAAATAACTGACGTAACTCCTAGTTTGCAAATGGAAGTAATTGACCTTAAAACGAATGATATGTTGAAATCATCATTTCAAACAAAAGACATAATAATATTTTATACAGATCTTCCAGCATCTGCTTTTCCTCGTTTAAAAAAATTTGCTTCTGAATTTATAAGCCTCTTTGCTAGCACCTACATCTGCGAGCAAACATTTTCGAGGATGAAATATATAAAAAACAAATATCGTACAAAAATGACAGATGAATATTTACATGCTGTGTTACGAACAGCTACCTCAAGTTTTGATGTCGATTTTCATAATTTGGTTAAACAAGGATTGAGTCAATTTCATTCATCTCATTCACAGTATAGTATTATATTATAAATTACAGACTAAAAAAATAATTTCAATATTTTTATTTTGTTTATTTTTATTTTATTTTGTTTATTTTAATTTTTTTAAATTATAATTTTGTTGAGTTTTCTTTTGTTTAATTTTTTTTTAATTGTCTGAAAGTTTTGTTAAGTTTTATATTTTAATTTGAATTAAAACTTATAATTTCGTTAATTAACTTTGACTTTTTATAATAATAAATATTTAAAAAAAAAAAATCTAATTTTTCTTATTTGTTTTCTTTTTATTATTCTGAGAGCTGTCGGACGATCATGAAAAATAAATTTATTTTTAAGATTTCTCTTCCCACCCCTACTAAAAAACACCAGCTGTAAAATTTTTTGATATTTGAAATTGACGTTTCTTTTCAACCCATATATTTTTTAAAAAAAATTAGTCTAAAAATTTTTTAGTTACTGGCCCGTTCATATTTATAAAATTGTTTTTTTGGCCCCTTTCAAGATAAGTTTGCCGACCGCTGATTTAGAGCAACGAAATTTTTATGTTAGATTATTTTTAATATCCAATTATCTTATTTTGATTTTATATATACACTCAGAAAAATGTTCTAGAAAAATGGTATTTGTAACAAACGTATTTGCAATAAATTCTTTTGCAAGAAACTAACTGTATTTGTAGCCATGTATCTTATTTCTCTTAGAAGTTTTTTTTTTAGCACCATTTATGACAAATGAACTAGCTTTTGTATTAAAAGTTCAATATAAATTAAGTACATTTCATATATATCTTTTACCATAAACGAAAATTTACATTTCACTCAAAATAATATTATTTTACTGGGACATTGGCCAAAATATTTATTGTTTGCATCGAAAGTTGTTGCATTTGTAACGAAAGATTGCAGCAGAAAATAAATTTTTGCATAAATGCGATTTCTTTTACGCCAAAAGAATATTCGTTTAGAAACAATATTTTTTAAGACGCAAAAAGAATATTAACTTCGAAAATGTTACTGTAAAAGTAGTTTCTTTTGAGACAAATATGTAATTTGTTCAGCAAAGTTATATTCTTTCATGACAAAAAAAGACTAATTAGTGCAAAAGTAAATTTGTTTACAAGTGATACATGATGCAATAATAATATTAAACATTCATTTAATTAGAGACGCCAGCTTAGTGAAGTTATAAAAATTGTTGCTGAAGTAAAATTTTGTGAAATTAATAAAATAATAAATCTTTAAGTAAGTATTTTTTCGTTAAGTGTTTTTTATTTAAGTGTACATAATTATAAAAATTTCTGTTTTAAATAAAAAAAAAATTATTAGGAAAAATGTCAAATATTAGATTTCTGATCTGCCAATATGGGCATATTAAAAAACGAATAAAAATAAAATTTGATGATCTTATGACAATTGATGCGGTGCTAAACTCAATAAAAGAAAATTTCGGTGTTGAGGATCCAATTTTTATTGTTGATGATTGTCCTGTTGATTATGAAGATTTAGTAGATTTCATTAATCAATATATTACAAACTCCAGTTTTGTTCTCAATTTTACAAGTAATTTAAGTTTATTTCTATTATTAAAACGCATAATAATAATTTAAAATAATTAATAAAGCCCATTAATGTAGTGGTATTGGTGGTGAATAAAGCCCAGTCAATGATGTCAGTGAACCCGATGTTTGTAACGTTGATTATCAAAATGCAGAAAGACAAATAAGAGAAATTGAATCAAATTTGGATGTTTCGTCTAGTGTTGATATACAAAATAATATTTCATCAAGCGACTGCGATGTATTTTATTCTGACGATGATGACTATGTCACAAATAATAATATGCAAATTACGAAAATAAACGATGAATTACCTAGAAGATCAACAAGACAATATAAACCAGTTGTTTTCGAGGATTATCACACCTATTTAGCGACAAATAATTTATGAGATGGTGATCCTCTGACGTATGAAAAGCAATTTCGAGAGGTGACTGTAAACATTGGAAGAATCCAAACTGAATATGATGCGTTAGTTAAAAATAAAACTTGGGAAAAAGTAAATTTACCTAAAAATAAAAAACCAATAAAAACTAAGTGGGTCTTTAAAACAAAAATTAATAATGAAGGTAAAATTGTAAAATATAAAGCAAGGTTGGTGGCTAAAGGCTGCAGCCAAAAAGAAGGTATAGATTTTCATGAGACTTTTTCGCCAGTTATTCGGTATAGTTCAATTAGATATTTAATAGCATTAGCTGCAAGAATGGAACTTGAAATTGATCATTTGGATGCAGTTACTGCATTCCTACAGGGAGATCTGAAAGAAGAAATTTATATCGCACAACCTGAAGGTTACAGTCATGGTGAAAAAGTATTACGTTTAAAAAAATCAATCTATGGTCTTAAACAGTCTTCAAGATTGTGGAATTTAAAATTAAATGAAATTTTAAAAGGTTTTGGTATGAACCAATCAAAAACAGACCGATGCATTTATTTTCATATAAATGATAAAAAGATTTTAATCGCAGCTATCTATGTTGATGACATTTACGTTTTATCGAATGATAAAATCATGAAAGAAAAATTAAAGTCATGTTTAAAAAGAAATTTTGAAATGAAAGACATTGGCCAAGCAAGTTCTTTTCTTGGTATAAGACTTATTCTTGATAGAAAAAATAAGAAGATTTATATTGATCAAGAGCAATACATTCAAAGTATGCTGAAAAGATTTAACATGACAGATTGTAATATTAGTTCCACTCCAATGGATTCAAATCAAAAATGAAGTTCAGCTCAATCACCAAAAAATCAAGAAGAAAAGGATGGAATGGCCCTAGTGCCATATCAAAAACTCGTGGGAAACTTATTATTTGCTGCACAGGTCAGTCGTCCGGACATAAATTTCGCAGTTAATTTTATAAGTCGCTTTAACAATAAACCAGGTAAGCTACATTGGGTAGCAGCCAAGCGTATTTTAAGATATGTTAAAGGTACCATGTTATCAAAATTATGTTACTCCAAAGATGCAAATAGTTATATCATTGGTTATTGTGATTCAGATTTTGCCAGCGACACAGACGAACGCAAATCCGTTACCGGCTACATTTTTGAAATGCAAGGTGGTGCTGTGACATGGTCATCTAAAAAACAACCAACGGTAGCATTATCAACAACTGAAGCCGAATATATGTCTATTGGTGCTGCTACACAAGAAGCGCTGTGGTTGCAAAGTCTTGATTGTGAACTATTAAATTTAAAAAGAAAAACGAAAATATATAACGACAATCAAAGCGCTATACATTTGGCATCCAATGACAGTTACCATCCTCGTGCCAAACATATAGATATTAGACACCACTTTATCCGGGACGTGATAAATGAAGGCAGAATAACTTTACAGCATATAAGAACTTGTCACCGCTAGTGACGGCCAAACATCGGCGCTAGTTTGGTTTTAAAATCTCCTGTAGGGAAAGCCACGTTTAAATACTGAAAAAAAAAAAGTATATGTCAAATTAAAGCAACCACGCATATTTTTTCATTTCCGGAAAAGATCTGATATTGAAAAATCTTGTAGAAAACAAGTATTATTGAAAAGTAAAATTAACGTAAATATATTAAAAATAAATAAACGATAAATAAAATATCGTAAAAAATATAAATAAAGTAAAATAAGGAACAATTAGTTGCTGAAAATTATTGTAATTGGAAAAGGAAAAAAACTAAAAGTAAATTTGTATGTAAAATATATTGTATTCTTAAAAATAAAATTTGATTTCAGGAATTTTGTAGCTTTCTCTATAATGACCACAATTTATAATATAAAATTTTGTTGAAACGAAAATATAATAAGAAAACATTCAACATAAAAACAAATGCGTTTTATTTTGGGTCGATTGGAGATTTCTGAAAAATTTAGTAAAAATTTATTTCTGATTACAAGTTGATTAAATCAACATTCTACAAAAGTCTTTTAATATATATATTAAAAGTATCAAAACTAAGATGTCAGAATCGCATCCTACAAATCAAAACAAAGAAAATTATAATTGTGCATGTTCCAATAATCCAGATTCACATGACGATATGGTCGAATGTGAAAAATGTCAACGTTGGTACCATTACAGTTCTGTTGGTGTAACCAGTGACATTCAAAACAAAAGCTGGACATGTGCAAGTTCTGTAAAAAAGTTGAGTACCAATAATAATAATTTATCAAGAGCGGGAAGTGTTACAGATCGAAGATCAATTGCTGCCAGTCAAAAATCAAACAGAAGTACAGTCGCTCTCGAACTGGAAAAATTACATAAACAACAAGACTTTGAAGAAATACGAATTAGTGAAGAACAACTAATTAATAAAAAACAACGTGAATTGCAGGAAAAACAAATTGAACAGGAACGTGTTCAACTACAGCAAAAAGCGAAAAATAATCGAGAATATTTAGAAAAAAAGTTCAATTTACTAAAACAATTAAGAAATAATAGTGATGGTGGTAGTGATATTGGAAGTGAGTTTAGCGTAAACCGAAACGTTACTGATTGGCTTGAGCCAACTTCTAATGAAATTCCACCTACAGTCACAAATTTCGAAAATAAGCAAATTGAACAAAAAGCTATACAAACAATATTAAGTTTAATAAAAATACTCGTATACCATTAGCTATTATGGACCTAAATATTTTAAATAAATCAGCTGGTACATATCAAAATGTTTATTTAAAAAATAATTCAGGTGAAAACAAAGTACCTTGTAACCAGTATGAACCAGTACCAAACTGTAATAGCTACAGCTACACCAATCGTAATGATATTAGTGAAAATCAAAATCAGACACACAATTATGAAACTGATGATTTTCCACAACTAAATTCTCGACAGTTAGCGTCCAGGCAGGTAATATCTAAAGATTTACCATATTTTAACGGTCAACCAGAAGAATGGCCACTATTCATATCAAGGTACAATACTACAACGCGTGTTTGTGGTTTTACGAATGATGAAAATTTAATTCGTTTGCAAAAAGCATTAAAAGGTGAAGCATTAGAAAATGTTAGAAGCCGATTATTATTACCAACCAACGTACCAAATATTATTAATACGTTACGCAGATTATATGGTCGACCTGAAATTATTTTATATACGCTTATTGGAAAAATCAAAGCTGAAGCATCACCAAAAGTAGAAAAAATTGATTCAATTATAAAATATTCAATAATGTTGGAAAATTTGTGTGCCACATTGGAGTCAGCAAATTTAATTCAACATTTAAACAATCCAATGTTATTACAAGAATTGGTTGATAAACTACCATTTCAGTTAAAAATAGATTGGGCCAGATATATGGTAATATATCAGACGACGTGTGCATCAATTACAGACTGTACTAAATTCAAAAGGGTAAATTTAAACGAAAAATGGAAATTAATTCACAAATATAATTGGTGTCGTACATGTTTAATTTCCCACGCCGGTGCTAAATGTAACAATGTGGAAAAAATAAACAATGTGGAAAAAATGGTTGTGTTTTTCGACATCATTCACTGTTACATAATAACAATAAAGATACAAAACCAAATCAACAAAATGAACCAAATCAACAAAGTGAATCAAATCAACAAAGTGGTACAAGTCAACAGAGTCAGTATCATCAGTACAGTTGTACTACTCTGAGTAGTCTACTCATCAACAAAATAATAACACTATCTTGTTTCGAATAATACCAGTAATACTTTATGGTAAAACAAGTAGTATAAACACGTTTGCCTTTTTAGATGAAGGATCATCATTAACATTAATAGAGCAAACTTTAGTTGACGATTTAGAATTAACTGGTGTTGTTGAACCACTTTGTCTACGGTGGACTGGGGACACTCATAGAATTGAACAAAAGTCGCAATGTATTCATTTTGATATTAGTAGCACAAATAGCAATGCGACAAAATATTCAATTCATAATGCGCGAACTGTAGAATCGTTAAATCTTCCAGTCCAAACTTTGGATACTAATGTCTTATTAAAAAAATATAAATATTTGAAAGGACTGCCAATACAGTCATATGTTAAAGCTGTGCCACGTATCCTAATAGGACTAGATAATACAAAACGAGGAGCTAGTCTGAAAATAAGAGAAGGAAACCAATATGAACCAGTTGGTGTAAAAACACGTCCTGGATGGAACGTTTATGGACCGCTATCAGAAGATGTTAAGATTAATAAAATAAATGAGTTCAGTGGTTTCCATTTATGTGAATGTGAACGGTCTCAAGGTGAAGAGCTACAACAAATAGTTAAATCATATATATCGTTGAACAGTCTCGGTGTAGTAAAACCGAATAAAGATTTAATATCAAAAGATGATGAGCGAAGTAAACAAATTATGAATGATACTACTCATCTAATTGGAGGTCAATTTGAAACCGGTCTTCTGTGGAAATATGATAAGTTTACCTTGCCAGATAGTCTCCTAATGGCTAAAAAACGTCTTGAATGTCTCGAAAGAAAAGCTGAACGCAATCCAGAGCTAGCTGAAATAATAAATAAAAAAATAATTGAGTACATAGATAAAAAAATATATACATAAATTGTCCACAGATGAATTGCAACTTAAACATGAAAGAATTTGGTATCTTCCAATATTCACTGTGACGAATCCCAATAAACCGAATAAGGTACGAATGGTTTGGGATACAGCAGCCAAAGTTCATGGCGTCTCGCTAAATTGTATGTTGCTTAAAGGGCCTGATGAGCTTGTGTCATTGCCAGCTTTTTTACATCGTTTTCGTGAACGAAAAATAGCCATTTGTGGCGATATTCGCGAAATGTTCCACCAAATTCTTATTAGACCAGAAGATCGACATTCTCAACGGTTTTTATGGAGAAGTAATCCCAAAGAGGAACCAATATTTATATAATGGACGTAATGACGTTTGGTGCCTCCTGCTCGCCTAGTTGTGCTCAGTACATAAAAAATAAGAACGCCAACAATTTTTTAAAATCGTACCCTAGAGCGGTACAATCGATAATTGAAAATCATTACGTTGACGATTTACTGGAAAGTGTCGATACTGAAGAAGAGGCTATACAACTAGCAAAAGAAGTAAAATTTATTCACCAGCAGGCTGGTTTCGAAATTCGGAACTGGATTTCAAATTCTCAGAACGTTATTTCAGTTCTTGGCCAATGCAACAACAAAACTGATAAAGATTTAAATGTTGAACCACAATTAAATACAGAAAAGGTTCTAGGTATGTGGTGGTCAACTTCGACTGACAGTTTCACTTATTCGTTAAAATATAACGTTATGTACGAAGACATTTTGACTGGTAAACGTCGTCCAACAAAACGAGAAGTTTTACGAATATTGATGAAACTATACGATCCCCTAGGATTAATTGCAAATTTTTTGATTTACCTAAAGATATTATTACAAGATGTTTGGAAATCTTCAATTGGATGGGACGATGCCATCAATGATGAACAATTTAAAAATTGGATGGTTTGGATCAATATTTTACCGAACGTAGAAAATATAAAAATAAATAGATACTACATATCAGGTAATTCAATGAAAAACAGAATAATCCAATGTCATATATTTGTAGATGCGAGCGAGAATGCTTACGCTGCAGTTGCATAGAAAATGTTAGAAGCCGATTATTATTACCAACCAACGTACCAAATATTATTAATACGTTACGCAGATTATATGGTCGACCTGAAATTATTTTATATACGCTTATTGGAAAAATCAAAGCTGAAGCATCACCAAAAGTAGAAAAAATTGATTCAATTATAAAATATTCAATAATGTTGGAAAATTTGTGTGCCACATTGGAGTCAGCAAATTTAATTCAACATTTAAACAATCCAATGTTATTACAAGAATTGGTTGATAAACTACCATTTCAGTTAAAAATAGATTGGGCCAGATATATGGTAAATTTAAATATAAATATAACTATTTCTACTTTTAGTTTTTGGTTGAGCCAATTAGCAGAAAGTGTAAGCCAAGTGACAATTAATGTTCCACCAGTAATTATGGAACCAAGAAGAAATGACAGAAGAGTGAACAAAAATTATGTGTATGCCCACAATGAAGCAGCTATCGTAAAAAATAAAAGCAAAAGCAATAATAACAGTTGCTGTATTTGTAATCAGACGACGTGTGCATCAATTACAGACTGTACTAAATTCAAAAGGGTAAATTTAAACGAAAAATGGAAATTAATTCACAAATATAATTGGTGTCGTACATGTTTAATTTCCCACGCCGGTGCTAAATGTAACAATGTGGAAAAAATAAACAATGTGGAAAAAATGGTTGTGTTTTTCGACATCATTCACTGTTACATAATAACAATAAAGATACAAAACCAAATCAACAAAATGAACCAAATCAACAAAGTGAATCAAATCAACAAAGTGGTACAAGTCAACAGAGTCAGTATCATCAGTACAGTTGTACTACTCTGAGTAGTCTACTCATCAACAAAATAATAACACTATCTTGTTTCGAATAATACCAGTAATACTTTATGGTAAAACAAGTAGTATAAACACGTTTGCCTTTTTAGATGAAGGATCATCATTAACATTAATAGAGCAAACTTTAGTTGACGATTTAGAATTAACTGGTGTTGTTGAACCACTTTGTCTACGGTGGACTGGGGACACTCATAGAATTGAACAAAAGTCGCAATGTATTCATTTTGATATTAGTAGCACAAATAGCAATGCGACAAAATATTCAATTCCTAATGCGCGAACTGTAGAATCGTTAAATCTTCCAGTCCAAACTTTGGATACTAATGTCTTATTAAAAAAATATAAATATTTGAAAGGACTGCCAATACAGTCATATGTTAAAGCTGTGTCACGTATCCTAATAGGACTAGATAATACAAAACGAGGAGCTAGTCTGAAAATAAGAGAAGGAAACCAATATGAACCAGTTGGTGTAAAAACACGTCCTGGATGGAACGTTTATGGACCGCTATCAGAAGATGTTAAGATTAATAAAATAAATGAGTTCAGTGGTTTCCATTTATGTGAATGTGAACGGTCTCAAGGTGAAGAGCTACAACAAATAGTTAAATCATATATATCGTTGAACAGTCTCGGTGTAGTAAAACCGAATAAAGATTTAATATCAAAAGATGATGAGCGAAGTAAACAAATTATGAATGATACTACTCATCTAATTGGAGGTCAATTTGAAACCGGTCTTCTGTGGAAATATGATAAGTTTACGTTGCCAGATAGTCTCCTAATGGCTAAAAAACGTCTTGAATGTCTCGAAAGAAAAGCTGAACGCAATCCAGAGCTAGCTGAAATAATAAATAAAAAAATAAGTGAGTACATAGATAAAAAAATATATACATAAATTGTCCACAGATGAATTGCAACTTAAACATGAAAGAATTTGGTATCTTCCAATATTCACTGTGACGAATCCCAATAAACCGAATAAGGTACGAATGGTTTGGGATACAGCAGCCAAAGTTCATGGCGTTTCGCTAAATTGTATGTTGCTTAAAGGGCCTGATGAGCTTGTGTCATTGCCAGCTTTTTTACATCGTTTTCGTGAACGAAAAATAGCCATTTGTGGCGATATTCGTGAAATGTTCCACCAAATTCTTATTAGACCAGAAGATCGACATTCTCAACGGTTTTTATGGAGAAGTAATCCCAAAGAGGAACCAATATTTATATAATGGACGTAATGACGTTTGGTGCCTCCTGCTCGCCTAGTTGTGCTCAGTACATAAAAAATAAGAACGCCAACAATTTTTTAAAATCGTACCCTAGAGCGGTACAATCGATAATTGAAAATCATTACGTTGACGATTTACTGGAAAGTGTCGATACTGAAGAAGAGGCTATACAACTAGCAAAAGAAGTAAAATTTATTCACCAGCAGGCTGGTTTCGAAATTCGGAACAGGATTTCAAATTCTCAGAACGTTATTTCAGTTCTTGGCCAATGCAACAACAAAACTGATAAAGATTTAAATGTTGAACCACAATTAAATACAGAAAAGGTTCTAGGTATGTGGTGGTCAACTTCGATTGACAGTTTCACTTATTCGTTAAAATATAACGTTATGTACGAAGACATTTTGACTGGTAAACGTCGTCCAACAAAACGAGAAGTTTTACGAATATTGATGAAACTATACGATCCCCTAGGATTAATTGCAAATTTTTTGATTTACCTAAAGATATTATTACAAGATGTTTGGAAATCTTCAATTGGATGGGACGATGCCATCAATGATGAACAATTTAAAAATTGGATGGTTTGGATCAATATTTTACCGAACGTAGAAAATATAAAAATAAATAGATACTACATATCAGGTAATTCAATGAAAAACAAAATAATCCAATGTCATATATTTGTAGATGCGAGCGAGAATGCTTACGCTGCAGTTGCATATTTTAGAATTAGCTGCGAAAATAAAATAGAATGCGCTCTAATAGGTGATAAAACAAGAGTAGCTCCTATTAAATTACTATCGATACCTCGTCTTGAGCTTCAAGCTGCTGTTTTAGGTGCACGTTTGGCTTCTAGTATTATATCTGATCATACAATAAAAATCGACAAAAAATATTTCTGGTCCGATTCACAAACCGTATTAAGTTGGTTAAATTCAGAGCAGCGAAAATTTAAACAGTTCGTCGCTTTCCGTATCGGTGAAATATTAGAGTCCACAGACGTTGATGAATGGCGATGGGTACCAAGTAAACAAAATGTTGCTGATGACGCAACAAAATGGCAAAGAATACCAGATTTCAAATCAAGTAGCAGGTGGTTCAATGGACCCGAATTTTTAAGTCTGCCTGAAGAACAATGGCCAACATGTGAGATGACCATTAGTGCAACTGATGAAGAAATGAAACCACAGTTACAACATAGTTTCATTAAATTAGCAAGCTTGATACAAGTAGAACGATTTTCAAAGTGGTCTTGGTGCGTTCAGTTGCTTATGTTTACCGATTTCAACACAATATAAAAAAGAATACAGATGAAAAATGGTATGGACCAATTTCGAAACATGAATATGCACTAGCCGAAAACCATCTTTTTCGTCAGGTTCAGATGGAGAGTTATTATGATGAGGTAATTATGTTAATATAAAAAAAAAAATTACTTACAGAAGACAAAAAATTGATAATTGGAAAATCCAGTAAACTTTATAAACAGTCACCATATTTGGATGAAAATGGTGTACTAAGAGTTCGTGGTCGTATAGACGCTGCAGTTGAAATACAACATGATACCAAAAGGCCAATTTTGTTACCAAGAGATCATCATATAACTCGATTAATAATAAGATTCCATCAAAAGTACTTTCATCAAAATCATGCAACAGTAGTGAATGAAATTCGCCAAGTATATTCAATTCCAAAGTTAAGAGCAGCTTTAAAAACAGAACGCCGGCATTGCCAAGTATGTAAAAATGAAAAGGCTGCACCAGACCACCAGAAATGGCAGATTTACCAGTTGCTAGATTATCATCGTACACACAACCGTTTTCATTTATTGGAATTGACTATTTTGGTCCTATGAAAGTTACATTTGGCCGAAGAGAAGAGAAAAGATGGTGTGTATAAGTTGCCTCACCACTCGTGGAATTCATATCGAGATCGCTCACACATTATCAACAGATTCATGTATACTCTGTTTAAGAAATGTCATGGCTCGTCAAGGAACACCCGTCGAAATATTTAGTGACAACGGTACAAAATGGAATTTTATACCGCCAGCTTCGCCACATATGGGTGGAAGTTGGGAGCGTTTAATTCAGAGTGTGAAGAAAATATTGTACCAAATAGTGCCAAATAGAAATCCAAATGATGAAATACTACGAAATATGTTAATCGAAGTGGAAAATGTGGTAAATTCACGACCATTGACTTATATCCCAATTGATGATGAAAGCGACGAAGCTTTAACACCGAATCACTTTTTGCTTGGTTGTTCAAGTGGAATAAAGCCAATGGATGAGTTCGATGATGGTCCTAAAATATTAAAAAGAAACTGGATGATTGCACAACAATACGTCAATACTTTTTGGAAGCGTTGGGTGCTGGAATATCTTCCAACACTCACACGCCGCACTAAATGGTTTCAACCTGCGAAACCGATACAAGATGATGACGTCGTAATAATAGTGGATGAAGCTAGTCCACGAAATACATGGAAAAAAGGTAAAATAATAAAGGTACACAAAGGTAAAGATGGTCAAGTCAGAAGTGCCATGGTGCAAACTACGTCCGGTATATACCAAAGACCTGCGGTTAAATTAGCTGTCCTCGATGTTAGAGCCGAAAAGGAAGGTAAAACGATCCCAGATGACATCGCTATACCAGGCGGGAGTGTCACCGCTAGTGACGGCCAAACATCGGCGCTAGTTTCGTTTTAAAATCTCCTGTAGGGAAAGCCACGTTTAAATACTGAAAGAAAAAAATGTATAATGTCAAATTAAAGCAACCACGCATATTTTTTCATTTCCGTAAAAGATCTGATATTGAAAAATCTTGTAGAAAACAAAAGTATTATTGAAAAGTAAAATTAACGTAAATATATTAAAAATAAATAAACGATAAATAAAATATCGTAAAAAATATAAATAAAGTAAAATAAGGAACAATTAGTTGCTGAAAATTATTGTAATTGGAAAAGGAAAAAAACTAAAAGTAAATTTGTATGTAAAATATATTGTATTCTTAAAAATAAAATTTGATTTCAGGAAATTTGTAGCTTTCTCTATAATGACCACAATTTATAATATAAAATTTTGTTGAAACGAAAATATAATAAGAAAACATTCAACATAAAAACAAATGCGTTTTATTTTGGGTCGATTGGAGATTGTTGAAAAATTTATTTCTGATTACAAGTTGATTAAATCAACAAGAACTGGTGAAATGAAAGCAGACGTAGTTACCAAACCACTACCACTTCAGAAACATTCATATTTTAAACGAGCCATAGGACTTATCGATGTTATGGTGAAATGGTAACTAGTAGGGATGTTGAAAAGGGTAGTTCTAATATTCACCAACATTTAGCTTAACTAAATATTACTGGTAACACTAAACATTGACATTTTTATATATGTAAAAATTAAATTCTTTTTCTTCTTTTGACGTTGTTAAGCTAAGGACATAATAAATAAATTATTTATAACGTTTACCAAAAATACTAGTTTTTTAATTATATATCCAAAATTATCTAAAACATCCTACAATGTGTCTCTAATAAGGTGACCATTCGACCCGCATATTGCGGGACAGACCCGCATTTGTAACATCTGTCCCGCATTGAAAATTGTCCCGCATTTTGTCCCGCATTGAAAATTGTCCCACTTTAGAATTCGCTTTTTTTCTTATTTAAAAAATGTTGATATCAAATCTACTTCACATTCTCATTCTAGTCCAATTTTCTAGTTTGCTTAAGGTGGATTCGTAAAAGTTCCAAAACTACATCGCACACAATCGATTTTCCATACAAAAATATATAAAAACGTCAAAATTTGGAACTTATTTAAATAATCGATATATTGCAATAATCGATACATTGCAGACAATAAAAGTTTTCAGTTGTCATTGTGTCAATCGCTGTCAACTGAAAACTTAAAAATATTATTACCACCAAAAGCAAAACAAACCTTACATGTGCGGTTGAAATAGTAAGTTTAATTTGTTTTATGTTTTAATTTTTTTTAAATATTACATATTTTTACCCCAGTAAAAATGGCAAATAGGAAACGAAACTGCAAATTCACAGAAGAATTAGAAAAAGAGTTCCCGTTCATAAAAAAATCAAAAATTAGTGGAAATGTAAATGGAAATGTTCACTGCCAAAAATGTAATAGTGAATTTAAAATTACGTCTGGAGGTAGAACGGATATAACCAGACATATTAAGTCTGAAAAACATAATTTAGCAGTTCAATCATCAGCAAATTCTGCAAATCTTAGCACATATTTTCGTAGATCTGAATTTTTGAATAAAGAAAAAGAATTGGCTGCAGCAGAGGCAATATTTTCCTTTCATTGTGTTCTACATAACCACAGTTTTCGTTCTATGGATTGTACATCCAAACTCGTTCAACATTTGTTCGAAAAAAAATTTAGTTGTGCTAGAACGAAAACCGAGGCAATAATAAAAAGTGTATTAGCTCCTGACGCTTTGAAAAAATTGAAAGCTGAGTTAGAAGACGTGAATTTTGTATCTGTTTATACTGACGCATCTAATCATAAAGATCTCAAAATATTTCCTGTACTAATACGTTATTTTAACCCAAATATGTCCGTAAAGGTAAAACTTTTAAAATTGGAATCATTACCCGGCGAGACGTCTGAAATTATCTGCAATTATTTATTGAATACTTTTAAAAATTACAAAATTGAAGCAAAAGTAATAGCATTTTGTGCTGATAACGCCAACACCAATTTTGGAGGAGTAACAAGAAAGGGAACTAATAACGTATTCAGTAAAATGAAAAACATATTAAATCGGAACATAATAGGTGTTGGATGTGCAGCTCACATTACAAACAATACTATCCAAAGTGCAGCTGATCTTTTACCAATAGACATTGAAAATATTATACAAAAAATTTATGGACATTTTTACATTTATACAGTTCGCGTAAACAATTTAAAAGAGTTTTGTGAAGAAGCTGGAACTGAATATCAACGAATTCTGGGGTATTGTAAAACACGATGGCTAGCTTTAATGCCAGCTATAGAAAGAGTTATAAGACTTTTTGATCCGTTAAAATCATATTTCTTATCATTGGAAAAATGTCCACATCAAATAAGAACTTTTTTTGAAAATAGTATTTCCGAAATTTGGTTAAAATTTATGCACAGTCAAGCTGCTATTTTCCATAATGCTGTACAATTAATTGAAGGTGATAAAAATACGATCATGCAAGTTTCCCAAACCTTAAATGATTTAAAAACAAAATTTAAAGAGAGGGTTGAATTAAATTATTTACCGCTGGTAATCAGGACAGAACTAAGAACTCTAAGTGAAAATGGTAGCATTGATGAAAAAAAATTTAAACTTGATATTAATAATTTTTATGCGAATTGTTTTAATTATTTAGATCTTTGGTCGAGACAATTTAAAGATATAAACAACTTCAACTGGATTAGTTTAAAAACAGAATTTTTATGGGATAAAGTTGAGAAGAGTGTTGAATATATTTCAAACAATTTTGAAAATTTCAAAATTGAAGAAAGCGATTTATTTGACGAAATAACATGTATCAGAAATTACGCGAACTTTGATAAAATTCAATCATGGAATGAAATTAATTTTGATCCGGACCAAAGATGGGTGGAAATATTTGCACATTTTAAAAAAGAAAATATACCATTTCATAATGCCAAAAAAGTGGTTGAATTTGCGTTGTGTCTACCAGGCACAAATGCAGCGACAGAACGAATATTTTCGTTTATTAACAAGATTTGGACATCAGAAAAAACACAATTAAAGTTAGACACAATTGAATCTATTTTAATTGTTAGAGGAAACTTTGATTCTTGCCAAGATTTTTGCAGCAAAATCCAAGACAATGATGAAATTTTAAAAAATGTGCATTCAATGGAAAAATATAAAAACTGATCGATCTCTACATTTACTTATTTTTACTATTTTTTTTATAATATTTGCCTGAAGGCTATATAATTTAATTCTTTATTTATTTTTATTTTATGTTCCTGATATTGAAATACAAAAATTGTTAAAAAGAATTAACTTATTTATAAATTTAATTTTTGAATAAAATATTAAATTTTTATAAATTAAATTTTTATTACATATATATTATAATATAATATCTTTTGTTGATTAATAACTAATAAAAAATGTATGTACATGTATGTAAAATGTATGTTAACTTGAGTTTTAATTTTTGTCCCGCATTGAATCTTTTGAGAAATGGTCACCTTAGTCTCTAATTCAATATGTCGGACACATGTGCCTGGCAGTGGCGAGCGGTCCATATGTGCAAGGTGTGCAGTGCACACGCTGCCAAATGTAATAACAAAAAATATAATTTAAATTATAAGTCCATAAATTAATTTCGTTAACATATTTCTATTAAAAAATTAAATAGTAAAAAAGTATTAAAATTTGCATAATTTTAGGCAAATAAACATTCAAAAATTAAATCGAGTTTCAATTTCACAATTTGTTATAGTGCAAAGTGCATAATAGAAATTGCACATTTAAAACAGAGCACGGTTATAATAATTTAAGATATGTTTATGTTATGTCGTTCGTTATGTGTAGTTAAAGAGAGAATAGTTTCTAATATTTTTCTCTCCCTATTTTCTATTACTTTTCTTATGTTCCAATTCCAACATCCAACGAAAATTCCAATTTCAAATTTGTATTGGAGATTGGAGAAACTATTCATAATTTTCTTAGGTAGATGTGCATTTATGCACAAAAAAACATTAGAAAATTCCAATTTTGGTAAAGCTTTTTTATAGATATGTTCTAATTTGTATGTGAAAAATATTGATGTTCCCGTGCATATTTAAACTGCACACATTTATTTAGCAAAGAAAAATTCACATAAGTAGAAAGATTGAGACAAATTTTTTTTGGATAATATTTTTGATTTTATATGTGAGAATTTGTGCATATTATAATTGTGCACGCATAATAAAGACGTTTTGTTTTATAATTATTTTTTTATTTTACATTAATAAAATAAAATTGTTTTTAATTTTTAATATAAAAATTGAATTAAAGAGTTTTGTTTTGCGGGATACATATATATTTTTGAAACTTTATGGTAAGGTAAGGATATTATGGAAAATAAAAGTAACAAAATTTAAAATGTTAAATATAACAAATTAATAGGAATTAGTTGTAAAATTTAAATACAGTAATCGAAATTTCATCAATTGTTTTGAAAATCCGTTTTGAAAAACTCAATTCCTTAAAATTTTTCGAGGTTTTAAATTCAAATTTTTTTATTAAATATCAAAAGAAGTTTCCGAGATTTTCTTCGCATTACGAATGAATTATGTGTTATATATCAATCAGACTCTACTCTTAATATGACTTTGTGTGAAATAATAACATACATAAATATCATGAACTAACTGAAACTTTAAGCGAAGTTTATAATTTAGCAAATTTAATTAATACAATTCCATTTGCTACAGCATCATTTGAAAGATCTTTCTCTGCTTTAAAAAGAATAAAAAGTTATGCACGAAATACCATGAACTAAGAAAGACTAAGTAATTTATCATTGAGAAGAAATTTTTAAATTATTAACAATCGAAAACAGATTTTTCTGAAAATGTAATCAATGATTTTGCAAATAAAACAGAAAGAAGAATGGATTTCTTATATAAATAAAAACTATAAAAATCTTTATTTTTTTAAAATTGTTGTTTTTCTTATAGTACTTGCACACCCTATAGCTTAAGCCACTGCACGCCATTGGTGCCTGGGCATTTGCGACAGTTTACTCTATTTTGTGTGCAGGTCGTGCCGTGAATGTGTTCTTGTTTGCCGGGATAGATACTTAATATTCATTTTGCCCATTTCGACTTGAAATTTGATTTTAAAAAAAAATAATATTCACATAATTTCTACAATAATTTCACATCTTTTTTAATCTGCGTAATTATACTTAATTATATATTTAGATTATTTTATTATATCAGCTATTTTTCATGATGATTTACAGTATTCTGGATTCAGAATGCTGTTTTAACGCAACAAAATGCTGAAGTTTTAAACTTTTAACTTTAAAATATAGTATCCTAAATCCTAATATTATAACCATTTCAGCGTTACTTTGTGTTGTGTTGAATCAGCATTCTAAATACAAATTAATATGTTAATAATATTAATAACAAACTAATAGCACATCTTATCTAATAAGTATTACAATTTCTTTCCTAGCATATTATTTCTAAATATATATTTTAAACCGTTTGATGTTTTAGTTTTAGTAGGTAAATCAAATTTTTAGATTATCTCAAGAATCATTACGATATCCAAATACCGCCATAAGAAAATATTGTACTAAAAATCAAGAAAAGTACAACGTTCTGCATATATAGGTATTTCTTTTGTATATATTTTAAAATAAGTAGTTATGATTATATTTCATGCTGTTGTTTTACATATTGCTAACGAATATTACTACTATACTGCGGTAGTTGGTGCTTTTAGTTTATTAAAGTCTTCGGGTCTTATTTTAATCAAAATATGCAAATAACACTGAAAAAATAAATTTAATTTAAAAAAAAATTGTATAAGTACAATGTAAAAACTTTGAATAATTTTTACAATTTTAGTTATTTAAATAATTATGTTTTTATAAATTACCTGTTATATATATATGTACATACAAAAAAATTTACTCTGTATATATATATATTTTCACAGCAGACTCTGTTGACTGCAGTACACTGTTTCGATTAGATTTTTATTTTACTTCAATGGATTTATTGATAAACTGAACTTTCAATTTATATTAATTTAATTATCATAGTATTTTAAAACATATTTTAATATGATAATTGTTCCTTATTAATGTTTATATTTGTTGTTTATTTAATAAATATGTATATTGATTGCTTCCATGTCATTTTTGTTGTTTGAATTAAATTACGCACTTCTTTCTTCTTACACTTACTATTTTTGAATATTTATTTATTTTGTACATTTGTAATAATGAATAATTATAGGTATACTTAAATTTTCCACTTGTTGATTGTAGTTCATATTTTGATTGTTTTATGATCATATCGGATTTTTATCAGACTTGTTTCTTAGAGTACATTTACTCTATGACTTATTTAGCTAAAAAAAGCTCAATTAATAATTGTTTTATACATTCTCTTTTAATCATTGTTACAAGAATATTATTTTCCTCAGAGTCATTAAGTTACACTTTTCAAATATTTTATTCACCAATTTTTTGTTTTTACATATTAAGGTGATGCACTATGCACAAGTTTTAATCTTAGAGGAAATTTATGCACAAGTTTTAATCTTAGAGGAAATTTACTCTAAGGTTTTAATGATCCAATGAGGACATTTTTTTAAGTAAATGTCAATGCGTAATAATCACAAATGAATTGAAAGTTAAATTCTATCAGTAAAAATTTATGATTGTGATATAATGAATATTGAAAATTATATTTTGAACTGTAACTTTAAAACTTTAATGATAAAGCAAAAACAAAACAATTATATTATTATATTCTGCCTCCATCTGTTTTAAACAATAACAACAATTAACAATCAAAACAATAATAAACTCACGTGGTTAGAGTCAGAAAGTGTTCTAAAAATAAAGCTGTGCGCACAGCACAACCTATGAAATAATTAGGTATCGATGCTAACGTAACTAATAATTCGATAACGATACTTCATATATTTGGTTTGAAAAATCGATTTCATGCACACAGAACCAAAATAGTTCGATTAATTTCAACTTTTCGACATTACTTATGAAACTATTTAATTTGACAAGCTGAAACAACAACAATTATTAAAGATAATTAAATTGAATGTTTAATTTTATAATATTAAACTTTTATATCAAATATTTTTTATAATAATATTGTGTAAATTAAACAAAATTTGTTTAACCTTATAATTAGTTTATAAAAACAGAAAATATGATTTTAACTATGAAATTTCAAAAATAAGAAAATAGAAAAAAAATTGTATTAAGTTATTCACACAATAAAAAGAATTATGAGTTATTCATTCATTCTTACATTTATTATTTTAATACGGTTTATTTAATTTCAAAATAATATTTGCGAATGAAAAAAAAAACTTAATCGTTAGCTATACCACCAGAAAACATTTTGTAACTATTACAAAACCGTATTACTTCATACTCAACTGCAACAAATTGATTGAGGTTTTCAATTCACCACTACAAAATTTCTAAATATATATCGCAGTTTGCTTTTACTTTGCGAGACATTTTTTTTATATAATTTAATATGAACCTTAGGCAATCATTATCAAAATATATTTAGAAATAAAGTCTCTAAATATCCGTGTCTGATCGGAAGTTATAACTATTTTTAAAGAAATATATTTTAAACGAAACAATTAAAATGCAGATTTTAAAATGTAAAAAATTAGAAAATATCTTCAAGTTTTATTCATAATTTATTTATCATACTATTATTAGTTTAAAATTTAAATTTGATAACTTATATATGTCACAATAAAATTAATGAGATTAAAGAAAAAATAAATTTAAATTTGATATCTTATATATATATCACTGATTCGAGATTATACGTTATTAAAATTACAGAAACGAGTTATAAGAAAGTTGTAAAAGATTTTTATTTAATCGAAGACAAATACACTTAACTATTCGAGGAAAACTTTGGCTGTTCATTGTACATCTAGCTTAAAAGAAATCATTCACAATCGTAAATATTGTGGCGGTTTTAACACTACACAACCACTTTTGTATTCGGATTAAAAAGTAGTTAACTCCCTGTGACATTTCTAATTAAACCATATAGATATACATAATGTTTGCGTTCATATCATAATAATAAATAATATCATATTATCATAAGAATATTAAAATTTTTAATGTTTCAATTTTCGAATATTAAAGAATTTAAAAAAAACATCAAATTATTATTATAACGTATAACCTCGTAGCGACGAGAAACCATTTCAATGTGAATTTCATCTTCATTCTTACAAAAAAATATAGACATAAAAAATATGGATAAGAAAAAAACCAATAATTATATATATAGTCCAATAGAAAATGTTAAAAGGTTTTGTACGAATTATGGGATTATTAATTTTTTGATTTTGTTTCACTAATAAATTGAAAACAAAACAAGTGATTTTAAATTGATATTAACAAAAACTGATAAAAAAAATTAGCCGATATTTCACTATTGGATACAAAGGAATTAAGGAATGGATAATAATAAAATAATGAATAATCTATCAATAATACGGAAGGAAATAGGGAAGTCCAAGTCCTGTAAAAATAGAATCCCGAATAGTGCTAAAAAAAAATCAATAAATTACACAAGGAAAATGAAATTATTTTAACTTTTTTAATTCACAAGTTCGTTAATGGAGAATAAAATTATTAGGTTGAACTTTTTTATTTTGTAGAAGTGATAAACATCGAACGCTTATCCTTTTAGAAAATTAATTTTGAATATCTCTTGTACGTTGTACATTTGAAAATGTCGTAATTTAAACTACTGTTACAAATTACAAATAATTTTTAAAATTCATTTAGATGATTTCGAAAATTTAAAAAAAAATTAAAAAATAATCGTGGATTTTTTAATTATCAACCAACACAAACCGAGTAAATGTACATTCAATTTTCTTTCCAATACCGCATTAATAAAGTAATTTTATTTTAGTATGGACTTGATTTTATTGCTTTTACGATATATGCAAAACACCAACAATATTTCAAGCAATCTGAATGTTTTTAGAATGTTCTTCAAGTTATTTACAGAAATGGACTTCTTTACTAAAAATATAAATTCTTCAAGTTATTTAAACGCCATATGGACTATAAATTATGAATTAAAAAGAAAAGTGCCAAATAGTACAAACTAAAAACTTTCATTATTAGCCTCATAACGAAGGACTCCATATATCCACAATTGTATAATAATATAAGAAATAAAGTAGCTCATGTGTTTCCAGAACACATTTATTTACGAATTTAAAAACAATCTGTTCAATTACTAAATGCTGTCTAAATTTTTCTGTCTTATAAATGTTTTTTCACATTGCATTGAAAATATTTAATAAAAATTATTAGTAACGAAAAAATAATATCACATTCCAAATTTAATAATAAATATTTTGATTTTATCCACTATTTTTGTTAAAAAAAATTTAATTAATTTTATTAAGTAATAGGAAATTATTATTAACGGATAAAATATATCTTATTAATTACAAATAATTTTAAAGGTAAATATTTTATTTTTTAATTCATTATTAATAAATTAATTTTGTATTATCTCACGATTCATTTGTGCAAAATGGAAATCAATAGTTTTATCTTTAATCTTTTTTTAGACAATAAGTTTTAATTAGCTTATAATAAGCCGACCAAGGCCTTATTACAACTTTTACATTAGCAGCTCAATTTTTTCGTTTCAATGCTTATGTACGATCCTCTGGGTATTGATTCATCCTTGTAGTAACTTACATAACATCGAGTATTAAAAATTTCAGTGGTATGGTAGCCATTCCGGTAGCGTACGTGAAGACCAAATATAAATGTAAACGACACCGACTGAGATATGCTGCTGTAATGCTATTATGTAATGATATTATGGCCCAAATCTAAAAAAAAATGTAATTAGAAATATTATCATAACTAATTTTGTACCATAATATTGCAAAGTAAAGCTGGTATGGTATCCTTCGACATGCTGAGTTTTTTATTAAATTTTATTCAATATATAAAACAAATAATAAACATTTAATTCACATATTATATTAAGGGGGGATTTCACAGTTGAAGCTTAAGCTTACTGAAACTGAACCGATTGTGTATCCTGCAAATCAAGCTCACTGGGTTTTTCAATCAAAATTTTCCCTAAATTTAGCTAAATCAAAAAATGTAATTGTAATTGGAAATAATATTAACGAAATGAGAATGTACTATAAAAATTAATGTGATATTGGAATTTGTGTGTGTGTGTGTATTTTTAATATGAATTTATAATAAGGGAGAAAGCCGAAAGCGTAGCATTGAATTTTGATTTTTTCTAATATTTTTTGTTTAGTAATTTTTTACTAATAACTTTTTAATGTATATGTGAATTAAACTAATAATAAAAAATATCTAAAGTGAAATTTATATCTTGTTCACGTGGTGCGGAGTGGAGTGGACTGGATTTGTAAATCCACCACGTGAACACCAAAAATGTAGTATGGAGTGGATTATCAACTCCGCTCAAAATATGTGGAGTGGTGAGTAGTGGATTTGCAAATCCGTACCACGTGAACACTAGCGTAGTGGAGCAGAGTGGATTTTGACATTTGTTTATTGTTTCAAATTGAATTGCAAACGAACAGCACAAAAACGATTTTATAATTAAAAAATACTTCACAAAAACGATTTTTTAATTAATTTAAACAATTTCAGAAAAAAGGGATATGTAAAAAAAAAAATAGTTCATCATGTCTTCACTAGATGCGTTATGGTTGATTTACTACGATCCACACCCAGGTGAACACTCATACTACGACCGGATTTACAAATCCAGTCCACTCCACTCCGCACCACGTGAACAAGATATTAAGCTCTACCTATCTGCGCATAAGATAAACCTCACGTTAAAGAAAGAGTATCTTGTTTACTTTTAAATTATTTATTACATATTTTTATGAAAGCTCGTATCAATAACATCTTTGATTAAGATTAAAGATATAACTCGAAAACCATTGTAAAACATTTTATAATTTCTCTAAAATTTAATTATTAAGTAATTACTTATTGTTAACTTTCACAAATTAAAAGCTAGAACCACGATCATATATATTTTTGTTATAGTTGTTGCATGATAGCTAATTAGGCATCAGTTGTCACAGATGCTTAAAACTTATTGAAAATTGGTAATATATTTTATGTTTGAAATATTTTGAAAAAAATGGTATAATAATTAATAATATAATAATCAAAATTTACAAAAATGTATTTGTATACAAAAAATTATTAAAAAAAAAGATTTTTGTCTGCATTTTTCAATGGCTCGCTTATAAACGAGCAGAAATTATATAATTATTATATAACTTACGTAAGGGTTCACATTTCTGAAAAGCACACTACTACTTACCTCAGTCACCATCTGGTAATTCAAGCCATTAGTAATTGTAAAAAGCAAAATTGTTTATACACAAAGTATGATATGTATGATATGAACTATACTAGCTGCATACAAGTCAAAATATTGGCTATATGTACAAAATGATCAACTTATATTGTTTTTCTTCGGAACTATAAATTAATCTTTTCCTTAAAAGCAAAATTATTTTTTAACGAGATCAATAAAATCGTTAGGATTTTTGAACCGAAGTAAACGCCGAACAATATAAATTTTAAGTTTAACCCAAAATGATTTTGAGTTTATAATATTTTCTGGGTGTAAATGACTGTATCATGTCTTCACTAGATGCGTTATGGTTGATTTACTACGATCCACACCCAGGTGAACACTCATACTACGACCGGATTTACAAATCCAGTCCACTCCACTCCGCACCACGTGAACAAGATATTAAGCTCTACCTATCTGCGCATAAGATAAACCTCACGTTAAAGAAAGAGTATCTTGTTTACTTTTAAATTATTTATTACATATTTTTATGAAAGCTCGTATCAATAACATCTTTGATTAAGATTAAAGATATAACTCGAAAACCATTGTAAAACATTTTATAATTTCTCTAAAATTTAATTATTAAGTAATTACTTATTGTTAACTTTCACAAATTAAAAGCTAGAACCACGATCATATATATTTTTGTTATAGTTGTTGCATGATAGCTAATTAGGCATCAGTTGTCACAGATGCTTAAAACTTATTGAAAATTGGTAATATATTTTATGTTTGAAATATTTTGAAAAAAATGGTATAATAATTAATAATATAATAATCAAAATTTACAAAAATGTATTTGTATACAAAAAATTATTAAAAAAAAAGATTTTTGTCTGCATTTTTCAATGGCTCGCTTATAAACGAGCAGAAATTATATAATTATTATATAACTTACGTAAGGGTTCACATTTCTGAAAAGCACACTACTACTTACCTCAGTCACCATTTGGTAATTCAAGCCATTAGTAATTGTAAAAAGCAAAATTGTTTATACACAAAGTATGATATGTATGATATGAACTATACTAGCTGCATACAAGTCAAAATATTGGCTATATGTACAAAATGATCAACTTATATTGTTTTTCTTCGGAACTATAAATTAATCTTTTCCTTAAAAGCAAAATTATTTTTTAACGAGATCAATAAAATCGTTAGGATTTTTGAACCGAAGTAAACGCCGAACAATATAAATTTTAAGTTTAACCCAAAATGATTTTGAGTTTATAATATTTTCTGGGTGTAAATGACTGTATCATTAGTTCCAGCGTTCCAGTTCCAGGGCTGGTTCATGGCTATATGGCGGCCTATGGATTATTTATATGGTCTATATATAATTTGCTATATAACGCCTTAGGCGCTCTAAAATGAATTTACCTATTTTTAAATCGGGGCAAAAGCATTTAGTTGAAAATTTTCGCGAATTTTTTTGCCAAATTACTAGTAATTCCTAAATTATGTGAAACAATAGCAAAAACTAAAATATATGAGAAAGTGAAAAATTGTTTAAGTCTTTTGCAACATGGCTTTATGACTGGTAGATCTACCTACACAAATTTTGTTATTTATATAAATAAACTTTCTCTCTCATAGAAAATGGATTTTAAGTTGACATACAGACTTCTCTAAAGCATTTGATAAAGTTTCCATAAAAATTTTAATACATAAACTTGAAGTTCTTGGATTTCATTATACTTTATTGTGTTGGATTAAATCTTATTTGTCCAATAGATATCAACATTTAAAATAAATTCTTTTTCATCGACGATATTTAAAGTACTTAAGCTTTTTGCTAAAATTGAATCCATTGAAGATTGCAAAAAACTTCAAATGGATATTAATATATTAATGGTGTGATATGTCATGTGATAATCTGATAATAAATAATGGGTTTTCATTAAATTTCTCTAAATGCCAAGTAATGTACTTCTTTAGGTGCAAAGATCCAATTATTTTTGATTATTTTCTTGGCTCATCAGCTCTCTCGAGGGTAGTTAAGATAAAAGATCATGGTATTATATTAGATGTAAAGTTAAATTTTGCGTCATACTATGATAAAAATTGTCCTAAAGCTTTTTCTATGGTTGGGTTTTTAAAAAGGAATTCCAAAAATTTTAATGATATTGGTACTCTAAAAACCCTATACTTCTCTCTCGTAAGAAGTATTCTAGAATATGGCTGTTTGGTTTGGTCACATAATTACATGATTCATGCAGATCGCTTGGAAAAAATTCAGAAGTAGTTTTCGAGGTATGCATTATGTAAGTATGGGTTCAGTTTTGAAGCTTTACCTAATTAATCAGCACGATGCAAACTTCTTGGATTAGAATTGCATTAGTTTTGTTAATGATATTTTACCAGGTAGAATAGATTGCGCAGAATTGTTAGGTTTAATCGAACTTAATGTTCCATCAAGGATTTTTCGTACTAATCATTTCATCATAGAACTAATTATGGCCGGACGGAACATTTAACTAAAATGTTTTGATTTATTTTAATTTTGCGAGATATTATTATGTTTTATTAGGTATATAAGTATATTGTTAATTCTCAATTAAGTCTGTAATTTAATTGGTAGACTGAAATAAATAAATAAACAAGCGAATATCACTACAGAATCAAAATATTGACTACGTTCTAATGTTTGATTACGTTCTAATATGGAAGGCAAAATATTGTTAAATTTTAGTTTAAATTTTATTAAATCACCGCCCCAGACACGGGTCTTGATCTCATAATAAGGAATAATTCCATGTTATATCCATTCATTGCAGGAGGTCGTATTATAAATTTTAATGATTAAATTCTTGAGAATTATTTTTTTAATAAAATTTTGATAATTTGTTTATAATCTAGACATTTGAAATCAAAATATTATAATTTCCCAACTATAATTATATTTTATATAGTATTAAAAGAGATGGCTTGCAAATATCCTAAAATTAAATCAAGAAATTAAAATATATTCAATTATAAAGCCGAAAATCTGATATATTTTTTTGATTAACAATAATTATTTGAATGATTTTTTTGGATATTGTGGTTTACAAACGGATCGAAGATACTTTTATCATAATTTTTGAATTGACATCACAGTCATCTTGGCAGTGGTTCTGGTTGCATTGCAAGAGCAATTTAATTTTGATTAGCGGCGTCCAATGTTAATTTTTTATTATTAACAGATCATTTTGATGACGATCTCTGATTATCATCGCTAATAATATGTATTTGCGTTTTTATGGCTTATGGATAATGCAAAAGATAAAGTTCTAACATTAATTAATAATGGTTTGTGTGAGCAAATTTTGGATGCTGATATTGAGTATTGTTACGTTAAACAAAATAAGAACAAAAATATTAACAATAACAATAACATTAACAATACGTTTTCTGAGATTGTCTCTTCTGAGAAAAAAAATGAAGCTTTGACTAGTATTGTCTGCGTTAAGTTTGCTTCATATGCGATTAAAGAGAGAATCATGAAGAAGAAGCTTTCGGTGAATAAAATAAAAAAATTGAATGCTGGTATTTTTGGTGAAGAGAATGATCTATTTATAAATGATAGTCTCACTGCGTTTTCGAGATCTCTTCTAAAAAAAAACAAAAGAAGTAAAACTACAGAAAAATTATAAATATGTTTGGATGAGAAATTCTACAATATTATTAAGGAAAAAAGAAGGTGACAGGGTAATTAAAATTAAAACATTTGCTGATTTAGATAAAATTTTATAAATAAGGATCTTGTAATATTTGATGAATCCTTTAAATTTAAATAATGAAGTAAATTTTGATTTTGGTAATTTTGATATTGTGCCTTCTGCAAATCTTGTAAATGCTAATAGTTTTAGTATTAGTAATATTGTTGAATCTAATCATTCAAATCTCCCAAATTTCTCTGTAGTTCATCAGAATATAAGAAGTATGCGTAGTAATTTTGATTCTTGTTTAACAAACTTATTAACTTTTCATAATTTTCCTGATATTATTTTTTTGAGTGAGATCTGGATTTATGATTATGAAAAAACTAATTATAGCATTCCAGGTTACAATTTTTTTGCTTGTTGTAATAATAACTATGCATCTGGTGGTTTAGGTGCTTTTGTAAGAGATGACATTATGTGTGACGTATCTTTTATTAATTTGAATACGGCTGATATATTAAAAGTAGTATGTGAAATTGATAAGATTAGCTATTGTTTTATATGTATATATAGATTGAACCAACATAGAATAAATGTTTTGTTAGATGATTTTTATAATTATCTAAATGATATAAAATCAAAGAATTGCATAATTTTAGGTGATTTAAATATTGATCTGTTATCAAAATCTAGAGATGTCGATGATTATAAACTTTTACTGGCATCTAATGGGTTTGTTTCATTAATTGATACTCCTACTAGGGTTACTTCGAACAGTTCAACATGTATTGATCATATTTTTTCTAGATCACATAAGAATACTGAACTTTGTGTGCATAGCTTTATAAATGATATTAGAGTTACTGATCATGTTATGACAGGTGTTGTTTTTAAAAATATTTATACAAAAGCAAAAGATAAATATGTTAGTATTTCTGCACAGCATGTTGATTATGCTAAATTGAATTATATTTTAAATCTTGAATTTTGGAATGAAGTATACTTAGAGGCTGATCCTTCTTTGGCCTTTGATAAATTCATCTCAATTTTATCTACTCACATTACAGAAAGTACATTCAGTACGGAGCATGTATGTAAAAGATTAAAAAAACTTAAACCGTGGATAACTAATAGGGTTCTAATTAAAATTAATAAACGAAATAAATTAAGATATATAGTAGAAAAACATCCTAATAATATTCGTTTAAATATTCGTTTTAATTCTATGATAAACTTTGTAAAGAAATTAAAAGTGAAATTGAAAGTTGCAAATATAATTATTTTGGAGATAAATTTGAAACATATAAAGGTAATTCAAAAAAAGAGTGGGAGTTAGTAAATCACATTTTAAATAAAAATAGTACGAATAATAATTTAGTTTTAAACATTAATAATGATATAGTTTCAAATCCCAAAATTATTGCTAATCACTTCAATGAGTTTTTTGTAAATATTTCTCAACAATTTGCTTTGGATGATTCTTCATCAATTTATCATGATGAAACTATTATTAATGAACCTTATCAAGTTGAAAGTTTTTTCTTTGAACCTATATCCGCGCTTGAACTACATAGAATTATAATGAGTTTGAAAAATTCTAATTCCAAGACTGCGGACTGCGTGTCTAGTAACATTCTTAAAAAAATTTCCTTGCAGGTAGTATAGTAGATGTTCTAACACACATATTCAATAAAAGTGTAATATCTGGTAAATTCCCGGAAAAATTGAAAATTGCTGAAGTTCTTCCGTTATTCAAAAAAGGTAATTCTCTAGAATCCAATAACTATCGACCAATTTCAATATTATCATCTTTTTTCAAAAATTTTCGAAAAAGCAATTAAAAGTAGAATTGTCAATTTCTTAGATAAAAATAATTTCTTTCATAATAGTCAATTTGGTTTTTTAAAAGGTAAATCTACAGAAGGTGCTTTAATGAAATTTTGCGAGGAAATATATGAATCTTTAAATAGTAGTAATATTACATCTGCTTTATTCATTGATATTACTAAAGCTTTTGATTTGGTTAAACATGATATACTGCTAAGAAAACTTCACAATGCCGGTTTTAGAGGGTTTATTTACGAATGGTTTAATTCATATCTTACTAACCGCAAACAAAAAGTTAAAATAAAAAATGATTTCAGTAGTCTGTTGGAAGTATGTAGTGGTGTTCCTCAGGGTTCGGTACTTGGACCAATTTTATTTCTAGTTTTTATAAATTCATTATTTATGCAACCTTTCAAGGGTAATTCTACTGCCTTTGCTGATGACACTGCTTTCACTTACTCATGCAAAAATAACTTTGATATCGTCGTCAACATGAACTATGATATTGATTTATTACGACGTTGGTTTAGCAAGCATAAATTGATTATTAGCTATAAAACTAAGTACATGAACTTTAACATATATAATAATACCACCGACGATTTTAATCTTTTTTATCATGCTCCTAACTGTGAAAAATATCCGTTGATTTGTAATAACTTTGCAAATATTGGTAATTCTGGTACTTACTTCGGTCATTGTAATTCAAATTGCTTTAAAATAGAGAATGTTGCTTCATTTAAATATCTTGGACTTTATATAGATTCAAATTTAGCTTGGTCTAAGCATACCACATATTTAAAACAGTATTTCAATAATGTTATAAGACAACTGTATCATGTCAGTTTATATAGTTCTGTTAAAATATCTAAGATGGTTTACTATGCTCTGTTCCAGTCTAAACTTCAATATGGTATAGTTTGTTGGGGTGGTGCTTATTTCAATAAACTAATACAGATATTAATATCGCAAAAACATGCTGTCAGATTAGTATGTAAGAGAAGTCGACTCTCACCTAGTTTAAATTTATTTAATATGCTTGATATCCTTCCACTTTGGCATTTGTATTTCTATAAAATAATGAATTTGTTTTTTAAAAAATCAGGTTTTCTTGACATCAGACACACTACTGCTTATAATTTGAGAATAAATAGCAGAAATATTGTTAATGTTCCTCGTTTTAATAAATCACATTTTTGTCATTTCTACAAAATAGTTGCACCCAGAATATATAATAAACTACCTGATGATATCAGATCTATCAAGAATTTATCCAGATTTCTTGAAAAAATTAAAATTTGGTTTTTAAATTTGAATTATGAAGATGTGGAAAGTTTGTTAAAAATTATAAATTAAAATAAATAACGAATTCTATAGCAAGTTTATAATTTGATCTGTTTAATATTTTTTACATTAGTATATTCTATTTATGTTAAACCCCAACCATTGCTCATGTATAATTTGGGAATTTTGAAAGGATAGTTCATTCGATACTTGCTAAATTAGCAAAAGAATGTTCTTAACTATTTTATTTATTTAATTTTCTTATTTTTTTTTAATATGGTATTTACAATTCTTTAAAAACTTTTTTTTATTGTACTTAAAGTTTGTATTTGAATTCATTTGAAGATATTATTGTTTTGTAGTTTTAAGAGAATTAATAAAGAAAATAAAGTAATAATATAAAAAAACAAAATGTAATTAATTATTAAAATATGTAATAATATTCTCAAAAATACATAAAAAAGATACTAACCCTTGGGGAACAAGTAACACTTAGCTATCTCCAAACGGAATTTATTTCCAACAGTGATTTTAAATTAGCAATCAGTATACCTTTGTAACAAACACTGCTTTGCAAATTATATACTGCATTGAGTTCTGTTAAAAATTTAACTTCTTTTAATACACTAATTTGTGAGCAACATGTTGAAATAACATTATAGGGTTCAGCAACATGCTGCGCATAAAACTACCTAGACCTATGTAGCTAGAGTGTAGTAAATTTCAATAAATTGTAATATAAATTACTGTATGGTCTAAAAACTGGTAGAAAAATAATACTGAAATTTCTGGATGCAATTTAACAAGCATAAACATTATAGATTATGAAACCAACCTCTGGTGCCAAATTAATTCAAATCCTATAATTATGCTCTAAAAATTATACAATTACCTTATATTAAATTATACAATTAGTTTCTTCTGATATTATCTAACTTACCTTAACGAGTACGCTCAAATGTGAGCTGAAGAAGTAATAAATTTATAATTTTTTCTATATTTTCTTAATAGATTGAATTCTCTTATTAAATATTGAATAAAAATGCAAATAAGATTTATAATTTAGAAGCTGTTAAATAAAATTTTAGTACTTTTGAGTTAATTTGTTCTTCTGTTTTGAATACACTTTAATTTTGTTTTTTTAAGAGAAAGTGCAGAATTAAGTCAATAATAGAATTGAAATTTATAATATATTACAAATTTTGATAGAAATTAAATTTATCATTCTCAGTAAGTTATACCAAAGATAATATAATACAAGAAGATTTCTCATCACATACAAATTTAACGATCAAAATATTTTGTATGGCGGGTTGTAATATTACAACCCGTCATAATATTACACTCATCAGATTACTACCCGCTCTCAAAATATATTTTCATACTCATATTTATATTCATATTCATAGTCAAAATCAAAAGTCAAGTAAATTTTGCGAAACAGAACAAAAGGAAATAAAAAAAATTCTCTCTGCGTGTGATATTTTTTCTCTTTGTTTGAGAAAGCGTTTCTTCCCTTTTCACGTTGCCCGAACGCACCATAGTTGAAATAAATAAAAATAATTCAGATAATACTTCTTGGGTTTATATATTTTTTGGTTATACTCTAATTAATCCATAGTCACAGCCTCATAATAACAAAATTATAAAAAAAAACCTTACTTACGGCTCTGTTTTCGATTAGCATTAGATCAATCCTAGAATTTACTCCATAATTTTAAAATAAACGAAATGTGATACTTTTTGGTGTAGATGGGTAGATAACTACAAATCAGAAACTGGTGGACTAAGGCGCATCTGAATGGAGGACTATCGTGAAGAAGGCCAAAAATCACGCCAAATGATGATGATGATACTTTTTGTATATAACTTAAATATATTACAAATTAATTAGAAAATAATTCTTCATTAGTTTTTATTTCATTTTACCACTTACTTACATTATAGTTCCGGATTGTTACCTATATGCATTCTAATAAATCTTTGACATTTTAATAAATCATTTTAAATTATTTTTGTTTCTGATTTAATAAAAAATAACAATATTTATTTTAATTAAAAATATTTTTTTTTTTAGTTTTTTCTTGTACATATAATAATATTTTTTACATTCAATTTTACATTTACATATTTAAATATAATTCCATATTTTTTAATATTATATAATTATTTATTTTTAAGAATTAATTTTTTTTTTTAAATTAAAGTAGTTTTAACGTTTATGTATCATGTAAATTACATTTGTGATCCTTGTACATTAATATGAAATTACTACATTATCCACAGGATATGTGTATTCAAATTATAATAAATTTATATATTTTAATATAAATCGTTCATTATGAAGAAATTAGCTAAAATAATTCAATAAAATTAATAATAATAAATTTAACATAATATAATTCTCTCCCTTATTTTAATTTATTTTAATTATTAAAATTGATATTATATGATATTGAAATAAAATATTGATCTGAATTAAATATTTTAAAATTTGACTGTTATTTATTTTACAATTTCACATTATTTTTCCTTATAATATAACTGCTTGTATTTCTTAGCGCAAGCAAAATATTTTAATTTAATATTTTAAATTTCAAGTCGAAAAATTAGCTTAAAGCCGAAACAAAAAATGTCATTAGTATGTCATTACTATATTTAGTTACTTTATTTGCTTATTAACTTATTTATATGTAAATATAAAAAAAACGCAATTATTTAAATAAAGAAAGAAAATTGATTTACGTCATTTGCTTACTTCAAAGCTTCAAACAACATCGGAAAATATGTTCAGTATGTTTCTATATCACAGTTCACAGTTAATCAGAGAATTATTTGAGTTTATGTTCAGTAACATTTTATGTAGGTTTTGGTAGCTTTCCCGTAAAACAATTTATTAATATATTTATTTTTTTAACTAAAATATATTATTTAAAAGGTATGTAAAATAGATTTGTCAATAAATGCAAGAAATGGTTACAATTTTATTAATTTAGCATAGGTGTAATGTTAGGTTTCATAATTCACAATATGGACAAAGAAGTGCATAATAGATTTACAAAATTAAATGATATTTGTGCTTTGTGTAGGCCGATTGCACTATACTTTTGATTTTTTTAATTTTAACTCCATACGTCCAAAAGATTTTGCTTGTATTTACTACTGGGATATTTTGAAAGAAATTTACATATTTATAGTCTTGTTTCAGTGTTGCAATATTATGTCCCAAAAGGTTGTTATTTAATGGCTTTTTTCTAATTTTTTGTAACTAATAAAGAGCGGTCAGCAGAAGACGAAACGAAAACAAGAAATAGAATGCCCAGCAGCGATGATGATAATCCAAATTTCGCAGATTTTTCTGGTAGTGATTCGACATATGATGTTGAAGAAGGACCAAATGAAAATATCGATCCAACAGAAAATGGTGAATCTAACACTGATTTGGAAAGTTCCTGAGGACAATTGGCGTCCTCGAATGGTAAAAACTACCTATAACTGCTGAACTAGAAAGGTCATCAACATTTTTTGAATATATTTCCTAGAAGCCTATTTATTCATATTGCCGATTGTACCAACAAATGTATTGAATTATTAGAATAGAAGCTACAATCAATCGAACACTAAACCTAACTACTCTGAAATAATAATATTTGTTGGCGTTTATCCTGTCTTGGTCCTAATCGTTTGCCTAATCTGAGTTTTTACTGGTATCTAAAAAAAAGAAAAGGTAATGAGCTTATAAAATTAGCTATATCGAGAGACAGGTACACATTTTTCCTATCTAAGATGTACTTAGATAGGAATTCCTATCAAAGATCAGAAAAACCCGATGAGCATACAAAAACTTACTATATTGATGACTTGGTGTCATGCTTCAAAGAAACCTTTATAAATGCTAGTGAAGATAGCACTTTTTAAAAGTAGATCCACTTTTAAACCGGATACATTTACGACTTGAATATTTATTGTGGAAAGGATACCAGTGCTCAAAAACGTACATTAGTCGGGCGAGTGGTATGTTAAATAAGTTGATTTCAACAGTACGTAAGAAATTTTTTTGTTTCTGTGTTAATAAATGAAATTAAATATCCGGCTGTTGGAACATGCATGAAAAAGAAGCAAAATATACCAACGAATAATAAAAAGTAGCGATCTAGCCACGTCACTTTTAAAATTTCAGAGCTAGGTTCAATAAAAAGGCTATAACTACTAAAGTATAAGTGCTATCTCAACTTAAAGGACCTTATAAGAAAGATTATTAAATTATATATTATGAAATTTAATGAACCTAGCTCTGAAATTTTAAAAGTGACGTCATGACCCCTTAATGACGTCATCGCCAAAAAGACCCTCACTGAAGTTCATAATTTCTCCTAAAGTATCGTAATGCAAAATTTTAGGAAAATCGGGCACGGGAGCTTTTCGGAAGTACAGCCAATAACAGTTATTAGAAATTCACTATAACAAAAAAAAAAATATTCTAGTGTAAAAGAATATATACAAAATATATTACTTTGTGTCTTCTCTTTCTTACATATACTTTTGTGAAATATAATTTTAAGTCTATATTAGTCAGTAGTTAATAAATATTTGAAAGGACTCGGACGTGTTTAATTTTTATGCGTTAAAAGATAAAATCATATAAGTATAAATTAACTATTTTTTAAATATATATATTTGTGAATATTCTCCTGATATTTATTCAGTGAAATTATCGGCCTAATAAACTTTATTCGAAACAAAATAACTTTATTATTCAATTTAATTCACTGATATTACTACAAACACAAATAATAGAAATGTGCAAAAATTGCCAAGTTTTGTTATAACATCTGTTTTTTAATCTAATTAATGTGATTCATATGAGCAGAATCATAAAGTTACATTTTTATATTTTTTAGGTCGTTGTAACAGCTTTAGATGTTTAAGGTATAGTATAATATCATTCATATTATAACTGTGGCGTCATCAACCATCATTAACCACAATGTAGTAATAATAATTTGTCGCTTGTGGAAGGGGTTGTGTTTGGTGTATTGTTTTGTTTATCTGTCATGTCACATTATTACTGTTTTGAAAATCATAGAAGCATCACGTACTTAAAATAAATATTAGCAATATAAAGTTACAAGCCGCGTTTTTATAATACCGCTAATCGTTGTAACTTTCTGGAATCATAATATCTTGTTTAGATATATACAAATTTAATTATAGTGGCACTCTAAAAGTAGCCACAGTGTAAATATTAATTATTCTAAAAATTATAATAAAATATTATAATAAAATATATGGTGTTGGCTTTTTATTATTGCGCATTACCCAGAGCCTCCAGCAACGGCGCCCTCATATAACCTTTAATTTTCTTTACACCATTTTGAACATTTTTTATTTAAGCGACAAATCCAAATATAAATTAAACCTTACCCAACCTAGGTTTAGAACTATTTTTGTCTTTTGTGCAATCTCATTTACAAAATTTAGTATCATTATATACCATAATTATATGCTCTGTAATACAATAAATGAATAAAATGTTTCAATAATAACTAAATAAAATTGTATTTAATACTTTTTGGATGGTGTACGTGTAGATTATACATATTAACTATTTTGTTAAATTCAGTCCTACCACCGTCCACCCATTTTAATGATTCGAATGGGACCAAAAACAAAAACCCTCAATATAAGATGCCAACGAAATTTTTATAATAAAACTATCATCTATTAATGACTACCACAGAAAAATTGAAGAATTAATTTGTAAATACTATAATAATAAATTGAAGATCCAAACATTTTTAAATAAATAAAAATTATAACATTATACAATAAATAATAAATTCATTTTATGTGTAGTGTAAAATCACATTCGGGCTACCACAGTTGTACTAACTGCAAAATAAAAGGAATCTATCTTCAACATAAAGTGTGTTTTCCAGGAATCGAAAATGTTTTGAGGACGGATGAGCATTTTCGAAATAAAATTAATAAAGAACATCATGTTAGATTGGATACTGCTTTGGACACTTTAAATATCGGATGCGTTAGTCAATTTCCTATTGATTACAATGCATTGTGTGTTGTTGGGAGCCATGAGGCAAATGCTCTTATGCTTATTACGAGAACGAAATACAATATTTTCTTTAAAGAAAAATGCTATATTAACAATTAATGCAAATTTAATAAATCTCAGAAAATGTATGCCAGTAGAATTTTCCAGAAAACAAAGAACTTTGCATGAACTAGTTACACATTCTAAGTTACACTGGAATCGCGGCTTTGAAAAACATTTTACAAGAAAAATATTATTTACATTTTCTCCTGCTCGTGTGCGCCATTCGTATTTTAAGCCACCCAGAAGATTGTGTAAGAAATAATGACTGTGCTCCTAAAAGAATTTGTTGAACAATTTGAAGTACATAGTTTACCTCATCTAGCGACTGATGCGAAAGTATTTGGACATGTTGATATGTACAGTGCATTTAAATTCGAAAATTTCATGCAACACCTTAAAAAAATGGTTAGAAAAGGAGCGTATCCTCTACAACAAATAATTAATAGGTTAAAAGAAAAAGATTATTTCTTAAAAACTACAGCTGAACCTATGTTTCGGCAAATATTAACATTTTCAGCTGTATTCCCAAACAACTATTGCTTAGCCGAAGAAAATGTTTTTAAAATAGAAGAAAGAAGTAACAACTGCATAGGACATGCTTTGTTGAACTTAATAAACATTTTAGAGTATCCTATACCATCTTCCGCTCATTGATTTATTCCACCAGTGCAAAAATAGAAATGTGCAGCACTGAATTAAAAAAATTTAATATATCTAAAATAAATAAAATTGTTAAATTAAAATCAAATTCACAATTCATTTATATTCCATTGCAACACTATTTTTTTTTTTCATTTATACTTACCAGAATTATGTCTCAAGGTATCTTTATTAATTATTCCCAAAAAATTGTGGAGGGTGATGAATTTTGTTGGAGCGATAAGAGTGGTAATTATAGAAAGTACACAAAAATTTAATTATATTTTAAAATCTGAAAAAGAAACAACAACCAATCAAATAATGGCAAGACAAATAAGGAAAATGTTCAACCAACACATTCTTCAAATACTTCCAAACCATCATATAATCAGAACCTTTCCAAATCATCGCAACGCAACCATCAATATCAAAACAATTAATACCACCACCAGAAATAAGAAATATATCAATACCATCATATTATCAGAACCAGTCCAAATCACCGGAACCATCAACATCAAAACAATTTATACCACCAGAAATAAGAAATAGTTCAATATCATCAATAATATCTGAAGAGAAAATGATTTCAATTGAAGAAATAAGTAAAATTGTTCTTCAGAATAATACTTTACTTAAAACATTAATTAAAGAAGTGAAGTATTTGCTCCGCCAATTCCAGGAATCTTCAAAATTAAAATCTACTGAAAGTATTAGTATAGTAGAAATGAAATTATTGAACTAGACATACCTAGATCGACATCCGAAGGATTTAAACATCTCGAAGATTTACTGAGCACAGAAAGTTATGCACAAGCAATGGTAAGCTATTTTAATTTATTCTCTTAAATAAATTAATAGTAAATGGTTATATATAGACTTTCTTATATTTACATTACAAAGGTAATTCATGAGATTGTCGTATTTAAGTTGTTATTTATATATTTTTTTTTAGAATGCTCAATGGAAAAACACTCATAAAAATTTGGTTTCAATATGCAAAAGATCGGCAAAGAAAATCAAAAAAAAAATATTAATTTCAACAAAGGACTAATGTTATTTTGTAATATAATTTGAATTATTTTATTTAAAATAATATTATTTTAGAAATGAACTCCTCATAAATTTTATGCTCGAAATTTATTAGCTGATCGTGTAAATGCTCCAAATTTAATAGATGTAATTGAACAATCCGTGGCAACTATCACCCCTGGAGATTGCAATAATTACTATACGCATATATGTATATGTAATTGCCATTAGCCGCTGCAGGAAATCAATAATAATATTATATTTATTATATTAATTATACTATAAATTATAATTAGTAATTGTCTTATTTATTTTAATCAAATAAAAAATTCTAATTTCTTAATTTAATTTTGTTAATATTAATTTATTCAATGTTAATGGACGTAAAGATTATTTATAATCTTCATAAAACCATTTAATCAGTTTGATTTGATTTGCAAAAGGTTGAATTTGGAGTGTAAAAGGTTGAATTTGGAGTGTAAAACCTGTATAAACATTTAATCTCAATTTATAATAGAATCAATAGATCTAGGCTGTGAAAAAAAGTTCATGTATTTGTGAAATAATATCATGAGATATATTTAAATTATCAATTAATTCAGACAAATATCATATTTAGATTTCAGCAAACAAATATATGCACAGGTAATTTTTTGAAAAAGAAAAGCTACCGATCAGTCTGTAACGAGTCGTCAACAAATAAAGTTAATTTCTAATTATAAATATAAAATCAGGCATTATCATATTGTAATAAGGCATTATCATGAAAAGCATGGTAAAATTCAAACTTAATTTTGGGATTTAGTACAGGTATATATGGTGGGAAATAAAGATGGTGCAACAGCCCAAAATTTATATAATAATATATACACTCGAAATTGATTGGAAAATGTAATTGGTTTTGGTTCACATGGTTGCAATGTTATGATTGGATCCACCAATTCCATTTCCTCATGTTATAAGCAAAGATGCTGAGGAATTAAAATAATGAAATATGTTTGTCATTCAATCCACTTATGCGCAAGTGAAGGTGGCAAGATGTTACCTAGAAAATGTGAGGATTTGACACGAAACATTTATAACCATTTTAAGAGTAGTGGCAAAAGAGTCTGTATATTCAAAGAATTTCAATTATCTTTCAATTTGGAAATGCACAAAATGCTCCATCCATCACAAACAACACTCTAAGAAATGCTAGTAAAAATTACTACAATAATTATAGTAACTCTTTCTAACTTTTTATAAATATTTAATAAATTTGCGAAATTTTTAACAAATATGATGAATATTAAACATCGTATTTGTTGAAAAATAGTTAATATTCAGCCGAACGGCTTAATAGTCAACTAAAATTTCACAATATTGTTAAATATTCAACTATTCTGTTGAAAAAAATATACGAAATAAAACAGATTTGTTTCATTTCAACGTTAGTCTTACAAGAATCGAGTGCTCGTGTTGATTGTTTTCTTATTAAAAGAAATCAAAATCAAGTGGAAAACATATTGTGCGTGTAAAAATTGTAAGCTGTGGCTGTGTCATTAAAAAAATTGTAAGCTGTATGTAAGTACATAATATTAAAATAATAATTTTTGTGCAGTGTTTGAAAATTTACAAAGACGTTATTAATTTTCTGCGTAAAATTCGCAAACATTTCATGTTTTTTATTTGTATTAGTTCTTGGAATTATTTAATTTTCTAACTGATTTTTAAAATTTTTTGCTAAATAATTTCTAAATTAGCTGAAAAATTAGTTCAAATACATTGAAAAATCTGAATATCTATTGTATTTGTTGAATTTTAGTATAATTTTAGAAATCGAATGATTTTTGTACAATTATTAGCAGTTTTGTTTAATTGTGTAAATCAAATGTACCAAAACAACAAATTTGTTATATTTTCAGCTAAAATACTAATAATTCAAAATTTGATAAATGTTCAACAGTTTTGCGAAATTTTTTACAAAATTTGATTAATCTTAAACAAATATATTGAAAATTTATATTAAATTAAGAAACAAATAATATGAAACTTCATGTAAGAAGATTGTAATCCAAGCTTATTATCTTTTTAGTAATTTGATGTTCCATGGAAAAAATTACCAAGAGATATTATACAAACACTAAATAATAAGCAAAAATTATGCAGCCGATTAAGTACATTTGCAAATTATGTTGTGGACGAACTACGCGCATATAGCTTATTTATTCCTCTGAATTTTTTTAGAAAAGTTGCCGATGATATTGTGAATTGGTCGATAATGCAGTATACATTTATTTGCCTCTGAGAATTTATAAAATAATTGAATATTTATAAAATAATATATAAATTACAAAATCTAATTACGATATTACAATATTGTCTATAGTTTATCGCTCAAATTTTAATTAAAAGGGTCATTGCAATCGGTCAAATAAAATATCAGACCATATAGTTAAATAATTTAAATTCTTTAAATAAAGATATAAAGATCAGGAGAGAAAAAAATCTAAGATTCAGTCTAGTTTGTCTCAAGCTTCAGTGCGGTATTACTAAAAAAATAAATTAGATAAAAAAAAAATACAAAATTAGTTAAAAAAGAAAATAATTTTAATGATAGTTGCTAAAAGTTACCAAGGCTAAAAAATTAGTTGATTATGAAAAAAAAAAAAAAAAAAATTAGATAAAAAAGAATTGGTAAAAGTTTTAATAACCAATGTTAAAAATTTAACTGAGTATGAATATAAAAAAAATGGTGACAATTATTTCCACTTTATTAATTATAAAATAAATTTATTACAAATAAATTAATTATAAATTTATTACGCTAAATCTATTTTTTTTTCCATTAACAATTGAAAGTGAATTTTATTAGCAATAAAAAACGTGAAAAAACAATATAATTATATAAAATAAGTATATATTTTAAAAGTAAATATATAGTAGAAATGGTTAAATTGTAACTATAGTTAAATTAAAATAATAATAATTCAAAATCATATATTGGAAAAAAAAATACATTAAACCAAAATAAATGTGTTCAAAAAAAAAAATAATAAAAAAAGTTATAATCTTTTATAAAATATTATCTAAATTTTCCTATATAAATTTAGTCAAATTTGGAATATATGATTTTAAAAAATATATATATGAAAAAAAAAAAAAAAAATCATTAAAATTTTGTGGAATGAAGTTAATTTGGTGACATTATTATTGTATCGATGGCCCCGAATCCAACTATAGTAATTTAAAAACAGCGTTTTTCAGGAGAGCTAAAATACTTTCTGAAATTCTTAATACTTTTAGGAGAGCTAACATACTTTCTGAAATCCTTAATACTGGAGCTAGGCTCTTGAAATAAAAAGCATAATTTGCCGAATTTAATTTCACATTGTTGCCCGAAAAAAAAAAAAAAAAATTAATTATGGTGCTTAAAAAAATAATTTTGTACTTACAAAATTTCAAAATTGCGACACAACTATTGTAACAACTTGCCGTTTACTAAAATTACGCGATTATTATGTGTTATATTATTACAATAACTGTAATATCCAAAATTTAATGTAAGTAGACATACAAGCATTGTATTTTTAGGGCCTATTATGATATGTTAAATTATCATATTTGTTTTTTTTATTCGATAAACATTGTAAGTATAGTTACATAAATGTTTTTAAAATTTCAATAACTACTAGTATTATTGTAAGTCAAATTGCAATAGTTAATATTTTTGAATTTTTATTGTAACTGCACATATGATAGCTACTTCTAGTATGCTTAATGTTGTAACTATTCTTAACATATTTGTCTTCCCAACCAAATTATAGTAATTCAAAATACAATATTTGGATTCTAATTTTACAGTATACCATATAAAACAACGGGTTAAAACTTAAGAACTAGGTGGAATAATATACTATAAACTATAGAAACTTTATGTGTTTGTGCGTATGCGGGTCTGTAGTAGCAGGGAAAACTTTTATTGTAAGTCGTCATATGGTAGTTGTATTCGGGGCCATCGATATTATAGTTTCTTTGAAATTATATTCTTATAAAGTAACAAAAAAAAAAGGATTTATAATATTTTTCATAAAATTTTTATGCAACAAACAAATAAATTTTTCTTGTTGTTTTGTATTGCCGAGTGGCCGAGCTTTCAGCGCGGGATCATTAAAAAAAAAAAAAAAAAAAAAAAAATATTAGTATATCTTAAATGGATATTTCAATTTAATATAATTATATGTATAAATAAAAAAGAAAAAAAAAAGAAAAATATTAATGTTTATATATGAGCCGTTCAGAAGCCAATATGATTAAGTCCAATTTTTTTAATTTTGGTAATTTCTAATAGAATAAATTTTATTTATTAGAATTTACCAAAATTTGAAAAATTTCAATAAGTGGACTTAATCACATTGGCTTCTGAACGGCTCATATAGTAGATATAGCGTCTAATTAATTTTTTTTTTATTCTTTTTTTTTTATTCTTTTGATTAAATTTTATTTCATAATAAATTTTATGGTGCTTATAACAATTGTTACTAGTTATCCACATTCATTCGAGGAACACGATAAGGATAACAATCTAGTATCTAACTATTCTGAAAATCTTGTTACAGAAATCATTATCTTAACCAAAGAGCAAACGTTACAGTAGATGGTAAAGTAATATCGATTAAAAAAAGAAGATCAGTTAATACTTTTAAAGATGGCGTCCGAAATTGGCAACCACATGTTGAAGCAGAAACTATTTTAACATTAACCGAAAAACAACAATATTTAAGTAAAAATTTTCCTACTAACCAAAATATGGAAAATGGAAAGGAAAAAATTCTTATGCATATGAAAGAATGTTTTTCTGTTCAAAGAAGCTTTTTTAATAATGGTGAAAACTATATTGATATTGCAAAAATTCAAAAGCAATGGCCATATATTTTTAATAAAGAATGTTTATGTGATATCTGAACATTTTTGTGAATTAACTGGCATTAATCAATTCAAATTAAAATCCTCATTCGAAGAAGAAAAAAGAAAAATCTTATCGTATTTTAGTAATTGCAATAGAGAAGATATTAAAAAAATATTAAAAAACAATGAGGTGAAAAAAAAATATATTAACTGCAATATTAATATTTATATTGCGATGTATTTTAAAGAAGATGTTAGTTTCTTATATAAAAAATTTGGAGTAAGTTGTTTTTCAATTTTCATACATAATGATCGTAAATTTTAATACGTTGTCGAATTATTTTTCAGATTGGAGCAACATATGAAAATATAAAAAAGGAAATACCAACTACCGGATTTTGGGTTGGAATAATCGGTAAGTCATTAATATATTTCTATTAATTATAAATTTAATTAACACAAAGTCTTTATTCATTTCAGAATCGTTAGACTCGAAAAGTGCATGTATTTTTATTGAAAAATTAGAAGTTTCATCATAAAATAAATATAATTTCTTCGAATTAATAGTAGAATGCTATATGTTATTTCTACAATTTTAACATTCAATACCCTAAACAGATGTCACAAACACTCGATTTTCTCGTTCGATATTTATTGAAATTTTTTCCAGAAAAACCAAGAGGTCCTAAGAAAAATACTCACAACAATTGGCTCAAAAAACTAAATAATATATAAATAACATAAGTTAATTTATAGTACTTGCTGAATTTAAAATAATTGCAAAACCATTTTTTATACATATTTTGATTTTATTAAATTTTATTGAATTAATAATTGAATTCATAAATATTTAACGATTAAAACTATATTGATATTTTTCGAACATATGAATTTAAATGTAACTTTTTTAATTTTTCAATTTAATAGTTATGAGTTAAATCTTAAAAAACAATTTTATATCTATTTACTCTATAAAAAGCAAGAAATAAATAATAAAACTATTTTGTTTACTGAAAAAAAAATTGTTTAATTTTACACAATTTATTGTTGAAAACTTAACAACATTGGTTTAAAAATTCAACAACGCTGGGATGAAAATTTATTAATATAGTTCGTATCGTCCAAGCAATATATGTTGATAACTCAAGTTTCTAACTTTATGCCGGACATAGATATTTCGATTCAGCTCTTCGAGTTACATATACTATCAATTTTTCAGCTCCGTAATTAAAAAATTACGGATTTGGCAGCACTTTTAATAATTATCAATTTTTGAAATTAAAAAAAAACTCCAAGTTACCAACTTATTACGTGGATATTTCTTTTTTTTAAGTTGTTAACTTAGCTGTTAGCAAAAATAGTAAGTAAAGTTTAAATCTTAATTAATTGAAAAATAAATTATTGTTATACCTTTATTTTAGGAAATAATCTCACAAATAATATTTGGTCAGACGATTTTAATAATAATAATAGTGCTGATACATCGGCTGGTAAGTTCTTTGTTTTTTTTTCGACAATTTTTAAGAACGATTTTCATTATTTTATATTCAAAAATTCATAAATGGTCCATCAGCAAAAATTCTATGTTCAGAGTTTAGTTCAGACACACTTGTCCGTCCAGAAAATGATGTTAATTATAATTTAAGAAAAAGTGAAAATGAAATTAACAATGAGAGTAATGCCAAAAAGGCTAGTAAGTTGGTTTTACTATTTTGTTAAATAATTACTAATTTTTTTTTCTTAATTTAAGGAAGAATATCAGGAAGTTCCGGTTCAAAATCAGGTTCTAATGTTGAATTAGAACTTGGTGAAATTTAAGATACAGTTATTCATGATGATTCAGAACAATCAAACGATCCATTTATGACCAATGAGGATTCAGAATATAAACCAGAAACTGATACTGAATCTTTAGAAGAAGCATCAAGTACCTGCGCCATAAATGATGAAGATATTCCTACATTTAGCCCCATTACACCGAAGTCCAAGAAACAAAAGAATACCAAAAGAATACCAAAAGAATGAATAAGAAAAGTTAAAAAAAATTGTAATTATGGATTGCAATATACAAATAGTAAAGGTACAATAACATCTAAAAGATAAATGAGAGGCTAATGTGGTGAAAAGTGTCGTAAAAAAGGTTCAACTTTTATTTCTGAAGACAACCAAAAGATATTATTTGAGCGATTCTGGAAAATTGGCTGTAGACAAGAACAGTGAAATTTTATTTTAAAATATTCAAAAGCTTTTGATAAGAAAACCACTATAATTGGTGAAAAAACGACAACGTTCTTGTGCTAGAAAATATTATCTACTGTATCTAATTAATTCAGATCAAAATATTGAAGTGTGTTCCAAAACTTTTTTAAATACTTTTGGTATAACTTGGAAATGGGTTGATACTGCTTATTTCAAATCAAATAATGGAATGTGGAAGAAAAGAATAAACATAAAACACCGGAAGAAATTGCTACGTTGCGTGCATACCGCGACATTTTTAATTCTGAATTTAATATTGCTTTCTTTAAACTAGAAGTAGATCAATGTAATCAATATTTTTCATATCAAAACTTTTCTGAGCAGGAAAAAAAGGCAACGAAGAAAGACATAAAAAACACCTTCCTGACAAAGATCTGGCTCGTTCTCTATAAGACAAAGATAAATTAAATGCTATTGCATCAAATGGGGACCAAATAACATCATGTTTTGACTTTCAAAAGATTCTTATATGTCCCAATAGTCAAGCGAATGCGCTTTATTATAAACGAAAGTTTAGTGCCTTTAATTTTACAATTTATAATATGGGAGAAAAACAGGTCCTATGTTATGTTTGGAATGAAACTATTGCCAAGAGAGGTGGTAATGAGGTATCCAGTTGCTTATATAAATTTATTAAAAATAAAGCAGCAAATGGCGTTAGAGAATTTGTGTTTTGGTCGGATAATTGTCCCGGTCAGAATTGATGTAACAAGATTGTCTTTTCTTTCTATAAAACATAAATTTTTAGAAAAGGCACATACCCAGAATGAAGGGGATAGTGTTCACGCTACTATAGATAGTTAGTCTTCACGCTAAGAAGGGTCAAACCGTCTACGTGCCTGTACAATGGTACTCCGTGATAAGAAATGCTAAAGTTTCAGGAAAAAAGTATGAAATTATTGAAATGATGAGAGAAGATTTTTTGAATTTCCGAGAATTTTCTAATAAATGTTCATTTGCCACTAAACCAAAAATGTATTTTTCAAAAATAAAGAAAGATTTTACCCAGGAGGAGTATAACCAGTATAACAGTATAACCAGAAATTTATACTATATATTTGCATAATTTTTTCTTAAAAAAGTTATTGCTACTGAATTATAGTTTTATGTATCTATTGTTTTTTAATTTTATTTGTTTCTATTGTTTTTTTTTAATGTGTATTGAATTGTTAGCAGTGGAATTATGTAAAATGATAGTGTACGGTGACCATACGTACCACATTGTGTGGTACAGTACAACATTTAGAACATACATCCCACATTGTAAACTGTACCACATTTTGTACCAAATTTAATTCGTTTCACTAATATTACGATTTAATTCGATTTATTAATATATCGATTTTCAATCATTATTTCCAAACAATAATCAAAACTCAAAATCTTTAAAAAATCTATTTTTATAAAAGTTTCTAGTTTTGTTTACCGGGTAGTTTTAGGAAATTGATATACTAATATAATTATCGACAAATAAAATTCCGACAAAACCCCGATTGTCAATTCACTTAACAACATCTTTGACAGTTTAATATTTGAAATGAAATGCATGTGCTATTTTCCTGTTTTGTTTTAACGTGGAAAAAAAAATAGTTAGAAATTCTGATGCGATTCGAACATCAGCTTTATTATATTAATTATTTCAACAATAAATTCTTGGTATAATTAAATTGGTAAGTTAATATTAATAAATACTTTATTTTCATTTCAATAATTATAATCTTTGAAGAATAATCAATAATGTCATCAAACGGACTCGTAAAGAGAAGAAAATGTACTTTTACTGCTGAATTAGCAAAAGAATTTCCATATATCACCAAATGTTATAAAGAAAATGACACAAAACTAAATTGCGGAAAATGTTATGGAACATTTTCTAGTACTTCGGGAAGGTACGACATAAATCGACATTTGCTATTGTCAGCGACAACGAATGAAATAACGACGAATGCCAGAATGTAACAATTAACTAATATATGAAGTAACGAATATAACTAGTTATAAGGTCAAATGTCATATTCAAATAAAAAATCAGTTGGTAATAAACTCTGAAGTGTTAAGAAGTAATTTGTTTGTTTGTTTTATTCAGTAGTTTGAAATTATAGTTAATAAAATCAGAAGTGGGATAATAAAATCCATATTAATAATAAAAGTTATTTTTAAAAAAAAAAATATTATAAATAAATAAATAAGTGTAAATAAAATTAATTGAATTTTAAAATATTAAATGTTATAAAAAAACGAATATTAATAGATGCCAAAAATTTGTTTCTTTGAATTTAAAAATTGAATTTTGATAAAATATATATTACGATTTTCGCATTTCTGGGAAAATAATTAAATAATCCTATTTATGTTAAAAACACCCTGTATATATCATATTAAATAAAACCTATAAATATTATATTTTAACCAAAAAAAATAAAAAATGTAAGTATTGAATTTAATTAAGCGAGTTAAATATTTAAATTTATAATTTGAACGATAAGAATTAATTTGAACGGAACGGAACGTTATATATTAAAAAACATTGAACGAATTTAATAAATATTTTGAACGAATGATAATAATAATGTTAATAAATTAACATTTTATATATTAATAAAAAAATATTGAACGAATTTAATTAAATTAACAAATTAATTAAATAAAGTAGAGACTTTTGAAAAATAAAATAATTCGAACGGTATTAAAAAAAAATTAACGTATAAATAATAAAATAATTTTATTATTTAATACTAATGTTAATAAATTAACATTTTATATATTAAAAAAATATTGAACGAATTTAATAAAAATTAAACAGAAGAACAATAAATTATTTGAACGATAAAAAAAAAATAATAAATTTTTTTTTTTTTTGAATATATTGATTAATAAATTCAAATTGTATTAATTTTTTTTAATATCAACGAACGAAACGAAATTTTAAGGAATCTATATATAATTAACGTTGAATAAATTATTAAACCGTAAACGTGGATGAAAGAGAATTAAGTAAATTGACTCTGAAGGAACTGAGGAATAAATTGTTTAATTTAAATTTAAGTAGAAATGGAAATAAGAAAGGATTAATTAAGAGGATATTGAATAGTGGAAATGAGAATCAAGGCGTGTTGGATTAGTTCTAATGATGAAGCTGAAAATATAACAACAACAAGAAAACCAAAACGGTCAATGGGTAGTAAAATTAGTTTCACTCCAAGTGACTTGATGAATATTTTACCTACCTTTGATCCAAATGATGTAAACGGAACGACTGCCGAGGAATGGATAAAAAGGATTGAGAAGCTAAAAGATTATTATGGGGGGAACGACGATTCAATTCTAATTTAAATTGGCCTAAAATTAAAAAACAATGCTCGAACATGGTATGACAAAACGGATGAATTCTGTACTAGTTGGAATGATTTTGAAATTCAATTTAAAAAGAAATGTATGCCAGTGGTAAATGAGGCTGACATACACATTAATATGATGAATAGGAAAAGACAAAGTAATGAAAGTTTATTACAATATTTAGAAGAGATGATAAAACTCGGTAATAAAGGAAGATTGAATGAAAATGTAATTGTGAAGTATTTTATAATGGGGATTAAAGATGAAAATTTGTTTACCGTGTTTCAAGGAAAAGTAATAGAGACGTTAGAGGAATTGAAAGGGAAGATTATATGGTGAGAGTTTGAGGACAACGTGTCACAAGGACGATAGAGTTAAACAACTGTTTACTAAGAGTAATTTCAACAATCAACCGTTTAATAAATATAACAATCAACAGTACAATAAATATAGCAGCAACCAACAATACAACAAATTTAATAACAATCAACAATCCAGTAAATTTAAAAACAATCAACACTACAATAAATTTAATAACAATCAACAATATAATAAGGGTAATAACAATATCAATAGGAATGAAATGAGTCGGAAACCAACAGAAGTACGTCATGAATGTTTCAATTCTTACCAGAGTGGACATTTTGCTCGAGACTGTCCGAATCCGTCTCGTAGGCTAAGATGTTCTAGGTGCAACAGAGTCCATAAAAAAGGAGAACCGTCTGAATGTCCAGATGCTGTCAGGGTTGGATGTATGTCAAGTCAGGAACTTCCAACACCTCATCATAAAATAGTTAAAATTAATGGTGACGAAATAATTGGACAAATTGATTGCGGTAGTCCTTGTACAATAGTTAAAGGTGAAGTTGCTGATAAGTTACAAGAGGAAAGATATTCATGTCGAATGAATATAATGGGATTTTTAGGAGGAAGCTATGTTTCAACTCAAAAGTTAATATTACAATTAGAAATTGACACGATAACGGTTGAAGCTCAAGCTTATATTGTACGGAATGACTTTATGCCAGTTTCTTTACTAATTGGTCGAGATATATTAGATTTACCCGGTATGAGAATGGTTAAAGAGAATAATGTATTAAAATTGGAGCGGCAAATTCTTCATATTCAGAATTTTAAAGAAATTAAAAATATTGAACCATTAAATGAAAAAGATTTACAGATAGGAAATATTAATCATTATGAACTGAAAAATTTAATGGAAACTTTGATTAAATATAATGAATTATTTCCGAAAAGTTTAGAAAATCTTGGTCTTACTGACAAAATTGAAATGGAGATAGAGTTGAACGATGATAGCCCAATTCAACAGAGAGCTTATAGAGTACCCTATGTTAAGAAGGATAAAATTTAAGAAATTGTAGATGATCTAATTAAGAATGATATAGTTACAACATCGAATTCCGATTATGCCAGTCCTGTGTTATTAGTAAAAAAGAAGAACGGTGACGATAGATTATGTATAGATTACAGATTATTAAACGCAAAAATGAAAAAAGAAATAAGTAAAGCAGATTGGTTACTTACCATGCATCTACAAGATCCAGATATCAAAGACAATTTTTATAAATTTCAAATAGAACCAGTAGACAAACATATAAAAAAAGAGTATTGCATTGAAGATAATAGACTTTTTAAGAAAATTTACGACGTTAAACGGTGGGTAGTACCGAAAATGGTAAGATGGCGATTTAAGTGTAGATAAAACATTTGATAGAATAAAGAAATGGTACTGGTTCCCTAGGATACGAGATTACGTCAATAAATATATAAAATCGTGTGTAGACTGTTGCTATAATGATCTAATTTTTATTTTATACCTAGTTAATTTTATATATTTACATTTTCGTAGTAGTTCATTAATCGAATTTTTTGAATTTTTAAATTTTTAATTTTTAACTTATACAGGGTGTTCCGGTTTGGGTCCTGAATACTTGAAGGGGTGATTCATCGGTTCATTTTGAGCAACAAATTGTATGGAAGGGAGGGTCGAATTTCAACACTCACCGAGTTACAGGGTGTCTAAAAAAAGTCCTTCGGAGAAGTAGGTACAAGCACTTAATGAATTATAACTTCTAGCGTATTGAACCTAGAATATCCAAACTAGGCGCGTTTGATAGAAAATTGATTAGTGTTTATTAAAGTATAACCCCAATTGCCATCGGTACTTTTACTGAGGAGATATTAATCTCCAAAAATAATTATTTTTAATTTTTCAACATACATTTTTATGAAAATCGCATTTTTCTTGGAAAAATGCGTAATAAACATTTTATTTATTTTTTTTATTTTGAGGCGACATAAATTACCTACAAAGTCACCATACAAATTTTTTACCTGAGACTTATGGTTTGCCTAGTAGAAAGATTACAAAAAGGTTTTTAAATGGAAAAATCAGGTACTAAAAGTATTAAAATAAAAAATAATAAAAATTTTGGGTTTAAAATTAAAATATTTTTATTGTTAATTGTCATTTATCTATTTTTAAGATTATAGCAGTTGCTCAAAATGACCTCCTCCCATCTGAATGCAAGCAAGTGCTCGTTTTTGAATTGCTCTTGTAATACGAATAGTTGGCAATTGGTCTCTAATTTTCTGAGCTGCAGCTTCAATTCGTTGCTTCAATTCTTCACATGTTGTAATTTCTGTGGAATACACTTCCTCCTTCATCGTTCCCCATACGTAAAAGTCCATAACTGTAAGATCTGGTGATCTTGCAGGCCAATGTATTGGGCCGTTCCTTCCAATCCAACGATTTGGGTAATTTTCATTAAACCATTCCGTCACAATTCGGCCATAGTGACATAGTGACATAGTGACAAGAGCGCCATCTTGTTGATACAAAAGCCTTGCTCGTTGTAAAAGAGGAACATCTTCTAGCAGTCCTGGTAAATCACGTTGCAAAAAATGTAAATATGCTGCACTGTTTAATCTAGGTGGAAGAAAAAAAGGACCTATTAACATATCACCAATTACACCAGCCCACACATTTAAACTAAATCGATGTTGAAATGATGTTGTTCTTGTTGTATGCGGATTTTCATTCGCCCACGTGTGTAAGTTATGGTAGTTTGTAATGCCATCTCTTGTGAATTGAGACTCATCTGTCCATAAAATATTTGGTACAAATGTATTGCAATTAATTTGTCTTTCCAACAACCAGTTGCAGAATTCTAATCGGTGTTCCTTATCTGCTAGCAATAACTCCTGAACAGTTGTTGTGTGAAACGGATGAAGTCTCTCCTGGTGTAAAACTCTGAAAATTAAGGTTGTTGATAAATTTAATTGTAAAGATAGTCGTCGTATACTTATTGACGGATTTTCTCTGACTGCTTGAAGTATACGTTCATCTCGTCCTACAAACCTACTATTTGTCGCATGCCCTTCATTACGATTAAACCTCACTCTGCCAGTCTCTCTTAATCTTCTATGAATATCCGAAAATACCATATCAGTAGGAAGGCGTCGTCCAGGATATCTAATACCATACGCTTCTCGAGCAGCCAAAGCATTTCCATTAGCTAGCCCATAAAAGTAGTGTATGTCTGCATACTCCTCATTGGTAAATTCTGCCATTTTAATTATTCACTTGTTTTCTTTTTAAAATTTAAAATACAACTGAATATGTCACATATCCAATGCACTTCTTTTATACAAAAACATTTTATAAAACCAGACTATTATTTTATAAAAAGAGGTAATCGATACTTTATTGCAAGGTTAACAGCCTAATTATTTAGAAATTAGTGTCGGCAAGTTTTAAAAGCGTAATTACAACTACCTCCAATAAATTATTCTACAAAAAACCCACATTTACCTTAATTACCTGAATTTTTCAATTAAAATATCTGATTTGGCAATTAAAGGACGTTTTTTGTTACCTTTCTACTGGACAAACCATAAGTCTCAGGTAAAAAATTTGTATGGTGACTTTGTAGGTAATTTATGCCGCCTCAAAATAAAAAAAATAAATAAAATGTTTATTACGCATTTTTCCAAGAAAAATGCGATTTTCATAAAAATTTATGTTGAAAAATTAAAAATAATTATTTTTGGAGATTAATATCTCCTCAGTAAAAGTACCGATGGCAATTGGGGTTATACTTTAATAAACACTAATCAATTTTCTATCAAACGCGCCTAGTTTGGATATTCTAGGTTCAATACGCTAGAAGTTATAATTCATTAAGTGCTTGTACCTACTTCTCCGAAGGACTTTTTTTAGACACCCTGTAACTCGGTGAGTGTTGAAATTCGACCCTCCCTTCCATACAATTTGTTGCTCAAAATGAACCGATGAATCACCCCTTCAAGTATTCAGGACCCAAACCGGAACACCCTGTATAAAGTGCTGTTTTTGTGGACTCGTTGTCGATAGTTCCACTAGACTTAGACCTGATTTTTTCAAAAATAAGTTAATTCTCTGCAATGTTTGTAAAGAAAATAATATTTTTTCTATGCTTATACGAAATAATGATCTGATTGAGAATATCACTCCTTCAGCTGAAAGCATTAAAATGATTGTGGAGTCTTTTGCGGAACGCTAGTTTTAATAATAATGAAATTTTTACTTCTGAATTTAATGTTTTTCGAAAAGATTGTATAATTTATGGTCTAGTTTCTTCTGGTCGCGGTGTTCTTATAGCAGAACGCATGGATTATGACTGTTCGTTTTTTAGCATTCCTAATACCGAAAATATTGAATTAATTTGTGTCAAAATTAATCTTGGTAAGCGCTCTATTTATATTCTATGCTGCTATATACGCCCATGTAGTCCGATCGAGACATACCAACTTCTCATCGACGCAGTTGATTTCTTGTCCAATACCATGGCTACGGTTGACGATATGTTGGTCTTGGGTGACCAGCTAGATTGGGTCTGTTATGGTCGCGGTCAGATGATGATTCTCACTTTGTTGCTGTAAATGCAACTACTCAAAAGGAAATCTTATTTACTGATAATCTCTCTGCCAACGGTCTATGCCAGATCAGTGATATTAAAAATAATCTAAACAGGCAACTCGATCTTATTTTCTCTACTAATAACGTAAATTGCATTGTAGTGGAAAGTAGCTTCACTCTATCCACTATTGATCCATATCACCCTCCTTTAGCTTTAACTTTTTCGTACGAGAACGGTATTATTAACATAGATTCTGAAAAAACTTATTCTTTTAACTTCCATAAAGCTGATTTTGATAAACTTAATCATTTACTTTTTAATTTAAATTTTGATGAAATTTTTAATAACCTAGAAGACAATAACATTGATTTATTAACTGCAAACTTTTACTCAGCTCTTTTCGAATGTTTCGTTTTGTCTGTTCCGATTTCGCCGGGGACCGTGATATTGTCATCCCCACCATGGTACAATAAGGAACTTCGCTCAATTCGTAATCGTAGAAACAAATTATGGCAAAAAAAAATTAAGTCTAAAACAGACTCCGACTACATTGAGTATCTTTGCGTTTACGTAGAATTCTCGGATTTATCTCAACTATTATATGATGAATATTTGAATAAAATGCAAACGGAGATTCTATCAAATCCTAAAATTTTTTGGCAATTTATCAATATTAAAAACCAATCAGATGGTTATCCTTCTACATTAAAGTATTCAGATAACTCATCTACTGAATCTAAGATAATCACTAATATGTTTGCTAAGTTTTTCAGTCAAGCTTTTAATGACAACCAATTTCAGTCTGATGAAAATTATTTTTCGTACTTAAATAATTGCAACCAAACTAATATCGGTTCTTTTAATATTTTAAAAAAATGCTGTAACTCATTGGCGTACCCGTTAACATTTCTCTTTCAAATATCACTTTCTGAAGGAATATTTCCCGGCTTGTGGAAGGATTCTTTCATAATTCCGATACACAAAAAGGGTTGTAAAACGGATATTTCGAATTATAGGCCAATCGCAAAGTTATCCAGTATTCCAAAACTGTTTGAAAGTATAATTTACGATTCTCTATATTTCCATTGCAAATCGTTGTTTTCTTCAAAGCAGCATGGGTTTCTTAAAGGTAGATCCACCACTACGAATCTAACTGATTTTGTTTCTAATACTTTAATCAATATGGAAAAAGGGAAAGAAATAGATATAATCACCACAGATTTCTCCAAAGCGTTTGATAAGATTTCACACAAATTAATTTTGTTCAAACTTAAGGTCCTCGGTTTTCCTTCGGGGATCATTCCCTGGCTAGAATCATATCTAAGTGATCGTCAATACCGTGTTTTATTTAGGTCCTCTACTTCTGACCCTTTTATTGCAAAATCCGGTGTTCCACAGGGCAGCCATCTTGGCCCACTGATTTTTGTATTGGCAATAAATGATGTTGATTATATTATAGTTGATTCGAGTGTTTCAGTATACGCCGATGATATGAAAATATACAGAGAAATTTTATCTAATCCTGATTGTAATTTCTTCAAAATGACCTAAACAAATTTGTTACTTGGTGTGCTAAAAACCACTTAGAACTTAATGTAAGCAAATGTCAGACAATTACATATTCTCGTAAACGTTCTCGTTCCTTTTCAAGGGATTACTTCATCAATCATGACATCGTTTGTCGAGTTCCGACCCTTCGGGATTTAGGTTTTATCTGCGATGGTGAGCTTAATTTCAGATCCCACTACGATAGTATTATAAATAGGGCTAACTCAGCGCTAGGTTTTGTAAAGCGGTGGTCCAAGGAATTCCGCGACCCGTATGTCACAAAATCCCTTTACATTACCATAGTCAGACCTCTGCTCGAATATGCTAGTCAAGTATGGTCACCATACCATGCAGTTCATATTAATCGAATCGAAGCAGTTCAGCGTAGATTTATCCGTTTTGCTTTACGGGGCCTACCCTGGGTAGATACTTACAACTTACCCCCATACCGCGATCGTCTTAAGCTCATCAACATGCAATCCCTTGAAAAACGTCGTGAAGTCGCTGACATTTTATTTGTGCAACAGGTCATTTCGGGATTAATAGAGTGCACAACATTCTTAGATAACATTAATATAAACGTCAATGCGCGCTCTCTAAGATCCATCCCTCTTTTTCGATTAAATAATCATCGCACGGACTACGGTTATAATGAGTCGTTCACATATTTTTTTTTTTTGCGACAATTGCATTTTGCATGATTTCACTAATATTTTTTTAATATTAAATTATATTGTTATATTTTTAATTTATACCTTTGTATATATTTTTTTTTTTTTTGACGTAAAATTGAATTGGCAGGTGACGGCGGAGGGAAGTAGTATCGTTCTTTTCAGAACGAGAAGCCCAATGCAAGTGGTAGCTGGTCAAACTCAATTCCAATTTTGATAATTTTCTTATTTTTCAATATATTTTAAATTTTCTATTAATATATTTTATTTTTTATTATTTTTTATTTTTTTATACTATTTTGAATTGCCAGGTGACGGCGGAGGAAAGTAGTATCGTTCTTTTCAGAACGAGAAGCCCAATGTAATAATATATTTTATTTTTTATTATTTTTTATTTTTTTATACTATTTTGAATTGCCAGGTGACGGCGGAGGGAAGTAGTATCGTTCTTTTCAGAACGAGAAACCCAATGCAAGTTCTTTTCAACGATAGGTACTTGGTGGAATATGTTCCAGGCACCCGGCGTGCAACACGACCTTATAGTGGTGTATATGCTTCAGACAACATTAAATTATGGTGTTGCTTAGGACCGGACGATGGTGACGAAGAAGATGAAGATAAGACTTTAGAATCGCGGACGATTCAGTTGCAGAATGGCCGAGCTGTCAGCGACAACGAATGAAATAACGACGAATGCCAGAATGTAACAATTAACTAATATATGAAGTAACGAATATAACTAGTAATAAGGTCAAATGTCTGATGAAATTATTCTGATGAAATTAAACAAAGAAATTAAACTTCACAATCAGAAAGAAATTAAACTTTTTCCAACGTTAATACGTTATTTTGATTGGAAAGAAGGAATTAAAATCAGAATGCTAGAATTTTTATCATTACGAGGTGAAATTGCTGAAATGATAGCAAATTCGATTATTGATGTATTAAAAAAAATTAATTTATCATCCAAATTGGCAGTTTATTGTGCAGACAATGCAAACACCAATTTCGGTGGCTTAAAAGGAAAAGATGGTAAAAATGTTTTTACAATTTTGAATAAAAATTTAAGTCAATCAATTGTAGGAATTGACCTGGGCTGCCCATATTGCACATAACGCAGTTCAAACTGCAGCTGATCTTCTCCCACTGGATTTAGAAACCATAATCATTAAAATGTATGGATATTTTCATATTTATACGGTCCGAGTAGCTTTACTGGAAGAATTTTGTGATGAAGCAGATGTTGAATATAAAAAATTAGTTGGTTTTTGTAAAACTCGTTGGCTATCTCTAATGCCAGCGATAGAAAGAATTTTAAAGCTGTACCAAACCAACCATTGAAAAGCTATTTTTTATCAATAGATAAATGTCCACAAATAATTGAAAACTTTTTTAAAAATGATACATCAGAATTGTGGTTATTATTTGTTCACAATCAGGCAGCACTTTTTTAAAATACAATAAAATGTATGGAAGGAGATTCTAAAAATGTGAATGAAATTTCTGAAAGTATTGATAATTTAAAATATAAATGTTTTGAAAGAGGTAATGAAGCATTTCTTTCATTAGCAGTCAAAACTTGTTTAAGAAAACTGGTCAATAATGGTTATATTAATGAAACTTGGTTTCTATCCCATGTTAAAATTTTTTATCAGAACTGTTTTCAATATTTAGAAAAGTGGTGGTGTCAATTTACTAACATTAAAATTTTTAAATGGGTTTTACTATTTTTAAATGGGTTTTATGAATTGTTGACTATTATATTTTCTAGAAAAAAGAGGAGCTGGTTTAATATTGTGTGCAGCTGCATTAGTTGCTGTTATCACTACTGGCAGTGAAGTAGGAATTAAAAACACTATAACACTTCATGATATGCAAAAAAACATGAAAATTATTGAAAAAAAATTAATTACCAACAATCATTAAGCAAGTCAATCTTTCAGAAAATACAACAAATTAATTGGTTATGTGACTAATCTTACAATAGTAAATATTCATGAGATAATTAGACACATAAATACTATCTATGAAGATACTGATTGTACTCAAGTTGCAAGTTTTACTATAATGATAGAGTTGATTACTTGGTTAGCGAATAATGGGCCCGCAAAAATTGCCACAACAAATTTTCAAGATAAACATCTTTTAGCCGGGCACTTTTCTTTCAATTGGTTAACTTGTAAGAACGAGACAAACATAATTACAACACGTTTTGCAAGAAATTTATAGAGTTTTATAAAATATTGAAACAGGAGCATCATCAGCAAAAATTTCAAAGTTTTTTGCAAGTAATTCCAGAAAATCGGAGTATGATGTAGCTTTTGCAGAGGCATCATATGCTGACCACGTTGTAATGCATTCGCACAGCTTTTTGTCAGCTGGATGTTCAAGTTCTTTATTTAAAGGCATGTTTACAGATTCAAATATAGCATCGAAATATTGCTGTGGGATAACAAAGATTGGTACTAAAATAACAAAAGTTTTCGAACCTAAGCCAAAAGAATTTGTATTAAAACAATTAGTACATGATTGCCCATTTTCTATTAGCACTGATGCTTCCAATAAAGGAAATATCAAGACTTTTCCATTGGTTGTACTATTTTAAGAAAGAACTGAATGCTGTGCCGTATGATCATCCTGATTGTTCACATAAAGAATGTGCACGAATTTTAACGATAGATAAGGAGTGGGGTAACTACGATGTGGTGGCACATTTTTTGCACAGTTATAGAATCTCTCTGTGTGCATGGTGCTTTGCAGTTAGTGATACGTTCATTATGACGAAACTGTTCATTTACATTACAGTAATAGTCATTATGATGATTAAATACCGGCAAAAAAAGAACAGAACAAGAACAAAAACTGTTCTTTTTTAAAATTAAGAACAGGCGTTCCAATTCTTTTTAAAGAACAGGTTCAAAAGAACTGTTCAGTAAATATCATAACATCTCTACATATTACCAAACTTCACATATTAACTGTTAAGCGGTTTGTGTCTTACCATTAATACAAACTTGTGGTTGTTGATGGTGCTGTAGACAAATCTTATAAGCATTGCGTTGTTTAAGTACAGATGGTTCACTGATTATAAAACATAACAATTATTTTATGCTGATGAATGGAGGTTTAGATGTGTTTGTCAAGTCATTGGAGGAGGTGAATGTGTATAAGCCTTTCATGTCAAATGTGGTCAATTCTGAAGTACACGGAAAAAAAATATTCACGATTGAATCCCCAAAAAAATCACGACCATATTGACCAAAAAAAAACTATAAATAATCTGAAATTATAGATAGTCGATCTACAAAAATTTGATTTAGTTTCCTAAAAATTATAAACATAATACAGACTAAATAAAATAACTGTATTTCCATAAAATATAGCACCAACAATTATAATGTTTGGAAATTGTAATAAAAAAATTAGTAACTGCTATAATTTAATTTTTACTTTTATTCCAGAAAAAACTTAATTTCATTAAAAACTTACAAAATCAATGAAAAAATATCAGCATATTCGTCGGTTTTTTTTAATCTATTGATAATTTTTTAGACAAAATTCATATTAAATTAGACACTGCACCTAAAAAAATTTGGTCAGTCCATAAATAAATTTCACCATGGCTGTGATTTTTTTTTTTGTGATTCTAACAATTTTTTTTACAATCATTACTTAAATTTTTACAAAGAACGTAAAATCTTTGTTATGCGTTCTTAAAAAATTAGGAATGCAGGTGCAAGAGATTTCATGAATGAACAGAAATTTTTCGTTATAGTTTTTCTCGAACAAAAGTTGTTTGAAAAGTACGCGTCGAAGAGTATAGTTAATTTTTATTAAATGTTTTTAGTTTTTTAAAAATGAATACGCACGACCACGAGTATTTAAAAAACGTTTTAGCTGAAATAAATATGGTCCAAAATTTGGAACTATTCATAGGTATTTAAGAATTTAAGTAGTTTTTTATGAAAAAGTTCAGTGATTAAAATATTTTTAACAATAATAAATTAAATAGAGTGATTGTAAAAAAATAAACAATTTTATTTGTAGAACAAGAATTTGATAAAAATAGTTTTGAAAACTTAGAGTATGAAACTCTATCAACAATAATAAAAAAAGCAGGTCCACGACAACATTTTTGGTTGGCTTATAGGAAAAAAATTTTAAACGAGCTTATTACAATAAAACATTTTTTAATATTTAAAATTTCTGCATTCCATATTTCTTAATTTTGTGTACTCTCAGATTCAAAATGATTTTAAGAAAATTAATGAGAAATTGAAATATGAATTTTCTTTCAAATACATTTTAGATCGGTAGCTAAATTTTATTCTAAAATATTTATTTTGAAAATCTGGAATACAAAAACTTTAAAATTCGAAATTACAAAGAAAAATTAATATTATTTAAACTAAACGTGAAAATAATGAAATAAATAAAGCAATAAATTTGACGATATACGAGAAATTTTTTTTCCCTGTAGAACGTACCCCAACACAATTTTTTATATAAGGATGAAATGGGAGTACCAATTGCAATTAGACATTCTCCATTAATAACTTCCTTTATTCAAAGGAATAATTATTTAAATCGTCCGAGTACAATTTTTGATTCGGAACAATGAGAAAATATTCGAAAAATTTTGAACACACTTACGTAAAGTGGCAACCTGATTCCAAGGTAGACAACGATTCTTCAAAATAAAGTTGATAGAATTAAGCATTCAAAAAAGTCATTCCAAGGAAGAATTTACTCAGATTTAAAATTTAATGGATAAGCTGTACTCCGGACAAAGAAAATTTATAAATAATTTGGAAAAAATTCCAACCATAAAGGATATTGAGGCCAATTTTAAATAAATCTGGTCCAGAAAAGTTAACGAATAAAAAAAAAAAGTATTACCTCTTTTCCTATATATAGGAATTATTATTGCGATATGTTTTTTCTGAGTGATTCGTCACCCAATAACTTTTGTTATATTAAACCTTTGATTCCGATACAAATTTAAAGTTTTTTTTGTTAAAATGTAATGGAAAAGAATATGTTATTGGAACAAAATTTTTGGAAGTGCGAAACTATTTTGAAGATCCATTTGAATCTATCTTGACATTAGGTATCTGCTTTTCTAATGGTCTCTCAGAAGAGGAAGAAATATTTCAGATAAATGATATTTCATGCAAAATTGTGTCTTTCCCTGTTGAGGAAGGCTTTGTTTGAATACCTCTATTGCATTTATGCATTTCTTAAAATAATTCCTTTAATAAAATGTATTTTAGCAAAAAGAAAATATGATAGGATATAATTATTTTTCTTTTTTTTAGATATGGATAATATTGAAAGCCAATCGATTTTTAATAGGAATTCCAATATCGGTAATTTTACTTTTTAATTTCAAAATTTCAATGATTAAAAGTCTATTTTAGCTAGAGTAACCAAAGATATGAAGTTTTCAGAAAGGGACGAATCAAACCAAATATCAACCATTAGTAGTCCGCCGGATTCAATTCCTACTGCTAAAGAGTATATGGATTTCTTAACTATTGGTATGCATATGTCCTAGTGTAGTTAGTATAACTAATATGTTTAGTATTATGAATATATTTTAATATTTTAGGAAATGTAAGGCCTACAACATCCACACAAATGGTTGCCAATAATGACTCATCTGATTCTGATGAAATGCAACCATCAGCTTCAAAATATTTAAAACCAAACCATACATTTGAAACTAATAGAGAAGATAAAGAAAATGAAGGTGATGTATTAAAAAAAAAAAAAAAAAAAAAAAAATAATAATAATTTCAGCAAACCAATTAATAGAAACACAACAATTGCATTTAATATTAAAAAAGTGCAACCGATTAGGTAACTACAAACTTACTTATATTATATTTATTTCTATAGTGATTGTTCGCAAACGAAGCGTCTGCTGAACAAAATGCTTAATAGATATATTTGGCTATTCTAAATTTTAAATTTCTCATTCAATTTCTTTCTATTGTTTTTTTTTCTTCTCTAATAATAATTAATTTACACACACATATATATATATTTGCAATAATTTCTAATTAAAATTCAATAATATTCTTTTGGTCACTCGCTATGATATCGTCTCGCAGTTCAAACTTAAAAATTCGTCTCGTTATTAAAATCAATTAAATTAAAATCAGTCTTATAAATATAATAAAATAAAAATTGTGTTAAACAATAATCTTAAATTAAATATAAATATAAATCGTTAAGTAATAAAAATAATAACTTGTACTAGTTGATTAAAATACAAAAAATAAAATCATTAATTTTTTTATTGAATTAACTTCAGTTTTTTTTTGTTGTTAAAATAAAATTCATATTTTTTACAAAACCCAAATTTGTTTGATTTTTTATTTCATATGTTTTAGAATATATTTTTGGTCCAAATTCGAACCGGATAGTGGATAGTGAACAGTGAAAATTAGTGATTACTTAAAAAATTATTTTATTTGTGGTTTATTTTATTAATTAAAATTAAATTAATAAAATTATAATTAAATATCGGTACGCGCGGTAATTCTGGTGTATAATAAAAAAGTGACATTTATTAACATTAAAGATTTTTGTGGACATAGTGTATAATATCAACAATTCGTTGATCAAAAAAAAAAAGGGACAAGAAAACATCATCAAAATCAACACGTGATTGTGGCATCATTAACATCAATAACGGGATCACCGCATTGCATCATTACCATCATTCTGTACCATATTAGTATTTGTAACCGCAAGTAGAAAAAAATTATATTATTACATTATATATAATATATAAAATTATCGGTATTATCGTACAATCAGTTAGCAACAAGAAATAATACGCATACCAAATAAAAAATTATTATTCGCGTATTGCACATACAACACAATTATCTTATCATCAATTCTCATCTCGATTTCTCAGCAAGATAATTGCATCGTATAATCATTATCATTGCTCAGAGATAAAGCTTATCAAAAATCAATTCTCGCTCTCGTCACTAAGTATAATTGTGTGTTGTATACTTTGGTATTGGTAATATTAAAAATTAATTTACCGGTCAATTAATTTCTTTACGTGCATATACAAATATATATATATTTGATATATTTTAATTTTTCTTGTATGCATATAATAATTTTATGCATAGAAAGAAAATTTAAAAAAATACTGGGTGCCTCAGCAATAATTTGAAAATATAATTATATTTAAATTTTTTGTTCGGATAAAAATAAATTATTATACATATACATATATATGAAATGAACAATTTGAAAATAATAAATATGCAAATTATTAATTATTAATGAACATTATAAATTTGAATTTTTTATAAAATATGTATAACCATATATAAATAAAAATTAAATAAATAAATTTTCATTATTAAACAAATAATTTAGTTTCATATATTGAAAAACAATATTAATATGTATAATAATTATAAATAATTATACCAGTGAATATATACAAAAAAAAAAAACACTTAAACAATTTATAAAAATTCAGTTATGCCAAGGCACAGGGTGCTTCAGTTATTTATTTAAAATAAATGACAATCGAAGAACAAATTTAACAATCAAATATTTAATTCCGAGTGTATATATATAACAAATTAAGACCTTTTTAATATAAAATAATATTAAATACTAATATTAGTTACAATATACACTAAATATATAATATATATCAAAAATTAAAACTTTTAATATTAAATAATAATTTTTATTACAAAATATATATAAATACATAAAATATATATAAAAAATTAAGACTTTTTTAATATTAAATAAATAAATAATTCATCGTAAAATATCACACTACATTTGAGATTGATTTCGAATAATAATAAATAAAATTATTATCATTATATATATTAATTATTTAATAAATTAAATAAAAATATAATTAAAAATTTAAACTTTATATTATTTAATCAACAAATTATTTAAAATATTGATTAAATAATACTGAATTTGTTCACTTACCATTCGCAATCGTTCCCCGACCATTCGTAATCGGAAATCATATATTATTCATAAAAAAATGGAAGCACTTAAAGCTAAACGCGGTTATGTGAAAGCGGCGCTCACTAGGATTATGAATTATGCTAATTCAATTCCTGACACCGACACAATTTCGTTAATTGAAAAGCGACGTCAAAAACTAGATGATCTTTGGGCTGATTGTCATAATATTCAAGATTTGATGGTAGATGCCGCAAAAGATCTAAGTGAATTTGATAATGAAGCGGACGTTACAGAGTTCGAAAGTAATTTTTTCCGCGCCTGGGAAATTCTCGACCAACGGTTTCGTGTATTATCAGCTGAAGCGCGCGAGCAAGTTGATACGTCACAGTTTAATACCTCTCGGACTGATATTCAAAATTTGGCGGATCAGCAAGCACAATTTCTGGAACGACTCTCCAGTCCACATTTCGTACCACCAACGCCCAGCGTGTCTCAGTTACCTAAAATCACAATTAAACATTTTTCAGGTGACTTTACTGAGTGGACTACATTTCGCGATTTATTTGAGAGTTCAGTACATAACAACCCATCGCTCACAGCCTGTCAGAAATTTTATCATTTAAAGACTTTTTTAATTGGTGATGCAGCTACTTTGCTAACCCACATGCCCGTAACGGATAATAATTATGTTGAAGCTTGGGATAAGCTGGTCAAAAGATATGATAAACGGGATCAAATCTCGTTTGACCTAGTCAAAAAGTTTTTTAATCTTCCTAGCTGCCAATCAGGTACAAATAATTTACGGAAATTAGTAGATGGCGCTGACGAGGTGCTGAGAGCGTTAAAGGCATTAGGTCCTGAAGCTGAAACTCGTGATATATGGCTTCTTTATCTAGTTAATAATAAACTCGACTCGGAATCTTGTAAAGCCTGGGCGGAATTTAATTCGAAAAATCAATTTCCGAAAATTCAAGATTTCCTAACATTTTTAGATAAAAGATGCGACATAATCGCTGCCAGCAAAACGTCTACTGTTGCTCGACCGATACCAGCAGCTCGGGTACATCGAGGTCCATTGAATTCACCAGGGTTTAAAAATTATCACACCACAATCTCGTCCTGTCCCAAGTGTAATTCAAATCATGATTTATTTCAATGTCCTAAATTCGCTGCTATGACTATTAATCTTCGTCGTTCGTTTGTAAAAAATAACAAATTATGCTTCAATTGTTTGCGATCAGATCACAGATCCTCAAATTGTAGCTCAACGCATCGCTGTCGAGTTTGTAATACGTCACATCATACTATGGTTCATCCTGAACAATATTCAACTAGCACACCAAATTATAATTCGAATACTACAACAAATTACAATTCGCCTGATCAACCAAATACGCGTCGTGCCACTAATTTGGATACACCAACCTCGTCTCGATCCATGGTAAACTTACATTCGACGCAAACAAATAGTTTGACATTTCAACCTAGTACGTATCTGCCAACAGCTGTCGTAAACGTGCGCGATCAGCTTGGCGTACTACAATCATGTCGTGTCTTGATCGACACCGGATCGCAGTGTTCGTTCATCTCCGAAAAATGCCTACAGAGATTAGGTCTACCTCGTGAACATGCTAAACTTCCAGTAAGTGGCATTTCGGCCACTGGCGCTGGAGTAACTCGTGGAGCAGTAGCACTAACACTACTTTCCAGATGCAGTGACAAATTTTTGGTTTTAACAGCATACGTTTTACCGCAATTAACTTCGTTATTGCCAAACTTTTCAGTCGAACCACCTCAATCGAATTCGTTTGGATTTATCAGCCTCGCTGATCCAGATTTTTCTATACCGCAACCGATAGATATTATTATTGGCGCTGATAAAGCATTTTCGGTTTTTGAAAATGAAAGAATTGCTGGTGCTTCTGGAACACCCAGTGCCGTACTTTCAATATTTGGCTGGATAATTGTAGGTCCAACTATCTGCCTTGACACATCGAAAGGTAACCAATCATCGCTCAACTCATTCCACATTTCTATCGATCTCGATGTTCAACTACAACGGTTCTGGGAGCTCGAAGAAGTCACTGGTCACTCGAACCTTTCCATTGATGAACAGTTTGTTGAAGATCACTTTGTTTCCACTAAGTGTAGATCAGTTGACGGGAAGTATATAGTTGAGCTACCATTTAAAATTAAATCTCCAAGCTTTGGCAATACCATTAATGCAGCGGTCGCTCGCCAGAAATCAATGGAGCGCAAATTTCAATCAAATGCAAAACTAAAAAAAGCATATTCAGATTTTATGGCTGAATATCTCGCTCTCGATCATATGACTGCAATTCACCCAAATGACGTAAACTGTGCTACAGACCGGTGTTTCTACCTTCCACACCATGCTGTCTTTAAAGATGATAGTAGCACAACAAAGCTTCGTGTGGTGTTTGATGGATCAGTCAAATGCTCGAAAGGACATTCGCTAAATGATAGTCTATCAATTGGCCCACCTATCCAGCGTGATCTCTTTGCTGTTTGTACTCGGTTTCGACGGCATAAATACTGCTTTTCTGCAGATATTAAGCAGATGTTCCGACAGATTTGGATAGCAGACCACCATCGTGATTTTCAGCGCATAATATGGAGAACTGATCCCTCGCAGCCGTTCACGCATTTTCGGTTAAACACAGTCACCTACGGCACATCACCGGCCCCATTTTTGTCTGTCCGAACCTTAATGCAACTTGCTAAGGATATTATTCATGAAAAACCTGCAGTAGCCGACGTCATACTACATGATTTTTATGTTGACGATATTCTCTCGGGAGCAGATACGGTACAGGAAATTGTGCAATTAAAGAATGATATAACGAGCGCATTAAGTTCGGCAGGGTTTCACTTACGAAAATGGAGCACAAATTGCTGGCCACTACTTGCTACTATTCCGGAAGATCAACGTGAATTGACACCATTAGCGCTTCAGGATTCGTCGTCAATCAAATTACTAGGACTTCGTTGGTGCCCTAAATCTGATTCGTTTTCATACAACATTTCATTACCGCCATCCTTAATCATGACCAAACGAAATTTACTGTCGGAGGCGGCCCGTATTTTTGATCCGTTAGGGTTTTTAGCTCCTGCAGTTGTCTTAATTAAAATTCTATTTCAGGAAGTTTGGTGCAGAAAATTAGACTGGGACGATCTTTTGCCGGAGGACTTAGCAGCTCGATGGAAATCACTTCGTCAGGAAATTCCTGAATTCCATAAAATCAAAATACAACGTCGTATCTTTTCGTCATATCATGGTGGTCGTATCGAATATCATGGATTTTGCGATGCGTCTGAGCAAGCTTACGCAGCCGTGATATACTGTCGCTGTCGCGATACTGATACTGGTTATAGCTCTGTTCTTGTGGCGGCGAAAACAAAGGTTGCTCCTCTCAAAAATATCAGTCTTCCTCGCCTCGAACTATGCGGGGCGGTGTTATTGTCCAGATTATTTCATAAAATCAATTCTTCGTTTCCGACAGAAAACCTTAATTGTCACGCTTGGACTGACTCACAGATTGTTTTACATTGGTTGTCATCACCTCCTCGACGTTGGTCCACGTTCATTGCCAACCGAAGTTCTGAAATATTAAGCATAATACCTCGATCACAATGGAGTCATGTAAAAACGAGCTGCAACCCAGCCGATTGTGGAACACGCGGCTTACCACCGGCTGCCTTATTGAACTTTCAGCTTTGGTGGCAGGGACCAACCTGGTTGCGACTCGATCGTAGTATGTGGCCTTCAGAATCGTTACATACATCGCCTCCAGCTGCTGAATTATTAGAAGAACGTAGAATCAAGCAAACATTATTGGCCCATCCATCACTGATCAATCAAACTTCACAATTCATGTCTAAATTACTCGAAAGAACCTCAAGTTGGGTAACATTATATCGTACCATCGCATTTGTTCATCGCTTTCTTCATAATTCTAAAATACAAAACCGATCTAATCGTTGTAGAAACTCGCTCAGTACAACTGAACTAACTACTGCTAAGACCTATTGTATAAAATTTGCACAAATGTCATCATTTTCTGATGAAATTAAATCAATTCTCAATAATAAACCATTATCCCAAAATAGCACACTTCGCCAACTTAGCCCGTTTCTGGATAAACATGGTTTACTTCGTGTAGGTGGCCGTATATCACAGTCATATATTTCATACTCGGCAAAGCATCCCCTGATCCTACCTAAGGGACATACTATAACTCGACTCATTGCATCGTATACTCATCGTCAACAATGCCACATTGGAGAATCTGGTTTATTCGCTATACTACGACAGCAATATTGGATATTTGGATGCCGTAATCTTGTTCGGAAAATTGTTCACGACTGCGTCAATTGCTTTAAACATAAGAAACATGTAACATCTCAGTTAATGGGCGATCTTCCCGCTAATCGTGTTCGCTATGCCAGACCATTTTGTCGCGTCAGTATCGACTATGCTGGCCCAATCACAATTCGTTCGGCGCGCGGTCGCAATCCTAAATTTACAAAAGGATATATATGTATTTTCGTCTGCTTTACAACTCGTGCAATACACGTTGAACTCGCCAATGATTTAACGACCGACTGTTTTCTCGCCGCTCTTGATAGGTTTTGTGCTCGGCGGGGTAAACCTAGTATAATATTCAGCGATAATGGTACTAACTTCCAAGGAGCAACACGAAAATTGAATGAAATGTATCAACTAGTATTATCGCAAATTCACAATAACATCATCATCGACCATCTTTCGAAAGACAATATTAATTGGCAGTTTATTCCCCCCGCTTCACCCCACTTCGGCGGACTGTGGGAGGCGGGTGTGAAAACAATTAAAACTCATCTAAAACGGGTAATCGGCGATCACATATTAACTTATGAATAACTATATACATTGTTGACCAGAATCGAATCTATACTTAACTCTCGACCACTCTACGCTGTTTCTGACTCCGACACGGATGTGCTAACTCCGGCTCATTTTTTAATTGGCGGAGCGTACACAGCAACCCCCGAACCCGACGAATCTGAAAATCCATCGCTTCATTCGAATTGGACGCTGCTTCGTAACCTAAGTCGCGGATTCTGGCAACGTTGGCACATGGAGTACTTGACGTCACTTCAGCAACGCCCCAAGTGGAACACACCAAATAAAAATCTTGCTGTTGGTGATGTTGTGTTATTAAAAGAATCCAATCTGCCAACCTGTAAATGGATTTTGGGAAAAATTGTAAAAGTAATGCCTGGTACTGATGGATATGTTCGTGTGGCAACAGTAAAAACACATAAAGGAGTTTATGACAGACCAATAGCAAAATTGGCAGCGTTACCTTGTTCTGAAAGTGGTCTTTCAGCGTCCGGCGGGATGTTCGCAAACGAAGCGTCTGCTGAACAAAATGCTTAATAGATATATTTGGCTATTCTAAATTTTAAATTTCTCATTCAATTTCTTTCTATTGTTTTTTTTTCTTCTCTAATAATAATTAATTTACACACACATATATATATATTTGCAATAATTTCTAATTAAAATTCAATAATATTCTTTTGGTCACTCGCTATGATATCGTCTCGCAGTTCAAACTTAAAAATTCGTCTCGTTATTAAAATCAATTAAATTAAAATCAGTCTTATAAATATAATAAAATAAAAATTGTGTTAAACAATAATCTTAAATTAAATATAAATATAAATCGTTAAGTAATAAAAATAATAACTTGTACTAGTTGATTAAAATACAAAAAATAAAATCATTAGTTTTTTTATTGAATTAACTTCAGTTTTTTTTTTTTGTTAAAATAAAATTCATATTTTTTACAAAACCCAAATTTGTTTGATTTTTTATTTCATATGTTTTAGAACAGTGATTAAGTTACGATTTATTGCAGAAGAATGCAACCGATTGTTGGTGGATAAAATAAATAAATTGGGTACTATTCAGAATAGACACACAGTGCTTCTTGAAAAAATTGCAGAGAAAATGTATCCTGTTAAACATAAATATTATATTTTTCCAATTAATAACGTAGATCAATTAAAAAAAATTGATGATAAAATACAGAATATACGGACGGAGCAAAAAATAAAATACCTATTAAAAATATGAAATTTTTCAACACATTCCTTTTTGGTAAGTTTTTTTTTTTCAATTTTCAATAATAATACTAGTACTAATGCATTTCATATCCACAGAAGCAGTTAAAAAGGAGAATTTTGGATTTCTTCAATATGAAATTGATATGAAATTAGGATTTCGACTCGCTAAAAATCGATTATATAAAAAACTTTTGCATTGAAGCAAAAATCCATATGTTAAACATATTTTTTGATATATTATTAAATTATAATTAAAAATATAATACATTTCAAATTTGTTTTATTTTACAATTTACAGATTCGACTTTGCAGTCCCAATAATACATTCAATTTGGTTTGCAGATTTAGATCTGCTTTGTATCCCTAACGATGCATTCTAAATGCATCCCTCCATTTATTTCCTGTTTGCATTCTTTACGATGCATTCTGTATATATCGTTAAATTATTTCCTGTTTACATTCTTTACGATGTATTCTGTATACATCGTCAAATTATATTCTGTTTGCCTTCCGAATGATTGCTCCTTCATGTATGCTTAGTTGTGTTTCTTAATTGATACTCTATGATGCATTCTTCATACATATTTAAGGAGCTCAACGATTAAAACCGATCGCATCGCTTCCCTCTGCGGACATGCTAATGTTAAAAAGATATAAGGTGTCATACGATGAGTCATGCATGCCTTCCAAAGAAGGTTACAATCATGCATGATTGATGATTCCATTTCCCGCTGGGTATTGATGAAAAAATTTAAATAAAGAAATTAAAGGAAAAATATAACGTATTTTTAACGGAAATATTAAAATTGAAACCGGGTGAAATTAAAATTCTTTGTTTATGAAAATTTTGCCCATTTCTATGTTTTACGCTTTTATTGTAAGTATAAAAGCAAGAACATTTTAATTATTTCTTACACTTCTTTCTCATCAAGTATACTTCAAACATTATAGAATAAAATGACAGAAAACTTTGTGCATCAATTAAATGATATCTAAAATACAAAATCATCGAAACTAAAAAAGTAGGAGATATGACCGTAGATAAAATCTATAAAATTATAGATTTAAAAAAGATATCCACGAAATATGGAGAGCGGATTTTGGCAAGCTTCCCTAAATTTAAAGTTTTTATACCCATAAGGTATAATTCAATGCAAACAAAATATATTGAGGATAAAAAAAGGAAAATATGGGCCGAAAAATCGTGGAGCTTCCCAAAAAACCTTCAAATTGGATGGTTTGCATTATTATTTATATTTATTATCCATAGAAGATGATGAGTTGGAAGTTAATAAAAACTTAAAAAGTGAAAGAGCGATTTTAAAAGAATCATATGACCCTTTGCATTTAAATGAAACTGTAAGTAATTTTTTCAGTTTTCAGTTGTGTGGATTATTAAGATTTTTAGCTGGAGGTTCATTCCGGCATGGTGTTGGAAATGATTATGGAGTGGCACAATCAACTCTCTCTAAAGTTATGCCACAAATATTAGATATATTGGAGAAGATATTATGTTATAAATGGATACACACTTAAAAATATTGTGGCTTTTTTCGATGCAACGCTTGCATCGAACCATATGCGTTGCATGCTTGCATCAAAATTGAATGTAATCACTGTGTCATTAAAATTATGATACAGATTACATTGCTTTAAGATGCAAGCCGTGCATTATAAAATTATGCGATGAAATATTGCAATTAAAATCGATGTAAGCCATGCATTCTTTAAACAATGATACAAATTACAATAGAATAAGTTGCAAGCCGTGCATTACAAAATTATGCGATGCAACATTGCAGCTTAAATTGATGTAACACATGTATTCCTGAAATATTAATTTAATTGTATTAAATTAAGTTACAAGCCGTGCATTACAAGTCAGGAAACCAAATTATCTATAACCGAAAATGCAGTATTTGTAAGAGATACAAGCTGCTACGAAATATTGGATCATCAACCAAAAAACAGGAGATTAGCAATGATAAAAACAAAGGGAATTCAACGAATATCTGTCTTAAATGATCTGTTGTTTTTTAAAACAATAAAAAACTATAGCGTTGACATACTCCATGATGGTCTAGAAGGATTTGTAGTTCTAACAATAAAGTATATGTTTGAATTCTTCTTTGTGGAGAATTTTATTACTAATTGTACCCAAATTGACGAATTAATATCATCATACAATTTTGGTTTTATTGATCGGAAAAATAGACCATCAGTAATTAATCTAGAACGCAGTAATTTAGGTCAAAACGCCATTCAAATTGAGTGTTTATTTTCTAATTTTTCGCTTATTTTCGATAAGTTTTATAAAACAAAACATAATCCACAATGGCAAAGCATAATAACCATGTATGCAATTGTAATTATTTTATATGCTTATGATATTACTGAGCAAATGATCCTAAAATTTGAATTAGATATTTCAAATCACTTAAAGTCAATAATCAATGTATTTAAAAAAAATTTAACTCCAAAACAACATTTTTTAATTCACTACCCTAGGGTTATAAGAGAGTCGGGTCCTCTTATTTATTTATGGACAATGCCTTATGAATCAAAACATAGATATTTCACTAAAAGTATAACCCCAAACTTTATAAATATATGTCAAACTTTTGCTAAAAGACATCAACAGATATGATTTCAACTGTTTGGTTACAATCTAAATTTGAAAAAAAGTTTTATATATGGTAAGAAATCATTATTGTAGGTGAATGATTTTGGTTTAATTGAACCGATCTTTTCTGTTAGTTATTTTGAATGTGAATTTCATTACAAAAAAGGATTTTTTATACTTCGAGATAAAAGCAGCTCTAATGATACACTGTTGTTGTATAATTCAGTTGATATTATTTTAGACAGTAATAATAGAGTTAATTTTATAGTCAAAGAATTTATTGCTATTGTAATATCATTTAAAATTTAATTAAACTTTATTAATAAAAATTATTATATTGGAAAACGATTTTAAAATATAGAATAATTCTTAGGTGTAGAATTACTAAATTCAAATTTAAGTTTATTATGAGAAAATATTTTTGTATTACTTTAAGTAAGTGTAAGATTACAAATTTAAATTTATATTTTTTTTAAAAGTAATGTAATTTCAAATTAGTGTGAGAAAATATATTTTAATATATTATGATATAGAATAGATTAATGTAGCATAAGCAAAATTTGGGTAATTAGTTAAGGTATATAAAGAACGAATTTTGAAAAATAAAAATCACTTTTTTATCAGAAGTCAAACTGGTTGTTTTAATTTGAATAGGGCAAAACGCCTTGGAATAGAAACAATTATTATAAAGCTTCTATAAGGATACCGAGCATTGCTGCTTGATTCCTAAGTAATAGATGCATAGTTGCATATTACATTAGAAGTAAAACTTTAAGATATATTCCACAGAAGGTATTGAAGGTATTCATCGCTTAGAAAAAAAAGGAAGATTAGAAATTCATTACATGGCGATCCTGCCAAACCATTTGGAAGAAGAATTAAAACAAAATCCTCAAGCTGGTCCTCGCCCAATTACCATAGAAGAATACAACAAAAGAAAGAAATTAAAAATTTATATAGGCTGACAACGATAGCAGTAACTGAAAACGAAAAACAACATTTTAAGTTACAAATAAAGAATCTAAAGAACCAACAAAGAAGACTCAGAAAAAACAACAAGAAAAAGAGCCAGAACAACAAAGATATATCAACAATGCTAGAAGACACTTTTAAAAAATATGACAATTTATTTAAGTAAAGAAACAATATGGTAATAATTAATTAATATAGTAAAGTTAAATAGATAAAAAAAAAAAAAAAAAAAAAATTATACATATAGCTATTGTTCTTATAAATGATTTAAAGATTTTTATCTAAAAACTTTTTAATTTTGTGTTGTTATGAATCTCTTTTATTTAAAATGGGTGGTCAAAATTCAAAACCTGAAGAGGTTATTATTAATAATAGTGCTGGAGGTGGTTCAGCAACTGTAAATTCAAGACAAGAACTGCAATTAACTGCAACTCAATTAATAATATTAATAATAATAGTAATAATTATAATACAAGTTTCCATATATTATTTGAAAAATTTTATGTATAAGTTAATAAATAAACAAATAACTAGAAACGCGATACAAAATACTTAAAAAATAGATATATACATATAACTAAAGACTATTAAAATAAATAAATAACAATATAAAAAACTAAATTCAAAATAGTAAAATGGAAAATTTATCATTATTACGATGCAACTATTGTAAAAAAGTTGGACATAAAAAATTTAAATGTAGAAAATTAAATTCAAAAATTAATAAACTAAATAAGATAGATTTGAACCAAGCTATTCCTTCACAAATTATTACTGAGGAATTAATTAATTTTTTTTATAGAATAAATCAAATGTAAACATCAAAATATATATATGTAGATTTATAATAATATAATAAATATTGATGGAAAAATTAGAATGCTTAGAAAATTTTATTAAAGATATTAAAAATATTTCACTTATTTTCACAAAAAATCCCAAACGAAAATTTTCACCAGAATACATTTTAAATAAACATACAATTATTAAAAATATAAAGAAAAATTACTGGCTAACTTACATTGCCATTAAAGATAATTTCGATAAAGATATTTTAGATGAATATAATGCAAAGTTCAATCAATATTACAATCAAGTACAAATAATATTAAACCAATATTCACAGAATATATTGGAAGATTCAATGTTAGAAGAAGAGGAAGAATCAGATACTAAGGGAGAATTAGATACTGGTACGAATAAAAATATTATTAGTAAAAGTAGAATAAATAACAAAAACATGGCTTCATTTGACATAACAACTGCTTTTAAACTAATTCCTGAGTTTGAAGGAGATAATAAAAACCTTGAAAATTTTATGAATATCATTGAATATATACATGACACTCTCAAGGACGATTTAGAAAAAACAAAATTGATAGAATTTGTTATCAAAACAAAAATATCAAATAAAGTAAGAATCAAGTTAAGTTCTCAACAAACACCAAAATCATTAACTGATTTCAAAAAACTCTTTAAAGATACATTCAAAACTAATACTACATCTTTAAAGGTGCATGCAGATCTAACAAAAGTTAGGCAAGGCAATAATAGTATCAAGAATTTTGCTACAAAAATTGAAAACTTAACTGCAGAACTAAATAATCTGCAAATAACGGAACTAGGTGACGAAAATGAAGAAATTATAAGAAAATTAAATGACCAAACTGCATTAAATGCATTCAAAACTGGTTTAAATGAGCCAATAAAAACTACAATATTTGCAGCAAGGCCCAGAAAACTACAAGATGCAATTCAATTAGCGATGGAAGTTGAACAACCAAATGACATGCAAATACATCATTATAATGCAAGAAGACGAAAACCATTTAATAACATAAATTTTCAACAACGAAACTTCAATTCTAGACCAAATTTTAATAATAACAAAAACTGGACACCATCATATAATGCAACTAGAAACAATCAAATAAATAACAGGAATAACAATAACTACAGGAACAATAATTACCAAAGGAATAACAACTATAGACACACCAATAATAATAATAACAACAACAATATGCAGAATCATAGAAATCCAAACAATCAAAATTATAGACGCATAAATTACATAAATAGTGCGCATTCGGGAAACGACCAACCAGTCCCCGATGCCCAACGTTCGAGGGACTTGAATCTTACAAAAACAAACTAAACACAATAAAAATATGTAATATAAATAAAAATCTAACGAACTATATAACAATCAATACTAGTATAACTTTAGGTACAAAAACATTCTTAATAGATACTGGAGCTGATATATCAATATTAAAAAATCACACTTTAAATCCAGATATAATATTAGAAGAAAATACATGTAAAATAACCGGTGTAACGGATTCTGAAACTTTCTCTATTGGGAGCACCACTGCAACTTTAATTATAGAAAATGAAAGTATAGAACAAGAATTACACATAGTAGAAAATAATTTTCCAATTTTAACTGATGGGATTTTGGGAAGAGACTTCCTAACAAAGAATTTATGTAAAATTGATTACGAAGATTTTACAATTGCTATATGTATCAATGATACAGATATTATTTTACCGCTTACAACTAAACTACCAGAATGCAATAGAATAATCATACCAGCCAGAATGCAACAAATACAAGTAATAAATATAAAAGTTGAAGTTGATAGCATTATAAAAAATCAAGAAATTCAAGAAGGTGTTTACGTAGCTAATACATTAGTACCTGCAAAAGGTGTTGTGCATATTAAAATAATGAACACTTTAGAAAATGAAGTTACACTAACCAACATTCAACCTGAAATAGAACCATTAGAAAACTATCACATAATAAAATTAAATCAACAAAATCATGTACAAAACAAAGAAGATAGATACAAAAAATTATTACAAGAATTAAATATAGATAATATTGATATCACTGCAAAAGAATCAATACTAGACATTTGTAAGGATTACACAGACATATTTCATATAAATGGTGACATCTTAACAACAAATAATTTCTACAAACAGAAAATTACCACTCTAGATGATAATCCGGTATACATAAAAAACTATAGATTACCACAAGCACATACTAATGAAATAAATAATCAAATACAAAAATTGATAGATGAAGACGTTATTGAACCATCTATTAGTCCGTATAATTCACCTCTATTAATTGTACCTAAAAAAAGTGATGGAGAAGATAAAAAATGGCGACTAGTAGTAGATTTTCGACAGTTGAATAAGAAGATAATGGATGACAAATTCCCTTTAACAAGATTGGATGATGTATTGGACACTCTTGGGCGTGCAAAATATTTTTCAACTTTAGACTTGACAAGCTCATTTCATCAAATTGAATTAGATGAAAAATCAAGACCACTAACTGCATTCTCTTCAAATAAAGGTTTATATCAATTTAAAAGACTGCCATTCGGACTTAAGATATCAACCAATAGCTTTCAGAGAATGTTATCCATAGCATTAGCTGGTTTAGAAGCTGAAGCATTCTTATATGTAGATGACATCATTATTTTTGGATGCAGTTTACAACATCATAATAAAAGTCTAATAAAAACATTTAACAAATTACGACAATACAATTTAAAGCTCAATCCACAAAAATGTAATTTTTTAAAAACTGAAGTCACATATTTAGGACATTTAATAACAAACGAAGGAATCAAAACAGACCCAAGAAAACATGAAGTAATAAAAAATTATCCAATACCAAAAAATGCAGACGAAACAAAAAGATTTATAGCATTCTGTAATTACTATAGAAGGTTTATCGCTAATTTTGCAGAAATTGCCAAACCTCTCAATGAACTTACAAAAAAAAATACACTTTTTGAATGGACTGAGAAATGTCAAAATGCTTTCACAACTCTTAAAAATAAATTGATAAATCCTCGGATATTAAAATATCCAGATTTTAAAAGAAAATTTATACTAACGACAGATGCATCAAACTTCGCACTAGGAGCAGTACTCTCTCAAGGTGATATAGGTAATGATTTACCAGTTTCATATGCTAGCAGAACTTTGAACAAATACGAATTAAATAAACCTATTATAGAAAAAGAATTATTAGCCATCCATTGGGCAATAAATTTTTTTAGACCTTATCTCTATGGCCGAAAATTTACTGTCGTTACAGACCACAGGCCACTGGTTAGTTTATTTACACACAAAAACCCTTCATCAAAACTGACAAGGATAAGACTAGATTTATGTGATTATGATTTTGATATAGTCTATAAGGAAGGCAAGATGAATACAAATGCAGATGCACTTTCCCGAATAAACCTAGATTCAGATTATTTAAAAGCTATGATTCCCACGTCTAGCATGAACGTAATAACTAGAGCAATGACCAAAAAAAGTGAAAAAGCTGAAAATCCTGAAAAAACAGTACTAATAAAGCCTGATCAACTTTATATATGGAACTGTACCTCAATTGCAGAGATTAGAAATGTTATACGTTTAAATTTTAAAATTGATAAAGAAATGATAAATAAGGAGCTCACAGTCAAAAGTAATATAAGTTTGCCAATAATTATTAATAAAAAAGACGTCTTAGTAGAAATTAGTGATAATCCATATCTAAATTTAGATTTGATTTTGGAGAAGCTAATATCTAAAATGAAATATACAAGTATAAATACGCTAGCACTAAAAAATAACAATGAAATATTTGAGTATGTAAAAATTGTTGAATTTATAAATGCATTTAAAAAACTAAACAAAGAAAGGCAAACAAATTTGAATATAATATTATATGATGCTCCAATAAAAATTAAATGTGATATCACACAAAATAAAATTATAAAGGAATTCCATAACACACCATATGCAGGAGCACATTCAGGAGTCAAAAGGACAATCAGCAAAATCAAACAGCGATACATTTGGAAAAATTTAAACAAAATGGTGAAAAGATATATTAATAGTTGTAAATTATGTACACAAAATAAACAAGTAAGACATACCAAAGAAAAATTGATAATTACACAAACACCTACAACAAGTTTCGAAACGATAAGTATAGATACCGTTGGACCATTAAGACCTGCAAACGACTACAGATACATTCTAACCATACAATGTGAGCTAACAAAATATATTGAAGCCATTCCATTAGAAAACAAAGAAGCAAAAACAATAGCCACAGCATTAGTAGAACAATTTATTTTGAAATACGGAAGTTTTAAAACATTAAAAACCGACCTAGGTAAAGAATTCATTAATGAAGTATTTAAAAATATATGTTCATATTTTGATATAGACCATATAACTTCAACACCATACCATCATGAAACATTAGGCTCTATAGAAAGAAATCACAGGGTATTGAATGAATATTTAACATCATTTATGGAAGACTTCAACTGGGATAAATGGTTACCTTATTATGTATTTAGTTACAATATAACACCACATACTGACACAAATTTTTCACCATATGAACTTGTATTTGGTAAATTAGTAAAATTACCATCAGATAACAAATTAACTCACGACATACCATTTAACAATTTAGAAAATTATGCAGAAGAAATTAGATTTCGTTTACAAAGAGCACATGAAAAAGCAAAACATTTTTTAGATATAGCGAAAGCGAAAAGAAAAGAGCTGTTCGATAAATCAGTAAATCCCTTAAATATATCTATAGGTGATATGGTTTACCTAAAAGTTGGAAACCGCAAAAAATTGGAACCACCATATAAAGGGCCATATGAAGTTGTGGAATTAAACGGGGTTAATTCCAAGATAAAAATAAATAAAAATATAAAAGAAATTCATAATAACAGGTTAATCTTATTCAATAGAAAATAAAAATATTAATCAAAAATATTATTTGATAACGATTATACTTAAGCAAATTTTTTTATTCTAAGACTAAAATAAACAAAATTTCTTTAAAGGGTTAGGGATGTAATATCATTTAAAATTTAATTAAACTTTATTAATAAAAATTATTATATTGGAAAACGATTTTAAAATATAGAATAATTCTTAGGTGTAGAATTACTAAATTCAAATTTAAGTTTATTATGAGAAAATATTTTTGTATTACTTTAAGTAAGTGTAAGATTACAAATTTAAATTTATATTTTTTTTAAAAGTAATGTAATTTCAAATTAGTGTGAGAAAATATATTTTAATATATTATGATATAGAATAGATTAATGTAGCATAAGCAAAATTTGGGTAATTAGTTAAGGTATATAAAGAACGAATTTTGAAAAATAAAAATCACTTTTTTATCAGAAGTCAAACTGGTTGTTTTAATTTGAATAGGGCAAAACGCCTTGGAATAGAAACAATTATTATAAAGCTTCTATAAGGATACCGAGCATTGCTGCTTGATTCCTAAGTAATAGATGCATAGTTGCATATTACATTAGAAGTAAAACTTTAAGATATATTCCACAGAAGGTATTGAAGGTATTCATCGCTTAGAAAAAAAGGAAGATTAGAAATTCATTACACTATATATGATACATTCTATGGTGCTTTTGACCTTTTGGAAAAATCTCTTAATTTAAATTATCGTTATGTATGAAAATTTATGTTATAAAAAAAGTTTCGTTAAAATGTTTTGTAATATAACCCAAAAAAGTTATATTTTAAGATACAAAGTAAATTATGTTTGAAAGCGTTATTCTTCAATTCAAAATAAAACATAGAATAACATTCTAATAATAGTATGTATTATTATTATATAGTTTACAAAAATATTTATAAATAATAAAAAAAAAAAGTATATATAAATTATAAAATAAATATTTTTGTTTCAGAATTAAATTTATATTTCGGCTTCATAAAAACTTGCATAATAAGAAAAGAATTCAATAAAGTAAATTTTTTTATTGCAACATAAAACAAGTGTTTTTCATTTTTCATATTTTCTTATTGTGGGTTTGAAATAAATTGGTGGAATTGTATCTACTATGGTTACACTTTACATTTGAAATTTTTTGCAGCAAATTAAAACTTTTTTCGTAACATTTTACATTTGTATAATAGTTAAGGGTAAGAAAATTTTATATAAGTATTCGTCTGAACTAATTGACTCAAATAATCCAATTTATTCCCTATCTTATTTCCAGGTAGAATTTCATTTTTAACATTAAAAAAATAAAAATATTAGTTCGTGTGATTATTTAAAAAAAAAGCATTTGAAGACAAGAATATGTTGAAATATTTGGAAAAATTTGTTGGTATATATAAACTAATGTTTTTTTTTCGTGAAGTGTTTTTTATTTTTAAAGTGTTTAAAAAACTATTATATTTAAAAAAATTGAAATGGCGAGTTATATGGTTATATCAAAACAGTTTTAGGAATTTAGATTATCAAACTCTAACTACAATCATTGATAAAGCTAGTCCAATTACAAACTTTTTGGTTAGCAAATATTTAAATGCTGTAAGTAAACAATAAAAAAGTTAATATATAAGAAAAAAATAACAAATATAACCAACATGTAAGCATGTGGTATAGTTATATAATTGACATTGTGTTAGTTATTTTCAACCTTTATTGTAATGAAATATAATTTAACAACAATTTTAAAAATTAAATATATTTTGTTTATCACAAGTGAAAATAGGTATACATTTTACTAAAAAATAGATTATAAAGAAAATTAAGCTCTATTTTTACGTAGATTGTCCCTAAGACGTAGTATCGACGAAAGTGGAGAATTTTGCGACGTAGATTCAAGGTAAAATGACACTCAAAATGTCCTATTTAAGGTATTTTGCACTTCATATTTCTACTTAAATAAGTAGATTTTTTACGTTGATTCTATGTAAAATTGTCGTCAATTTAGAATTAATTTATGCTTTTTAAACAAAAAATAAAAAGATATAAATTTACTTTTTAAATACTAATAATTATATATAAATAATATCTTGTAGTATAATACTCATAAGATAAATGCAAACAAATATAGCCATTATAAAAAACGACATTGTTAAATCGAATTACTAACGTTTTTTATAATAAAACTTAAGTGCGAGCAAAATTTTTCCGATAAAATCATAATTTGTACTTCGAAAAATTAAAATGCCCTAAAAAAATAAATTTTTCAAAAATAATTTATATTTTTGAAATTTTTACATAAATTAATAATTTACATTAAAATAATCCGAAAATGGTTTCAGATTTTTAACACAAATTTTTCGCTAAAAATCTATTTTTACTATTTTATCTAAATGAATAGTATATATGTAGTTAAAATGATTTTTAAAACACAATCATTAAAGTTTTATTTTCAATTATGTGTGGAAGCCATTTTAAAATGGTATTTTATCTTTACTCGTCTTTAAGGCGGATTTTACAATTAGTTCCGAGCTTTAAGACCGAATCTCCAAACCACTAGAAGAGGAATTTAGCCTGCTTTCCTTAATTAGGGAATTTTTACTTTAATTTGCGTTCTGAAAGTGTTTTTAAACTTATTTTGGGGTAATTATACTTACTAATAAGTAAAACATCGAATTGTTTTTTTTTTTTTTTTTTGACATATAATCATATGTTTAGTTGATATGTTTATTTGTTAAAATCAATTGTGCAATTCACATGTTTCAATTTCTGTATTTGTTAGTGATACAGCAGTAAAATAATGGAAAAAACAGATTATTTTAAATTAGTCCAAACAGTAAAAACTAGATGTTATTCTCTACATAATAAGTTTCGCAACTGAACATATTTCTTTGCGGCCTTGTTTAATTTAATAAATATTACAAATCATGTAGCGGAAACCAGGATATCGTGAAGTCGGCATGTTTGCAAGGGCTTAGCTCGTCGGTGGGGTGGGTATTTACATCACTCCTGTTCCCAACAAAAAAAATCATGCCGAATTCTCAATATTTTATTTGCATGCAACCATCACAAAAATCTGTGCCAGATGTTATGGCATCCTACAATTCCAACTAAATCATCATCACCACCAACCTAAATTATTAGCAACCTCTCATGGTTAAGCTAATCAGATCTAAATATATTTTCATAATACACACATCAAAAAAGTCTAAGCAACACCATGTAATTCCGCTGTAACTTTTTTGAATTTTATGGGATTACCTCAATTTTTTTGTCAAATGTAGGTACATTGATTACACATCGACACAAAAAAATTTACCTGAAAAAGTGCAAAATCCCGTTAATTAGGGAATAAAAACCAAAAAGTCACAAAATTTTAATTATTATTGTTTTAGAATTTAGCGAGTTTAGTTAAAAAAAATCTTTTAAATTCGTGTGCAAACAAAAAATTAGTGTAATAACAGTAATATACGTCGTCATCTTACGTTAACAGAATTGCATGAAGCCGTAGGAATGCTTCAATGTTGAAGTAGCCAAGCTGATGTTGCCAGAGCTTTCAACGTAAACAGGGCAGTTATCTGTAGGTTGTGGCAGCGGCAATGTGTCACTGGAAGCCCAAGGGAGCAATATCCAGGTCGTGGAAGATCAACAATTTCACAGCAGGACCGGTATCTGGTACTTGAAGCCAGCCGGCACAGCAACAGGTCGACAATTACAGTCGGAGTTGCATAGAGCTGAACACATATGTTAGTGACCAAACTATCAGGAACAGACTACATGAAGCCGGTCTTTACTCTCGTCGCCCATTGAGATGTCCTGCGATACGTCGTGGGAATCGAGAGCTGAGAAGTAATTGGTGTGAAATTATCAAAAATTGGACAAATGAACAATGTTCTACAGTTTTGTTCTCCGATGAATCTCGATTCGGATTTCATCCAGATACAAGAAGAAGTAGAATTTGGAGACGATCTGGCAACATAGAAAGGTTAAGAAATGTGCAGGAAGTCCACAGTTATAACGGAAGCACTGTCGTGGTATGGGCAGGAATTTCAATTGATGGAAAAACCAATCTCGTTTTTCCAAATGGGAATTTAAGAGCAGCTTCTTATATTGATGAGATACTTGAACCTGTTGTGCTTCCATTTGCATCGGAAATTGGATCAGAATTTATTTTAATGCATGACAATGCTAGACCACATACGGCACGAATTCTAAAAAATTGGTTAGACCATAAAGATATTCGGGTGTTACCCTGGCCAGCACAATCCCCGGACTTAAATCCCATTGAGCATACATGGGATAGACTTCAAAGAAGCATTCTCAATGATTTGGCGACAGTTACAACTAGAGATCAGCTTTGTAATCTGCTTCAAGAGAATTGGGCTCGAATACCAAGAAAATTCTTTAATAATTTAATAACTTAAATGTCTAAAAGGTACCAGGCTGTTCTAAATGCAAGAGGAGGCAATACCTCATATTAATTAATTTATCAAAAACAATAAAAATAAAATGAACTGTACATTTCATAATAAAATAATTTACATTAAAATTTGAAAAACATTACAAATTTGGTTTTTATTCCCTAATTAACGGGATTTTGCACTTTTTCAGGTAAATTTTTTTGTGTCGATGTGTAATCAATGTACCTACATTTGACAAAAAAATTGAGGTAATCCCATAAAATTAAAAAAAGTTACAGCGGAATTACATGGTGTTGCTTAGACTTTTTTGATGTGTGTATTATAAAAAAATTACAACCATATTTCGTTATAATATATACTCGCTCGACTCCAATATATATAATTTATTTATATCAATCAAATATTCGACTACTGTTTTAAATTCAAAATTTTAATACATTATTTTACTAATTTCTTTATAATAAAAAAAAATCTATATAAATCACCAACCATTTGGTCTAAAATATTCATTCATAATTAAATTTTTATATTATTTAATTTTTTTTAAAATTCATTACAATTATTTGAATATCAAAATTTTTATTGATTTAAAATATTACTTATTTTATTCAAAACAATTTTTCATTTCATTTTTTTTTTTTTCAATTCAAATCTAATAAAATTTAAATTAAACAAATTTAATCTTCATCACTATCTGTGGTTAGTGACGTCTAACAGCGATTAGAAAATTAATTGTATTTTATTGTAAAATTGTATTTTAATTTTGTTTTATTTTTTTGATCTAGCTAATTTATATTGCCACTTGTTCAATTAATTATTTCATCACTTCATACATAAATAATTTTAATATATTCAAAAAACAAAAAAAACCCCAATAAATAAAATTTTAGAATAATTCACTTTGATTTTTTTTTTATATTGTTTTGGATAAACCGATGATCTGGTGCACAGGACCTTCAGCTGTTGCTACTTTACCAGCAATTTTTTAATCTCTTTTTTCTATATTTTTTTGATTAAATTTTCTAAAATTTAAATTTAAAATTTTATTTATTAGCATAATCTTTTTTTCTGAATAATTATATTAATAAAATAATGAAATTTTAATTATATTTAAGTGACAATATACTCAACTTTCGAACTAATAATAATATATTTCCTAGCTAAAATTTACAATCTATATTTCCGCTACTTCGTCCTAATGCCCTTTTGACCTTCAATTGTCCTCTTTTACTGTTTAGGGGTCATCCCGAAGAACATTTCTCTGATGATCTAATCTTATTTCAATTTTTCTTCTATGGTCTAGATAATTTTAGAAATTATTCTACTGGTAACTTTTCTAGACCCTATTATCTGGACTATCACTATTAATTTTCCAATCGAAAAATATTCCTATGCTGCTGCTCTAATTTTTTTTCTAGTTTGCTAATTTTTCGTTACAACTTTTTTTTTACATTAATTTAAAAGTTTAAATAAGTCTAAGTTTGAATTTTTTTTTTTTAAATTTAATTTTTGTGCATGATACAAAAATTTTTTGATCACGTCTTCTTAATTCAATGATTACTCGCCAACTATCTCTACTCCACCCGATCTTAATTACTTTCTACCTATCTTTTTTCTATATTTTTCTCCCCTCATAATCATTCGATCCCTTATTTATATAAATACTTTCAAATCAACTGTAGAATTTACTATGTTTCTCAATTTTTGATTTCTTAAACTGCTGCTCTAGGGCTCCACTTATTTCGATAGTTTTCCTAATACTTTTCCTATTCTTACTTTATCGGAACTCGGATGTTGCAATGGAATTCAATAATTTACAACATCCAATAAATATTGTAACCACGACCAGTTTGACTATTGTCAAATTCAAATTCGAAAATTCAAAATTCAAATCGAATGTCAATCGCGAATTTGATTTAATGTTTAATAATAAAAAGTCATGGTGGTTCGTTTTTTTTTTTTTTTATATAATAAATAATATTAATTAAATCTATAGTGTAATATAAATACATTATAATTTGATAAATATAATAAATTGCAGGTCGTAACAGGGCAGGTTCATCATCACATAATCAACAAGATTATGAAGCTGAAAACAAGGCCGGTATCATATTTAATAATTTTAACTGGTTCTACAACCAATTGTAGGCTCTCCATTACCTGAGATAAGTAGTCTCATGCTCTACTAATTTTGTTTTAACAACTTTAAAGCTATTGGAAGTATCAGATAAGTATTATTTATGTTTTATATTTTTGAATATGATTCTTTGTGTAATTTTATTTAATTTTTTAGATTATGCTATTGTATAAAACCAAGGCCAATGTGAAATAATATATTATAATTATATAAGGACGAATACTAGGAATATATATTTTTAATATTGTATGAACATAGAAAAGATGGAAATTCAATCAATAGTATGCAGTTAACAAAAAAAAAATATTTTTATTTGTGTTATGAGCAAAACATTTATTTGTTTCACAGGTGACATTGTTTAATATTTATATATTTTATTTTAGAATGGTTTTATATCTTTGGCGTGAAATACACCAACAACTTTACCATTTAAATCTTCAATTTCATACAAACAATTACCAACTTCTTTTCGGATTCTACCTTTTACAAATCTTTTACATAATTTTCGATTAAGTTGTTTTGAAAAATTACTTAACACGAAATTTCGCCTAAAAATTTCTTGTCCAACCACAAATTGAATTTGTCTTGCGCGAGTATTATAAACTTTCTCACTTTTACTATGAGCTTCTGCTATTTTTTCTTTGACTTTTTCTCTCAAAATTTGTAACTTAATGCGTTTAATTTCTTTAAAATTTCATAACTCGATGCATGATTAATATACTCTACACCAAATACTACCGAGTATGGTGTCTGACCCGTCGATTCGTGAACAGCACTTCTAATTGAACTAGCTATGCTGCTAATGTGTTCATCCCATTTCTCTTGTGCTTTTTCTTTGTTTTCATCAAGATAAGCTTTAATACCATCAAGTACTGAACGATTAACTCTTTCAGACGCGTTTGATTGTGGTGAATATAACCCTGTCAACATATGTTTTATTCCTAATGAACTAACAAATAATTTAAAATCTTTTGAAGTGAATTGTTTACCATTATCGGTGTGAATCATTTCGGGTACACCGAAAATATCAAAGAATTTTTTTTGTAAATTCAAAATTGCTGTCATTGAAGACGGCTTTTTAATTGGAAATAAAAACACGAATTTAGACAATTGGTCTAAGCTAAGACAATCAAAATATAGGAATTTCCGGCTTTAGAGTACGGATATGGTCCTAAAAAATCTATATATAGTCTCTGAAAAATTCTGTCAACCACCACTTGTTTTCCCATTACAGGACGTAAAGATAAATTTGTGGGTATAGTTTCAGAACATATTTGGCAACTTTTTACATATTCTCGCACTTGAGGTGCCATATTGGACCAGAAATATTTAGCTCGCAATCTGTGCATGGTTTTCTTCACTCCACCATGTGAACATGAAGGTGGTTCATGAGCCGATGCTATTAAGAAATTTGTTAGACCTGAAGGGATCCACAGTTTCCAAACAGAATTAACTTGGATATCATTCAATCTGTTAGGTTTTTCGCGTCTATATACGTAACCGTCGATCACCGCTAAATCTGGTAATTTTTGCTGATTTGTTTGAATCCATTTGATATGAATTTTCTTTCAAATATATTTTAGATGGGTATCGGTAGCTAAATTTTATTCTAAAATATTTATTTTGAAAATCTGGAATACAAAAATTTTAAAATTCGAAATTACAAAGAAAAATTAATATTATTTAAACTGAACGTGAAAATAATGAAATAAATAAAGCAATAAATTTGACGATATACGAGAAATTTTTTTTTCCCTGTAGAACGTACCCCAACACATTTTTTATATAAGGATGAAATGGGAGTAACAATTGCAATTAGACATTCTCCATTGATAACTTCCTTTATTCAAAGGAATAATTATTTAAATCGTCCGAGTACAATTTTTGATTCGGAACAATAAGAAAATATTCGAAAAATTTTGAACACACTTACGTAAAGTGGCAACCTGATTCCAAGGTAGACAACGATTCCTCAAAATAAAGTTGATAGAATTAAGCATTCAAAAAAGTCATTCCAAGGAAGAATTTACTCAGATTTTAAATTTAATTGATAAGCTGTACTCCGGAGAAAGAAAATTTATAAATAATTTGGAAAAAATTCCAACCATAAAGGACATTGAAGCCAATTGGCTTTTTCTTTTGGATTTTTTTTTATATATAATCCTTTTAAAAGCTTGACCAACATAGATGTAAACAAATTTTTAAATAACTACGATGAAAAAATTGTCAAATTAAATAAATTTGGTAAAGTTAGTAGACCAAAGTTAATGACTTATATTTTTAAATTCCACAATAAGTTCATAGTGATTAGTGCTGTCTTTTTGGCGAAATTTTTTAACGAGGACATCAATTTAATATATCAGGTGTGTGCTGTAAGTATATATAATATTTTTCAATTAGATTTCGTTACAAAAATTGATTTCATTTTTCTTCAGATTGGGACTACTAATGTTGATATTAAACTACCTAGCCCATTTCCATTGGTTTGCGAAGAAAATAAACACTGTGATAATAAAGTACATTAATTATTAATATACTAATTTTTTTTTTTTTTTTTTTTTTTTTTTTTAATAAAAATATAACGTATCATAACGTTATTATTAGTTTAGTTCCTTTCTGTCAAAATAAAATAGATGTTCGGGGTAAAGCTAAATTAAATATTACGTAAAATAATATTTCTTGTTTTTTTAGATATTTACGTCACTTCTGGTAACGTTACAAGTTTACTAAGTAGAGAATGGATAAGGAAACTTAAAATAAATTTACAGGATGTAAGTGAAAATCCAGTACAGTACAGTGTATCAAATCAGATCATATTGATGAAAAAATTTAAATAATGAAATTAAAGGAAAAATATAACGTATTTTTAACGGAAATATTAAAATTGAAACCGGGTGAAATTAAAATTCTTTGTTTATTAAAATTTTGCCCATTTCTATGTTTGACGCTTTTATTGTAAGTATAAAAGCAAGAACATTTTAATTATTTCTTACACTTCTTTCTCATCAAGTATACTTCAAACATTATAGAATAAAATGACAGAAAACTTTGTACATCAATTAAATGATATCTAAAATACAAAATCATCGAAACTAAAAAAGTAGGAGATATGATCGTAAAATCTATAAAATTATAGATTTAAAAAAGATATCCACGAAATATGGAGAGTGGATTTTGGCAAGCTTCCCTAAATTTAAAGTTTTTATACCCATAAGGTATAATTCAATGCAAACAAAATATATTGAGAGGATAAAAAAAGGAAAATATGGGCCGAAAAATCGTGGAGCTTCCCAAAAAACCTTCAAATTGGTATTCGTTCAGACAAAAATGATGATGATGAGGATGAAATGGAGCCACCTAATGATAAAATCATAATTTGTACTTCGAAAAATTATAATTTTTTTTTGACATATAATCATATGTTTAGTTGACATGTTTATGTTAAAATAAATTGTGCAATTCACATGTTTCAATTTCTGTATTTGTTAGTGATACAGCAGTAAAATAATGTAAAAAACAGATTATTTTAAATTAGTCCAAACAGTAAAAACTAGAGGTACACAAGTGATAAAAGAATATAGTATAGCACCTCATAAATGGATAAAAAATAATGTATTATATTGGCCTAAATCCAATATCACAATATTGCAACGAGATCCATCATCAGAACCGGTGGTTGAAAATGGATTTCCAATCAATGCATTGTAAAAGTCGATAATTTAACAGTAAAATAAATAATATTTCATAAAACATATTGTTACGCGGCTATCTTATTTTATAATTTTAAAAAATCTAGAAATAAACAAAAAAATATAGAATTCCTAAAAATAAAAATTAAGAAAAAGAAATAAATATTTAATAATATAAAAAAAATAATAATAAATAAATAATACTTCATTCTACAAAATGGACGTCCGAAAACTTGACTTTTGACTTGTGACCTTGAATAAGAAGACGGAAGTTCAAAGTTGCCAGAGCTTAAATAAAGTACATAATTTAGTACTGAGTGGCCAACGCATGCTTTAATGCAATCTAGATTTTTTTTACGTGTATGTTGGTATGGTTGTAAGGTGTCATAATTAAATTATTTTTTAATTATTTTGGTATTTTAAATATACAATTGGAATAAAAGTAAAGAAAAAAAATTAGTTATTATTACGGATTAATTAATAAATGCAGATAATATAGAAGTTATTTTTTTGTAATTAAATTAAAAAAAGGAAAATCACACGCAGAAAAAGTTACTGTGTCCTCCAATTAACCCCTAAAGAAAATAATTAGGAATTACACGTGAATTTTATAGGTAAAATTTTCGAGTTTTTTTTATATAAAACAGCATATTAATTTAGAAATTTTTAGTTATCAGCATACATGCATAAATATATAAAAATCAAGAATAAATATATAAATCAAGAATTGATATCTAGATTCAAGATTCTAAGAAGAAAGTGTAGTTTTTTTTATAGTACAGGTATCCCTCCTACAACACGGTATCCCACAACACGATTTCACTCTAACACGATTTAAAAAATTTCCGAAAACCTCTTATAACACGGTACTTCTACAACACTATTTTTATTTTTTTTTAAGAAAATTATAATATTGACATAAAATACAATTTGGGAATACCCTTATTTTAATATTTCAAGAATGCAAGTCTTAATTTATTTTTTGTGTATGTACACAAATTCGCTGTTACAAAAAAAAAATCTCAGTATGCTGGCTGGATTCCTAAATTTAAAACTTCAGCTCCCATTTAATTGAATTGAGCAGCGACGATGAAGAAAATTACTAAACATTCATATATATTTATGCCGATTTTTGTTTGTTTGTTTTTTATGCTTTATATTTGTTTTTTTATATATTAATTGGGTTTTTATTTATTTTGTTATTTTTAATAGAAATAAAGTTTCTTCTGTGGCATTAAAATATTTTTTTGGAACTTAACCCCTGTTTTTGTACCAGTTTCTAGTCTCCTATAGCACGATTTCACATAACACGTCATATTATAGGAACCTATCGACCGTGTTGTAGGAGGGATACCTGTATATAAATTTTTTTTTATAGATTTTGTGAAATATATTTCGTAAAAATTAAAATTATCTAAGAAATCGTAAATAAGTTAAAGTTTATATATAAAAAAACAAAAATATATTCATATTATAATTGAAGTAATGCGTTTTAATACGTAATTATTGAAAAAAATAGAAATTGTATTAACTAAAATTAGTAATAATGAAATCTGAAATTAAATTCTTTTCGAATTTTCAAAACTTAAATTTAAATTTTTTTTAATATCAAAATTAAATCTTTTCAAAAAAGAAAAAAAAAATATTTATCTAAAAAGAAAGAAAATTGAATTTAAAAATTGTAATAGAATTGTAAAAATATATATATAAAATATTTAGATTAGATTTCAGCAGCATAATAGCAATCAGAAGTAATCAGCAGTCACTGTTTGTACAACCAGAACGACGCAGGATTATTTTGTGAGTACATTAAAAAAAAAAATGTATATACGTATTACAATTCTATTAAACAAAACTAAAATTATAGATTATAAAAAGTATATTAAACTGTTAAAAGTAAACATAAAAAAAAAATAATATAAAATAAAAGGAAAGGTTACACAAAGATAACTTTGTGAATAAATCAAAAATATTATATTAAAACAACAGAAAAAAAAATTACAAAATTACAAATTCAAATTAATCTGTAAAATAAAAATCATTAGAATTAAAAAAAAAATAGAATCAATAGTAATTTGAAAGTTTAAAATATTAGTAAAATTTAAAATAAAATAGAATTAAAATAGTTGTGTTGCTACAAAGAAATAAAAAAAAAAGTAGTTAGGAAAATATTCATTAAATTGAAGAAAATTCATATTGAAATAATTCATAATCAGTTAAATACAAATTAAATAAATTTTGGAAGTAACTTTAAAAATAAAATTCACAGTAAATTCTTTTTTTTAAAAAAAAAAAAAACATACACACAAGTTGATGTGTTATTAAATAATAGATTAAACTATTTTATTTTCCATAGTAAGAATTGAATAAAGGAATCAATAACCTATTTAAAATTCAAATAAAATAAAAATCATAATTGATTAAAAATTTAAATAAAATCAAAATCAAAATCAAATTTAAAAATCATTTTAAAATTATAAATTAAAATTTATAATCGGAAATACATATTCAGCTGTTGTGAAATAAAATAAAAACACATAAGTGTTATAAAATTAAATAAAAATTAGTTGTTCTAAACAATATTAAAATAAAAATTTAAAACGTTAAAATAAAATTTAGTTATTGTGAAACAATATTAAAAATAATGCCAAAAGCTCGAAACATCTGATAGCTTAAAATTATTTCGTCGATGTTCAAAATAATGAAATACCTACTTGTATTTTTATTTATGTTAATTTTTTTTGTAAATATAACATGAAATTACAACAGGAACCAATTTCAAATAGTATTATCTCGGATGATTAACTTCAAATTTAATTTTTTTTTAATTTTTTTTGTAGTATTTTTTTTATTTAGTTTTGTTCCCTCTGACATGAAAAAATAATAGTTACGAATCGTACCCACCTAAAAATAAAAACCCCCCAAACCGACGAGCTAAGCTGTGCTTATGCCAGACATGTCAACTGTTTGCGATGTGGGTACAACAAGCTCTTGATTAAAGCGAGTTCGATTATCGCTTTGTTCGTCAAGTGGTTCAGATAGAACCAACTGAACGCTGTCATTATTGTCAGTCTTGTGTTTTGTTGTGTTTCGTGGGTTAAAGCGAAAATGCACAGCACTAGCAAGTAACAATATATTTTATTACATTGTAGTTTATATCGTAAGGTGAATACAACAATTATACAACCTGCTTATAACGAATATTTTATCGTTGAAAATTGTAGGATTTACGAAAATTCGACTTGCACTTGGTTAGGGAAAGTTGCCCAAGTCTTGGAAAATATTCCTAAGTCTGTTACTTGGGATACATTTTAATGTAGTGTACATAGCATATTTAAATTTCTTTTATAGCAAAAGATCTAAATAATATATGAATAATAAATTATATAATTTAGTATTCATATATTATTTAAATTTATTTCTATAATATAAAAATCTAAAAATCTATAATATTAAACTTTTATAATTTTAACTATTTCAGTTTTGGAAATAATATTAAGTTAAAATCTATTATATCGATATTTCTAAAATTATTTTAGACAACTTCAACTGCTACAACAATATCAATTAGCAGTGCCTGTTTCAAAATCAAATAAAGTTTTAACCAAATAGTAGTATTAATGATGTGATTATTTGTTTTAATTTCCAATAACAGATTTGATAACGATTCCAATCGTTTCCAATACTACTAACTATCAATATCACATTATTTGAATTGTTTGATGGCCTTTTAATTTTAATAAAAAGATTTTATGAAAGAAATAATATTTTAGATAAATAGCATCGCCATAAATTATCAAACCTAATTATACAAAGAGAATTTGTATCATTTGGAAATGAATTATTAAACTTATTAATTCATTGACTGATGAGTAGTTAATCTACTTTAAAAGTGTTATAAAAAATATATACCGCTAAAATCTGATAAAATTATAATACAATTTACTGTCGTATTGTATTTTTCTGCAGCCGGTTCTGTGATCCGAACGCAAATTATTTTAAAGAGTCTGAAAAAAATGCAAAGGTAATCTTGCCAAAAAATATTGATTTAGTAGTGAATCATGGGGTTCCATGACAACTGATTTAATGATCGACACATCTAGTCTTGCAGCTAGATGTGTCGATCAATTATCCATTTAAAACGCTTTGAGAGCCGAATGAAACAATTGGAACTATTGGCTAGCAGAAGTACCTGAAGAATACACAAATAAAGGTTATCGAAAAAAGCCAACTTACCAAAATTTGGTGGACTTTACTGCTGCAGCGCTGAATAAAGTTCCTGCTAAAAAGGAAATCTGGGGATTGATTTTAATAAAATGCACTTGTCATTCTTTAGTTCTCGCAATTAATTATGCAACGAAAACTCTTCCCACTGAACTTGAATTTTTATTACAGGAAACTTAAGTGGTTTTCTTTCTCATTCCAGTCTGAGATTATATATATAAATACAGAAATTTATATAGGCTGATAAATGACGATAAAGATACACTTGGTATTCCTCGAAATTGTGACACCAGATGGTTATCGATGGAAAAACAAGTTTCAGTTATAATGAATCAGTGGTTTGAGCTCAAAACATGTTTCAACATTGAAAAAAAGACTACAAATCCGCTGTGATTTTAAGCAAAAATTTTTCGAATCCAGTATATAAATTATATTTAATTTTTCTTCATCCAATAGTCAAAAGAATTGTGCAACGTAAATTTAGCTTTTCAGTATAAAAATGTTGACCGGTCGAAATTATTGAAACACATCTTGCATTTATTAAAATCTCTTACTAAAAAAATGGTTTATAACCATACATACGACGTTTTAGCAATGTACATTAGAAACTACATAGATGGGTCGTCAAAATTGGACTATAAACTTTGAAACTGAAATTCCAAAAATATCTGTAGAAGAGCAAATAACAATGAGGGATAAATGCATTAAATTTATTAAATATTTAATCATTCAAATTAAAGACCGAGTTCCCAGAGATAATTTGACTTCTGTTATAGTTATACTAGACAACTATTCGAAAAACAAAAAAGTAATGATAATGAATGATATAGTTAGTAGATGCAACTAATGCTATTTTAGCTATCTTTACATCTGTGCATAATGTGAGCTATATTTTCTTTTTATAATCTTTGTACACTTTGATTTTATTTTCATTGTGCAATTTTAAATTTTATGATAATTATATAAAATATTTTCTTATAATATATTTATTTTTTAATTTGGATTAAACCAATGAATTAAGAAAAAGGCAAACTTAAGAACCAATACAACAAGCTATAGTTGAATTATATCATTGCCATAAATTATTAATATTATTTAAAGATACTACACGACACGTGCATGTTTAGTTGATAATTAAACTTCAAGTAATGAAGAGACTGTTATATGGTTAACTCACAATAATGAACCGTGGTCTGATGTAAAATAGAAATAGATTCAAGTCTTAACAAATCAAAATAGACAGCGAAAATATACATACAAATTTACCCACTTTTTACCACAGTCTTGGACATACTTTGGTATGGATTATGGATTTATATTATATACTTATAAAATAAAGTATCAGAAACGTAACGTGGTATTAAAGAGAGCCGCTATAAAAGGAGGAAAACTGTAATAGAAGATCCAGAAATAGTTTCAAGTATTACAACAGATACAGATAGCGAAGAAGCTTTAGATGAGATTGAAAAAATCAACCACTCATGGTTGAAAAAAAATATATCGCCAGAAAGCTTAGTTATATTGAGAAATGGAATCTTTGTTATAAGCTTCGAAGAGAATCTTTATATTACTAGTTTTCTCGTTACCACAACGTTTGGTCAAAACTTAGATCGGAAGGGCTTTACCCAAGATCTATTAATAAAAAAGAAAACTATACCTTCCAGCAATCACTTTCAGAAAGAGCAGTTTATTTTATCACAGGTGAAATATTGTTTATAATTTTTTTTATCTGTAAAATTACCACTTTTACTGTTTTAGATGAGGAAATTTTAAAAGAAAAGAAATTGGTCCAATTTAATGCTGGTTCCTTTGATAGTATTGTAAAGAAATGGAAAACAACTGCAAAACATAGGCGAGCATCTATAATTGATTCTAATTCAAATTTACAATTGCAATTAGTTAATGTTTATAAAAAAAAAAACATGTACATAATTGGCTGTAGTTACAGAAAATGTATCTGCTTATGAAATTTTATAAATTGTATAGGTTAATTCTGAAATATATTTGTTTTGCCAGGAGCTAGAAATTATATTTATTTTTTGTAATATTGATGATTTTTGTAAGTCTCCTGTTGAAATATCAACTTTGCCAACAGATGGAGATGACAATGCATTTAGAATAAAAAACCATTTCTAATTTAATGTAAATTATTATTTCTAAATTAAATTAAATTATTAATACTAATAATATATACTAAGAAAATGATAAAAATGATTTAGCTATGTAAAAATTATAAAAAAAATTAATATTTTATAATTGAATAAAAATAATTTTGTATTTTATTTTTTATATTTGGTTAAAAAAATAATATTTTAATAAAAAATATTATTTTAAAGCAATGAAATTAATGCAATATTTACTTGATTCATAAAAAACTTATTTTAAAAACTCGAAGAAAACTATTTATTTTTAATTAAATGTGATTTTAATATTAATTCGCAACTAAGTTTTACTAGAATCAATGCAATTTTATACCTCAAATAATGAAATTACTGCGATCTATTAGCTTGGTTCATTGAAACAGATTATATCATATTGAAGTAAACTATATCCAATTTAACAATGTTTTAACATTAGTACTAAACATTAGAGGTACTAGATTCAACGAAAATTCTAATTATATCAGTGTAAACATTTTTCTTATCAAAGAAATGGTTACATAACATAATATAAACATAGCTACAATCAAAGTTAACTCTTTACATACTAAAAGTAAAGTCAGTTTCTTAGAAACAAGAACTAATAGAGTTAGTATGCTGAATATAATTATTCTAATTTTAACAAAATTATATTCTTCAATTCAAAATTAAATTTTATAGGCTCGAAACCGTAGCCAATTTTCATTAATTTGACTGTAATTTTTCTTTGATCGGGGAATATTTTTTTCTGAGTGTAGTAAAAGAAATATGGCATTGTTAGAGTTTTATGATGTTGTGATATAGAGTATTCGGATATATTGCGACACGTTCCTACTAGATGGCTAACCTTGGTGCCGGCTGGTCAGGTCATAGATTGTACAAAAATTATCAATCTATAAAGAGTTTTTTTTATCACCAAATTCTTGTCGTAGACGAGAAATAGCGAATTTTAGCATTTCTCAAAAAGTAGAGTTGAAATTTTTGGACGAAGGTTATGTTGAAATCAGCGAAATTATATTTTGACAAAGTTGTATATGCAGCAAATTATAACGTAGGACTATTGAAAATCCGTTAACCAAAATTCTCACAGCCTCAATTCAATCGCTGAAGAATTTGAAAATATAGAGTGCGTTAAAAAACGATAAATTTTTTTTTTTTGCATCAAAAGCAATTTTTGATAATCTACAAGATTTAGATTTCTTTATTATTAAAAAAATGTTTGCTAAAAAAATATTTTTGGATAACACCGATCGTGTCCAAATCAGCAAAATAATTATAAAAAATATTTTACTAAAACATCCAAGTTTAGAGTAAGTGACAATTTTTTTCTTTAAATATTATTATGTATATATTTTTTCTATTAAATATTAGATTAAGTAGGACGGATTTTTATACTTGTCAAGAATTATATGCGAATATTTAGAAAAAGAAATAGCCTGTACGTATTACACAATTGGTTGCAGAGGCCAAAAACCTGCGGGTAAATTATATGATAGCTATTGCTTATACAGGAAAAAACTAAGTATCGATACATCAAATATAAAAAAAGCCAAAAATATCCCGTTACATATACACATATTTCTAATAAAATAGTATGTAATGTATATATATATATATATTACAGTTAGTCAAGACGGTTTAATTTTTATTGAATTGAAAATAAATTGAAATATAAAATATAAATACAGGGTGTCCGCCGGGAAGGTATACTACTTTGTTTGTTTATAATTTTTGATTAAGTGAAAGAGAATGGATCTTATATTGATAAATGTTTTATTTAATGTCGGCAATTATGTATGGAATACAATATCAGATAAATGTCCGCCTCTGTTAGCCTCACAAATGCGAGCCCTTTTGAGCACATTTTTCATTACATTCTCACACATTTCACGCGGTATTTCATTAATTTCATCACGAATATTTTGTTTGAGTTGCTCAAGCGTTTCTGGTTTGTTTGCATAAGCCTTGCTTTTTAGATATCCCCACAAAAAGAAGTCCGGAACAGTTAAATCAGGCGATGTGGTATCAACAAGACAGTGTCACATCGCATACAGCCAGGATTACAATGGAATTACTGCGAGACCTCTTTCCACAACAAGTTATTTCAAAAAATGGTGATGTTGATTGGCCTCCACAATCAACATCACCATTTTTTGAAATAACTTGTTGTGGAAATAACTTGTTGTGCATGGAGTTGTGGCGTTAAAAAGTTTTCAATCATATCACGTTATCGCTCCCCATTCACAGTTACTGTTACGCCGTTTTGATTTTCAAAGAAGTAAGGTCCAATGATTCCTCCTGATCAAATTGCACACTAGACTGTCACTTTCAATGGATGTAAAGGTGACTGATGATGAATAATTTGAGGGTTTTCCATTGCCCAGAACCGACTATTCTGTTTGTTCACATATCCATTTAAATGAAAATGTGCCTCGTCACTCATTATGATTTTTTCATGAAAATCGAGGTTGTCATGGGCGAGCTGTAACATCCTATTGGCATGTTGGTTTATCGAATATTTTTCCATAATAAATTTGCCACGTGTGTACTTCACGACTGCCAAATATGAACTATCAAGACTAACATTTACCACAATGGCGGCAAAACAAAGTAGTATACCTTCCCGGCGGACACCCTGTATAATTAAATATACGGTATTATCATTATGGATGATTTATCAGCTTCAGATTCTACAGAAGCAGAAGCAGATTCAAAAAAATGTGAGATTAAATAATATAGATAAATTTCATTAATTTTAATTTATAAAAAACACTATAATTTTCAGAGCTACAGAAGCAGATTCTGAAAAATAAGGTTCAACACGCGGAAGACAGTGATGAAACTTTTTGCTACGAGTACGAATACGAAATTCAAAAAAGAAATATAAGTATACCACGTTTAATTTTAAACAAAAAAAGAAAAATATTATTAGAAAATTATTTATTCCATAGATATAAATATGATCATAATGGATTGCAATTGCAGCTGCAGCCGGGATAGCGATATCGTTTTTATCGAAAATGTAACGGATCCAATTATTATAATTAGTGACGATGAAGATGATGTTGAATCATTCTTCAACAAAATGTAATTTTTTTATAATTATCAATAATATAAATAATATAAATAATTATCAATAATATAAATATAAATAAATGTGTTCAAACATTATTAAAAATTAACGTTTGTGAAGTTTTAAAAAAAAATATTTTTTAAATACTTTTTTCTATCTAGAAAATGTTAAACTTCTTAATGCCATAAATTTATCAAGTATTTAATCAGTAACTTCTTTCCTTTTCCTTTGAGGATCCTCGACAATCGGGGTAATTACCTAAAATTATTTTATACCAATTCCTAATCTATATGTACTAATATATTAATACCTGAATATCTATTTTTTTAATTTCACCAGTCAACATTTCTCCTTTACTGTAAGCTATTTTTATATCATCTAATTTCTGATCATATCTGTTCTATTTGAATATCATAAAATGTTAATGTTATTATATACGATAAAGTCACTCGACAGGAAAGTCGTTGAAAATATTCATTTAGAAAGATATTTTAAAAATAAATGACATTAAACAATAACCTTTGGATATTGCGTGGCTCATGTTCTCAACCCCAGTGTTGAAACATTGGAAATCCATCAAATTTTTTTTCCAATTTTATTTAAAATAAAAATATTTTGATTTTAAAAAATTGCTTTGAATGTACAACAAATGCCATTAAATAGTATAATAAGCATATGGGTGGTGTTGATCTGATTGACGGACTAATTGGTAGATACAAGATTGAAATGCAAACTAAGAAATTGTATCTCCGTATTTTTTATCATTTACTAGATATGTCCATAATAAATAGTTGTTTGTAATATAAATCCATATGCACACAAAGAAAAGAAACAAATTTGTTAAATTTAGCAGATCTTAGATCTGAAATAGCGCAATGCTTATGTAAATCCGAAATTATATCATCTGCCAAAAGAGGAAGACCATGTAATGAAATTGAAATTGAGATTCAAAATAAAAAAAAAAAACTATCAGCAACAACATCTTTTATTCCACCTAAAGTGGACATGCACATTGTGCGCATAGATGCAATAAATCATTGGCCAATATTTGATGTTAAAAGGCAGCGCTGTAAATTACCAGCTTGTAATAATTTTTCTTCGGTAAAGTGTTCAAAATGTAGTCTAACTTTATGTCTAAACAAAAATAATAATTGTTTTTTTAAATTTCATAATGCTTAATTTTTGCTAAATTTTGTTAATATTTTATAATATTGTTAAATATATCAATAATTAAAAAAAAAATGGTAGCGTTCAAACGCTATGTATCATATTTGCTACATCTTATTTTTTTTTAAAAAAAGGACATTTAGGATTCAAATATTTTTTTTTATTATTTTTCCTGCATTGCATTGCGTGCATTACGTTTAGTAAGAAACTATTTTTTTCCAAAAGAAAAAAAAACATCGCGCAGTGTAGAGTTAATATATATATATATATCAGGGTTGCCAACCGTCCTCGCCTCGCGAGGATTGTCTTCGTTTAATAATTTTGTCATCGCGTCCTCGTCGATCGCGAAAATTCCTCGTTTTGCCTTTTATTTTTATTTTTTAAAATAAAATTTTACTTACGGAATAATTCCAAAAAAAAAAAAAATATAGCTATTCAAATAATTGTTTGTAGGGAATTTGACATAATTAAAACTATCGATTTATTGAGGCTCTAGTTTATATTAATGAAAAAATTAATCAAAATATTTCAATGGATTTATTAAAAAAACTTTGGATGCAGAATTTCATTCTATTGATTGTTTTATAGAATTAATTGAAACATTACAATTAAATAAAACCATTGATGTTAATATTAATGAACTATTTGTCGAAATTGTATCAGCTAAAATAATTGTTCATAACAATTAATTTAAAAATCTGAGTTATGTTGAGATAATGGTCGAGTTTACTAAAAACAAGAGAGTTACCAAATTTATTTAGTTTTATCGCTTTTTTTAGTATACCAAGTTACCAAGTAGTTCATCTTATGCTGAATGTGTATTCAGCGTATTGAATATTAAATACCGTGATGATAGGAACAGGGCTCTTCCAGATCTTATCAAGTCTGAACTACTTATATATTTCAATAATAACTTAAGCTGCCATGAATTCTATATAATATTAAAAATGATAAAATGGTTTTAAGATGTGCTAAACCGACACAAAAATATATATTTAAAACCAAAAACATATCTTAATATGACGAGTTAAGAAAACTGTGCAATGAATGCAAATTTTTGTTACATTATTTTTATGTTTTTAATAACTTTATGAATAAAATTTTATCTTATGTTACATTATATATGTATGTTTTGAAATTACTAGTCTGTCTTAATTTAAAAAAATCTGGAAACAAAAACTTATTAAATAATTTTTTTTCTATATTGAAATTAAAAAAAATATTTTTAAATAAATGTCCTCGCTAGTCATTTTGAAAAGTTGGCAACCCTGATATATATATATATATATATATATATATATATATGTATATTCAACAATTTAGTTGGTAAATTAAAATAGCATTGTTTATAAATGTATTCAATACTAAATTAATATATTATATTAAATTTAAGAATGATAAATTCAAATGAGAGTATAACACAGCGTACTATACTTACAAGCGGCAGAACAAAAATATTTATGTAGTAGTAAGCGGCTTACTACTTGTCATCTGTTTGCTAACAAAAATATTCAGAATTGAAAGTAAAATTAAAATGTGATGTAGTGATTAAATAAAAATCTTTATAAATAATTTCAGTTAAAGATATTAAATAAAATAAAGTGATAAAAAAAGTAAGAAATTATTGTTTATTATTTTTATAAAGTTATTTAAATATGACATAGTGTAGTTAATGTGGAAAACAATATTTAATTGGAAAGTTTTTTTTTTGGTTATGTCGAGTTACAAATAACAACATAAATTTAAAAAAAAAGTTTTCCATCATAATTCAATTTCTAAATTGAATTATACGTATAATAATTATTTTTATTTCTTCCTGTTTAGTGCCCCGTAAGTGCTGTGTGCCAAATTGCACATCAAATTATGACAGTGATATAAAAAAGTGCCTTTTGAAGAAAACGGTTTTCAAATTTCCAAAAGACTCCAAAATTAAATTGAAGTGGATTCAGTCAATCCCTCGGAAAAATCTTTTTGTTACCCAACAAACGGTTGTATGCGAAGATCATTTTAATCAATGTGATTTGTTAAGGCAACGTGTGGTTGATGGTAAAGCTGTACCAGGAACATTATTAAAATTTCCGCGTTTGAAGGTTGGGGCAGTGCCTAGCATATTTCATAATTGTCCGGCATATTTATCAAAACCAATTCAACAGCTAAGAAAAAATCCTTCAGAAAGAAGAGAAAATGTAATTAGCAGAGAAGAAGAAAAAAATAGAAAGTTCTTCGAAGACGATCAAATTAAAAGTTTTAAAAATTTTAAGGAAAACTTTAGACATAAATTAACAATAAATCAGTTTTTGATATTTGAAGATGAAAATTTGGTGATGCTCTATATTATCCAAGTCAAAATAAACATACCAGCTATAACAAAAAGATTAATTATTGGCAGCGATTTAACAGTCAAAGTGTTGTTATATGAAAAAATCCTAAATCTTAAGCAAACTCAAATTTTAAGTGAAGGTACTTTATACACTACAATTAAAAATATTGTTTATAATACAGTTTCAAATTTTTATAGGCAACAAACTTGTTCTCTGGTCCGAATTTATTAATATTCTGCCAATAGTTCATTCAAAAACTGAAGCAGTAATAAATAACCCAGATTGCATCGAATTTTACATTTCTCAGGCTAACGAAAATTTAGAAGTCGCTCTAAATTGTGCAGAAAATTCAGAGAATTACAACTTTAAAAAAGACGCACTTATTTTCATCCATGATCAATTACAACTTTTAAAACAAAAAAAACGTCAATATCCAACAAATACCATAATTTTTAGTTTTTTGCTTAACTCGATATCACCATCTGCATACAAAATTTTACAAAAAATATTTATTTTGCCACATAAAACTATGCTGCAACGAATATCTGCATCTTTTATGGGTGATGTAAATATAAAAGCAAAAAATCTAAATTATTTGATAACAATGTCGGAAAATCTCAGTGATCGAGAGCGAATCGTTGTTTTGTTAATAGACGAGATATATTTGGTAAAGTCAATGCAATTTAAAGCTAATCATCTTCAAGGTATGGCCGAAAACAAAAAAAATGAGCTGGCTTCTACAGTTCAAACTTTTATGATTTGTTCAGCATTTGGACATTTTGAACAAGTAGTACGTTTGTGTCCTGTAAACGCTTCAACTGGTCAAGAATTATTAAATTATACATTGGAAGTTATTGACTTAGTGCAAAGTGCAAATTTTCATGTCATAGGCCTCATTACAGACAATAATAGAGTAAACACGAATTTATTTACCAGATTGGATTCAAAAAATGCCTGTTCTTTTATGAATCCTTCCAATAAGTTTTCAAATTCTCCAATTTTTATGCTTTACGATAGCGTTCATATTTTTAAAAACATCAAAAATAATTGGTTAAATTTGAAAAATGTTGATAAGTCCTTTATATATCCTTGTTGGTATTCAGATAAAATAAAAAAGGCATCTTTTAACAATTTAAGAGATTTTTATAACTCAGAATCTCATTTATCTATAAGAAAAGCATATAAATTGAATACGAAAACATTGTATCCGTCAAATTTGGATAGACAAAAGGTATTATATTAATTTTTACAAAAAGTGTATGTGAAACAATTTTTTTAAAATTAATATGCTCTTTTAGGTTATACTAACAGATAATATCTTCCACGACTCTACAATTGCAGCATTAAAATCAACAGAATCGACCGAGTTTCATGAAACCAGCGAGTTTTTACAAATTATTAGGAACTGGTGGAATGTTGTAAATGTTAAACAATTGTATCTTGGTTGTTCTAAAAGAAATGATATGAGCAAACCATTTGAAGGTACATAAATAGTATTAAAAAATTTAAAATTTATAACATTGTAAAACGTTTGTTTTTTAAGGATGTGAAGATGAAAAATTTGACTTTTTGGATTCGTTTTTAAAATGGCTTGACCGATGGAGTAAAATTCCAAATAATAATGGAACTCTGACAAAAAATACGTTTAATGCGATTTATCAAACGACAGATGTCCTTAGTAAAATATTAAAATACAGTTTTAATCATTTTCCTATAACCTATGTACTCACTGCAAAATTTCAAAGTGATCCATTGGAAAAAAGGTTTTATATTTAAGTCCTATATATTATGTATTTATTTATTTTGTATTTATTTATATAAGGTTTGGACTATATCGTCAACTTTCGGGATGCAGTTATCACGTAAATCTTACTCAAATTATAGAGTCAGAACAGAGGATCAGGATTAAAACTTTAATGTCGAAAAATCCTTTGGCATATTTACATTTAAAAAACAATGAAAATTTTGAAGATGATTTACAGTGTAACGTCAGCGACGAAGTATTAAATAAATTTCAAATAATTTTTTCAGCCGAATATCTTGCAAATGTACAAGTAGATATTTCTGCTTTACTATACACAAGTGGATATGTGGCACATTCTATTTCAAAAAATATGAAGTGTTTAAAATGTAAAGATTTAATAGTAGATTCGAAAGGAGATAAACAAAATGACCCATATTTCGACCACTTACAAAGAGGAGGACTTACAGCTCCTACTGATGCTGTAAAATTCTTATTTTATCATCTTTCATCAATTTTTGCTGAAATAAAAAGACAAGATGAATTACTAAAATATTTTTACAAACAAAAAAATCAAGTTTTTCTGTTATCAAGACTAACAATAATAAGTCTTGAATCAGATATTATTGATATTGATTTAACAAGTATTTGTGATTGTGGTGCCTTATATTCTGATGTATTTTTAAAAGTTTGCCGTCCAATAGCAAATATTATACTAAGAAATTTCACAAGAGATGTGAATAATAATATTAAAAATCCTAACAGTCAAAGAAAATATGACAAATTTAAAAAAAGTTCCTAATGTGTAATAATTAATAATGTAAATTTACATATAAGAAAACCTAATTTAAAAAAAGTTCCTAATGTAATAATGTAAATTTATATATAAGAAAACATATGTGCTATATACCATTTTCGAGTCAAAGTTAGTCTTTTTAAATTACCTTTTAATCTTTTTATATTTCAAATTAGTCTTTTTATAATTTTGAAAAAGACTATTTTGAAATTATAAAAAGACTAATTTGAAATATAAAAAGATTAAAAGGTAATTTAAAAAGACTAACTTTGACTCGAAATTGGAATAATTTTTATTTATTTTTTAATATAAAGAGGGCTAGTGAATTGTGTTCCCAATTTTTTTTTATTATTTTCTATTAATAAAATATCCAAAAAAATCAATCTTTTCATTTGTTTTATTTGAAAAATATACTTCATTCTATAATTATAATACATCAATCCAATCCAGCCGCCCACGAGCTTTCAATGTGTGTGTAAATATTTTTGTTCTGCCGCTTGTAAGTATAGTACGCTGTGGAGTATAATAATGAAGACTTGAACATATTTCCAGCGAAATTCCGACAATGCTGTTTGTGATATTTGTTCTTGGATGTAAAGCTTCTTCAACAACAGACTTACATCGCCACCTAGTAAATATCCTTAAAATGAAACGTAAAAAAAACCCAGTCGAAGTCCCCAGTTCGTCTAAAAAATTTAAAACTACGCTTGACTACCCAATAAAAACTAAAAATGTTACAATTGAACAGATTGTCTCAAAACTAGCCGCTAAAGATGGGATTTCAATATTTAGTATTTCTAAAAGCGAATTTATCCGCAATAAGAAAGAAGGATTGTCATTATACATTCATTACATTGATATAAAGAAAGATGAACTAGAAATAAAGATTATTAAATTAAAACGCGAAAATAAGAAATTTTCACTATCTGCCATAGAGAAATGGACTAGTTTCCGAAATCGGCGTTACATGTTTATTATTCTGAATTGTTAATATCAATTGTTTAAAAACTCTCCAGTTCGGAATATTATTTTACAAAATTATATTTCATTTACAAAAATTTCAATTTTAGTAATTAGAACGTAGAATTTAATAAATTTATATTTTTTATTTTTATTTTTCAGTTCAAGAAAAGCAAATAAAAACTATAAACAAAATACACAGAGTCGTAACACTTTTGTTGTCGTGTCGTTTCTAATTTGGTATTCTGTAAGCTATACGACACGACAGGTCCATTTGGCAAGTTTTCAAACCAGACCATAGATAATCGTAATACTCGTTTATTAATTTTTTGTTCTCAAAGTGAAATTTTATTTATTTTATTCAGATTTGTCAGAAGTTGTTTACAATATTTTTTGATTAAAAATGAAAAATGAATAGTGTTGAAATATTTTTATCATCACACGAAGAGGAAAATGGAAATTTGGAGGTGTTTAAAAGAGTAAATTTTATGAGGAGATTTATAAGAAATACATCTGAACCCCTATAATTTACCCTGATAGAAAAAAAATTAAAGGAGCTTATTTCTTTTTACCCTAAAATTATTTAAAAATTGTTAAAAATTAATTAAAAACACATTTTTTACATCTAGTGGGAGTATTAAATTTCCACGACTGAATTTGTCATTTAAAACTACTATTTTCGTTTACAGAATACAAATGACAAACGAAATATGTCACATGTACGTCGTTTAGACACGACATACAGAACGTAAATTCAGACTGTCACTTCATTTTACAAGTGACACGCCATACGTAATTGGGGTGAATATGTGCAGATAAGAACAATGATTGACAACATATATGATATGTTAAAAAATTGTAATTCAGATAAAAATGTTAACAACTTTATAAGGCCAGTAGTGTTGAAAACGAATTTGTTCCAATAATTGAATTGCCATTAAATTCCATTGATGATCTCAAAAATTGCGACCAAATAATTAAATAGGATTACAAATACAAACAATTTTTAATAAATAAATACTATAAAATTGGTGGCATCGATGGCTCTTAAAAAAGCAATAAAATTACTCCAAGTGCAGCAGCAGTTTTTTTTACAAATGAGCTGCTAACTTGCACATTGTGGACAGGAATATCAAGAACAAAAGGACTTGAAAATCCATCCTTCTTCAGAGATAAATTATTAACACCATTCGAAGCAGCGAAATATTGCTTTTAAGAACAATTTTAGTAAAAATAATGAAGGAAGATCAAACTGTAATTCAGAAGGAAATAAAAGTAGTACAGAAGAAAATAAAAACGATACAGAAGAAGATAAAAACAGTACAGAAAAAAATAAGAGCAGTATCAAAACCTTCGACAGTGTGTGTTCTCACAAGCCATGCACATACTTTTACAAAATTTTTGGTTTAGTCCGACGTAATATTCAATATGGCCGCGCGGTGTTTGTTTACATTTGTTATCGTCCGGAAAAATTTAATTTTAGTAGGTAAAAAGTTACTTAAATAAAATTTTGTAAAAAAAATAATAATAGTAAAGTGAGTGCAAAATAGTGATAATAATTTTATATACCAATATTTAGTTTTAACGTAATTAAATCATAAACAAAAATCACAACGCCGTTGTTGTGATTGTTTATATAAAATAAATAATTTTTATTTTATGCAATTTTGATATAGTAATTTTATATATCAGTAATTATAATAATAAATATTTGATTTCGTTGTATATTTTGAATAATTTCTCATATAATAGATTAAAAATGTATTAATACTATAGTAGTGAATATAATATTTCCAAGTTCAATTGGTATTTCTCATTTTAAATCTGAAAATTCATAATTAAAAGTGTGAAAAAAAAAGATTTGAAAAAACAAAACTTTTGCAACTATTATTTAACTATATGGCATTTAAAATATGTAATTAAAACCATTTTATTGCTGCTAGTATGCTTAAAAAGAGACCAATTTTACATGGACTTGTTTTGGAAATATCATTAATTGTACTAAGAATCATTGGAATTTTCTATGCAACCGGGATAAATCTATTTCAAAACAAAATAAAGTAAAAACATAAATGATCAAAAAGCATATTAACATTAAATAAAATATTTTAATTAATATTTTAAGGATATAAATACAAAATAAATATTCAATTTATTCCTAAAAATAATTTTGTTTTGTATAATTTGCATAAAAATTATTTCAATTATTTTCATAAAATATGAAAGTTAATTAAAATTAAATATAAATTATTTTGAATCTATATTCAGAAATAATGATTTTGTCGAATTTATTAAATTAATAGAATCAATATTTATGATAATATTGATTATATATAACAGAAGAGCTTTGAAAACTAAAACGATAAGAAGAAGTTTCAGTAGTTTCATAAAATTTGAATATTTAGCAATTTTGTTTAACGCAATAGCATAATTTAATTCAGCTACCTTTTTTCATATATAATTGTATTGAATTCATAATTAAAATAAATGATTAACTTAATTATAATAATAAGATAATTACTGATTTACTATATTAAAATATAGTAATTTTATATGAAATTGATATTAAAAAACCTATTTTTAAATTATATTACAAAATCTGTTATATTATAAAACATTAAACTAGTTAATAAAATATTTATGGAAATTAAAAATTATATTTATTTATTATAAAATAAAAAACCTTTATTTTCAGCAAAAATCTAAACAATAACCATATAATTCAATATAAAATGATGTACATGGCTTGTATTTATACACTGTCGAAGGTTTTGGCAGTATAGATCAAAATAAAAGCACAACAGATGAAAATGAAAGCACAACAAAAGAAAATAAAAGTATTGAAGAATTTGGAAGGAATAATGTAGAATTTGCTGCATACGAATTTATCACAACAAATTTAAATAATATATTACTTTAAACTATATTTGAAATTATTAAAATATATTAATATACTTTAAATTCATATCGGATTAATATGAATGTAATATGAATATTTTACATAAATATTAATATAAAAATATGAAATATTTATTATGTATTTTACTAAATTCATGCTAATATCACATTGAAAATATTATCCGATATTTTCAATTAAAATTATTAAGTACTATTTCAATATAAAATATATTACATTATTAATATTATACGATATTAATATTAATTTTTTTTAATATGTGTTCCCACTTAGCGACTTTGTTTATGTTGTCTGTTTTGTAATTAAGGTTTTTATACAAAAGATGAATCCTTATTAATTTTATGAGGTGTGGTGGATCGATTATGGTGTTAATGTTAATAATTTGCCCATTAACTTCAAAGCTAGAACTTCTAAAAACATCACCTGATATCGCAGCTTTAATTTTTGAAGCTTCTTTGAGGTTTGTAATTGCATATATATTAGTTGTACCTGCATCACAAACAGTTGACACAATTTTTAAGCCACATTGTTGTGATGTATTTATTATTTTTTTTAAAGTTGAAGCTATCTGATTTGCTGAACAAGTTGTATCGGCTTTATTGTCAAATCCAGGTTTAATATTAACTTTTTCAATAATTTTATTTGAAGTGGTTCTCGATGGCAAACTAAATATTGTTCGTAAGAATCTGTAAGATTTTGGACTACGTTTCTTAATAGAAATAGACAGTGCCAGTATTTTGTCATCGATATTAAAACGCCGGCCTTTGCATTTTACATTCGCACATTTTAGTTGACTGGTAATAAAATTAACTACCATTGGCGATAAATTTTTGTTGATTGATGTGAAATTTTTAGTATTAACTAACATTATTAATATTATACGATATTAATATTAATTTTTTTTTATAAATATTGAACTCAAATTTATAAAATGGTATTGTAATAGATATTCTATCAAATTTGATCATCTATATTTATATTATCAAGTCAGAATTTATGACAATTATACGTAAATATGCCTAACCCTAGATGCCCTAACCCTAACTTAAGAATTAACATATTTCCTTATCTTATAGCTTGGGTATATAATATAAATATATGTGTTTCTTCTTGTAAGGACAAGTCTTTAGTTTTATATTTAGTAACCGACTTTAAATTCAAGCTCATCATTTTGGTGTATCTGGTACGAATGCATCCGAAAAGCAGAAAATTATGAATAGAATGGAAAGTGTACAAACTATAAAAGAAAAATTTAAGAAAGAAATGATTGATATTAAGAAACATATTTTTAATATAAAAAACCAATTACTTGCCATTAAAAACAAATTTTTCAAAATGGCAAATGTCAAAAGTTGTGTACCATAACCTCAAAATATAAAACGACACTAGCGCTGCAGGAATTGGAAGAGAAACTAATAATATAAATGTCCGTGTCCTAAGATTGCACGCCGTGGTAGTGATAGCACAAGCCACAAGCACAATGTTTCTGCTGTGTTGAAAAAATTATTGAGATTATTATTGAGTTATTGAGTTTTATATTTAGCAACCGACTTTAAATTCAAGCTAATCATTTTGGTGTATCTGGTACGAATGGATCCGAAAAGCAGAAAATTATGAATAGAATGGAAAGTGTACAAACTATAAAAGAAAAATTTAAGAAAGAAATGATTGATATTAAGAAACATATTTTTAATATAAAAAACCAATTACTTGCCATTAAAAACAAATTTTTCAAACAAATTTTTCAAAATGGCAAATGTCAAAAGTTGTGTACCATAATCTCAAAATATAAAACGACACTAGCGCTGCAGGAATTGGAAGAGAAACTAATAATATAAATGTTTGTGTCCTAAGATTGCACGCCGTGGTAGTGATAGCACAAGCCACAAGCACAATGTTTCTGCTGTGTTGAAAAAATTATTGAGATTATTATTGAGTTATTGAGTTTTATATTTAGCAACCGACTTTAAAATCAAGCTCATCATTTTGGTGTATCTGGTACGAATGCATCCGAAAAGCAGAAAATTATGAATAGAATGGAAAGTGTACAAACTATAAAAGAAAAATTTAAGAAAGAAATGATTGATATTAAGAAACATATTTTTAATATAAAAAACCAATTACTTGCCATTAAAAACAAATTTTTCAAAATGGCAAATGTCAAAAGTTGTGTACCATAACCTCAAAATATAAAACGACACTAGCGCTGCAGGAATTGGAAGAGAAACTAATAATATAAATGTCCGTGTCCTAAGATTGCACGCCGTGGTAGTGATAGCACAAGCCACAAGCACAATGTTTCTGCTGTGTTGAAAAAATTATTGAGATTATTATTGAGTTATTGAGTTTTATATTTAGCAACCGACTTTAAATTCAAGCTAATCATTTTGGTGTATCTGGTACGAATGGATCCGAAAAGCAGAAAATTATGAATAGAATGGAAAGTGTACAAACTATAAAAGAAAAATTTAAGAAAGAAATGATTGATATTAAGAAACATATTTTTAATATAAAAAACCAATTACTTGCCATTAAAAACAAATTTTTCAAACAAATTTTTCAAAATGGCGAATGTCAAAAGTTGTGTACCATAACCTCAAAATATAAAACGACACTAGCGCTGCAGGAATTGGAGGAGAAACTCAGGAATTGGAAGAGAAACTAATAATATAAATGTCTGTGTCCTAAGATTGCACGCCGTGGTAGTGATAGCACAAGCCACAAGCACAATGTTTCTGCTGTGTTGAAAAAATTATTGAGATTATTATTGAGTTATTGAGTTTTATATTTAGCAACCGACTTTAAATTCAAGCTACTCATTTTGGTGTATCTGGTACGAATGGATCCAAAAAGCAGAAAATTATGAATAGAATGGAAAGTGTACAAACTATAAAAGAAAAATTTAAGAAAGAAATGATTGATATTAAGAAACATATTTTTAATATAAAAAACCAATTACTTGCCATTAAAAACAAATTTTTCAAAATGGCAAATGTCAAAAGTTGTGTACCATAACCTCAAAATATAAAACGACACTAGCGCTGCAGGAATTGGAAGAGAAACTAATAATATAAATGTTTGTGTCCTAAGATTGCACGCCGTGGTAGTGATAGCACAAGCCACAAGCACAATGTTTCTGCTGTGTTGAAAAAATTATTGAGATTATTATTGAGTTATTGAGTTTTATATTTAGCAACCGACTTTAAATTCAAGCTCATCATTTTGGTGTATCTGGTACGAATGGATCCGAAAAGCAGAAAATTATGAATAGAATGGGAAGTGTACAAACTATAAAAGAAAAATTTAAGAAAGAAATGATTGATATTAAGAAACATATTTTTAATATAAAAAACCAATTACTTGCCATTAAAAACAAATTTTTCAAAATGGCAAATGTCAAAAGTTGTGTACCATAACCTCCCAGCGAAAAAAAAATTTACGTAAAATATTTGACGTAGTTTTTACTTGCATATTTGACGTCGAATGAACGTCGATTTCTTGACGGGCAACATAGTTAAATTTGATATTGTGGTTCGCGTAAAGTCAAACTTCAGTTTTTTTTTATTGTGTGTTGTGAAATACAGAAAAGGAAGAGGTTTTAAAATAATAAATTTGTAGTGAGGAAAGTAGGTATGTTATTTATAATTTTATACATAAATTTATATATAAAATATATTTAAATTTAAAGTTATTTATATTTTATATTTCTTAATTTAATTATATTAATTTTTTAGTTGTTGTTGTTGTAGATTTATTTGTTACAGTGAATAATACCACCTTCGAAAATGCCTAAGATAAATATATCTAAACGGCATTTGCAAAGGTTGGTGAGGAAACATATTGCAGAACAACGAGAAGCTTCTGGTGTAATACAGGCTTCATCGTCATCGTCACTGGTAGTGCCTCAACCTGAACCATCGTCGCAGGTTCTGCTGCAACAGTGTAAAAATATATATGTAGAAGTAGAAGATTCTCAAGAAAATGAATCTCAAAATTGTCAGTTTGAGACAGAAATACTCCACAGTGGTAATGAAGAAAAATTACTGGCATTAAAAAATGATTTAAAAAGAATTATTGTTCAGCATAATTTAAGTGATTTGGCTGTAAGAGATATTCTAAGTGCTCTTAACAAATATGAAATTACTTTGCCAAAATCTAAGAAAACGTTATTTAAATCAAATGAAAATAATTATAATGCAGTAATTCAAAATCTCGGAGCCGGAAAATTTACATATATTGGAATTGAAAAAAATTTGAAAATGTGCAATGATCCAATTGTGTTAAAAAGTGAAAAAATTGTGTTAGATTTCAATATTGATGGACTTCCTTTATCTAAGAGCTCTAAAAAATGTGTTTGGCCAATACTTGGTGCGCTAGCCCAACATGAACATGTTTCTCCATTTGTTGTTGCCTGTTATAGTGGCACTAACCACCCAGAAAGCCATGTCCAATTTTTTGAAGAATTTGCAAATGAGTGCCAAAAATTAAATTCTGAAGGAGTACTAATATCAAAAAATAATATTAAAAAGCCATTTGAAGTACGCCTCTTTTGTTGTGACACTCCGGCCAAATCATTTGTCACATGCACTAAATCGCACAACTCAACAAAAGGATGTCATAAGTGCCAACAAAAAGGTGTATATTTTGCTCATCACATGGTGTACAGTAAAATTACTTGCGAGCCTAGAACCGACGAAAACTTTTTTAATAGATCTGATCCTGAACATCATAATATTGCATATAAAAATTCAAAAAGTTGCCTTGAATTAGGTGGTTTTAATCTCGTGAGTCAATTTCCACTGGATCCACTTTACTTAATAGATCTTGGAGTAGGTAAAAAAATATTTTCTCTGATATTGGATATAAAGAAGAAAAAAAATTTGCAGATGAATTTTGATTTGCTAAAGCTATCAAAATTTATACCTTTAGAGTTTAACAGAAAACCAAGATCACTTGAAGAATTTCCTCGGTTCAAAGCTGTCGAATATCATCTTTTTGTAGCATATTACGGTATTGTTTGGCTGAAACCATATTTGTTAGGTGAACAAAATACTGAAGAATATTATAATCATTTTCTATTGTTGTTTTGTGCCATAAGGATTTTGTCGCATGAAACATTAGCTGCAGACAACGCTGATAGTGCTCAAAGCTTGCTTAACAAATTTGTAGAAGACTTCCCAGATTTCTATGGCCAACAATTTTTAAATTACAATTTACATAATTTATTGCATTTACCAGACTGTGTTAGGAAATTTGGGCCCCTTCACACATTCAGCAGCTACAAATTCGAAAATTTTTTGCAAATTATTAAAAGAAGAATTAAACAGTTAACAGAAATTTTGCCTCAAGTCATCAATAGACAAAACGATCTTTGGAATATTCAAAGTAATAGTTTTGTAACAAGACCGACTTTCAGAATTACACACAATTTGAAAGATTCATGTTTTATGTTGGAAAATAATATACCTTTCCGTGTTATAGATTCTAAAGTAAATAGCAATGGTGAAACTATCATTGTGGGTCACAGATTTTTAGATGTACAAGACTATTTTACATATCCGTTTTCTTCTGCGACATATCTTAATATTTTTCTAACGAAAAAATTATCCACTGTAACAGAAGAATTTTCAATTAAACAAATAATTTTTAAATTTATGATTTTACCAGAAAATAATAATTTTGTTTTAATTCCAGTTCTACATACCATTTAAAATATGGCACATAATAAAAGTATGTTATTATTTTAACTAAGAAATATTTTTTTAACTATTATTTTAAAATAAATTATAGCTAACAAAGAAAATGAATGTACTCCAAGTTTGTTACAACCACTATTCAAACGTGCTGGCAAAATAAATAAAATAATTACACCAAAAAAACTTAAAATAGATAAATCAGATAAACTTCAGGTCTTAATTAATAAAACAGGTAATTTATCAGTTACTTATTATTATATACGTATATATCATTTTCAGATTAAATTAAACATTTTTCATATTAAATTAAACATTTTTCAAAATATTTTAAACATTTTTAAACATTTTTCAATATTAAAATATATTGGAAAATGTTTAATTTTATTTGAAAAATGTTTAATTTAATTTGAAAAATGTTTAAAATATTTTGAAAAATGTTTAATTTAATCTGAAAATGGTATATATTTTTATGAGAATTACTAAGATAAATTAAAAAGTATTACGGTATATCTAATTTTTTTTCATACTAGGTATACAGACTAAAATTAATAAACCAAATATATCACAGTCCAAGGCAAATATATTCATTTTACCAAAGCCCTCGACTTCAAAAATACAATTTGACAGCGAACAAATCTCTTCTGGACAAAACATATTTCAACAAGAAAACCAATCACAATTTTTAGGTAGTTGTAATTTCACAATTTATAAAAAAAATTATATTATAAATAAAGCTATAATTATGAAATTTTACAGATGAAGACAGCGAACAAATCTCTTCTGGACAAAACATATTTCAACAAGAAAACCAATCACAATTTTTAGGTAGTTGTAATTTCACAATTTATAAAAAAAATTATATTATAAATAAAGCTATAATTATGAAATTTTACAGATGAAGACAGCGAACAAATCTCTTCTGGACAAAACATATTTCAACAAGAAAACCAATCACAATTTTTAGGTATAGTTGTAATTTCACAATTTATAAAAAAAAAATATTATAAATAAAGCAATAATTATGAAATTTTACAGATGAAGATAGCGAACAAATCTCTTCTGGACAAAACTTAAATTTTAATGCTCATGGTACCACAACTATTCAAAAAAAAAATATGAATGAAGACCTGGATACAAAACTGGAGAGATTGTTAGATGCCGTTGCAAAGAGCAATGTGCCAGCTCGCTTGTCAGCGGTCGAATCTAAGGTTGACATTGAAAGAAGAGTATCTTCGATGGAAGTAATGTTTGCTAAATATTCAGAATATATGAACGAAGTTGTGAATAATGTGAGAGAAATCAAAGATCACATTATTAAAACATCCAAATATAATATAGTTCTCCCATTAAATGCTGATTTGGAAGAACTAAACTTAAAAATTGAAAATGATTCAATTTTTGCAGCACAGTTGGTATTTCATACTACTAATATTAATCTGAAATAATACTGAAATATTAAAAATATTTTTGTTTAGGAAAAAAAATTAGAACCGTTTAAACCAACCACAAATTGTTGTCCAAATGCAGTGGGATTGGCAAAAATCTTTACAGATAATGTTTTAGTGGAATATAACTGGGACGGGTCTCATGGGCGAAAAGAATTTCGACTATTAAGAGGTTTGAATCAAATATTGTATGGTAAGATATTATAAATTAATTCAGTTTGCTTTATTCTAATAATTATTTATTAATTTTACAGATGCTTGGAAAGGAGAGATATTCAACAATAAAGAAGGTTATGCAATAAATATAAGAGCACAAATGCATGCGGCTCGGCAGCGAAGGTTCCAAAGGAACAAAAAAACATCAAATAAACCTGACACTACACTGTGATTTTTTTTTATTTTTTACATATAATCAAAGATTATATAAGAATTCATTATATACCATCTTTGATATTTAGCAATTTCAGGTGAAATTAAAAAACTTCAGATTTAAATTAAAAAATTTCTATTTGAAATTCAAAATCATTAGTAATTGAAATTTTTAAATTTGAAATAGAAAATTTTGAATTTCAAATATAATTTTTTTAATTTAAATCCGAAATTTTTTAATTTGACCTGGAAATGTATAATTAAATATAGTCTGAAAAGTACAGTCTGATTCTGATATATCATGTATTATTTTTTTTAAGAAAACAACAAAAATAAGTTTATTTTGTTATTTTATTTTTACTTAATAATAATGAATTATATTTTTATTTTTTTAATATTTTTTAAATAAATTTAAAATTGGAAATTCTGTTTTAATACTATATAGTTGTAAATTATTTTTTAGGAATTACAATATTGGAAATTTGTACGTTATTACTACATTTAAATTTCAACGTTAAATTCACGTTTAAATCTTAACGTTAAATTCACGTTAAAATCTTAACGTTAAATTTACGTCTAGTTCTTAACGTTAATTTCATGTAAAATTCTTAACGTTAATTTCATGTAAAATTCTTAACGTTAATTTCATGTAAAATTCTTACGTTGAAAATGTGCATAAATGTATGCGACATCGTTGAAAATTTTATATGGGCGTTTGACGTACTTTTGACGTGCGTTTGACTTAAAACCTCAACGTAAATTTTACGTAAAAACCAAGTAAAATTTTTCGCTGGGCTCAAAATATAAAACGACACTAGCGCTGCAGGAATTGGAAGAGAAACTAATAATATAAATGTCTGTGTCCTAAGATTGCACGCCGTGGTAGTAATAGCACAAGCCACAAGCACAATGTTTCTGCTGTGTTGAAAAAATTATTGAGATTATTATTGAGTTATTGAGTTTTATATTTAGCAACCGACTTTAAATTCAAGCTCATCATTTTGGTGTATCTGGTACGAATGGATCCGAAAAGCAGAAAATTATGAATAGAATGGAAAGTGTACAAACTATAAAAGAAAAATTTAAGAAAGAAATGATTGATATGAAGAAACATATTTTTAATATAAAAAACCAATTACTTGCCATTAAAAACAAATTTTTCAAACAAATTTTTCAAAATGGCAAATGTCAAAAGTTGTGTACCATAACCTCAAAATATAAAACGACACTAGCGCTGCAGGAATTGGAAGAGAAACTAATAATATAAATGTCTGTGTCCTAAGATTGCACGTCGTGGTAGTGATAGCACAAGCCACAAGCACAATGTTTCTGCTGTGTTGAAAAAATTATTGAGATTATTATTGAGTTATTGAGTTTTATATTTAGCAACCGACTTTAAATTCAAGCTCATCATTTTGGTGTATCTGGTACGAATGGATCCGAAAAGCAGAAAATTATGAATAGAATGGAAAGTGTACAAACTATAAAAGAAAAATTTAAGAAAGAAATGATTGATATGAAGAAACATATTTTTAATATAAAAAACCAATTACTTGCCATTAAAAACAAATTTTTCAAAATGGCAAATGTCAAAAGTTGTGTACCATAACCTCAAAATATAAAACGACACTAGCGCTGCAGGAATTGGAAGAGAAACTAATAATATAAATGTCTGTGTCCTAAGATTGCACGCCGTGGTAGTGATAGCACAAGCCACAAGCACAATGTTTCTGCTGTGTTGAAAAAATTATTGAGATTATTATTGAGTTATTGAGTTTTATATTTAGCAACCGACTTTAAATTCAAGCTCATCATTTTGGTGTATCTGGTACGAATGGATCCGAAAAGCAGAAAATTATGGATAGAATGGAAAGTGTACACACTATAAAAGAAAAATTTAAGAAAGAAATGATTGATATTAAGAAACGTATTTTTAATATAAAAAACCAATTACTTGCCATTAAAAACAAATTTTTCAAACAAATTTTTCAAAATGGCGAATGTCAAAAGTTGTGTACCATAACCTCAAAATATAAAACGACACTAGCGCTGCAGGAATTGGAAGAGAAACTCAGGAATTGGAAGAGAAACTAATAATATAAATGTCTGTGTCCTAAGATTGCACGCCGTGGTAGTGATAGCACAAGCCACAAGCACAATGTTTCTGCTGTGTTGAAAAAATTATTGAGATTATTATTGAGTTATTGAGTTTTATATTTAGCAACCGACTTTAAATTCAAGCTAATCATTTTGGTGTATCTGGTACGAATGGATCCGAAAAGCAGAAAATTATGAATAGAATGGAAAGTGTACAAACTATAAAAGAAAAATTTAAGAAAGAAATGATTGATATTAAGAAACATATTTTTAATATAAAAAACCAATTACTTGCCATTAAAAATAAATTTTTCAAACAAATTTTTCAAAATGGCAAATGTCAAAAGTTGTGTACCATAACCTCAAAATATAAAACGACACTAGCGCTGCAGGAATTGGAAGAGAAACTAATAATATAAATGTTTGTGTCCTAAGATTGCACGCCGTGGTAGTGATAGCACAAGCCACAAGCACAATGTTTCTGCTGTGTTGAAAAAATTATTGAGATTATTATTGAGTTATTGAGTTTTATATTTAGCAACCGACTTTAAATTCAAGTTCATCATTTTGGTGTATCTGGTACGAATGGATCCGAAAAGCAGAAAATTATGAATAGAATGGAAAGTGTACAAACTATAAAAGAAAAATTTAAGAAAGAAATGATTGATATTAAGAAACATATTTTTAATATAAAAAACCAATTACTTGCCATTAAAAACAAATTTTTCAAACAAATTTTTCAAAATGGCAAATGTCAAAAGTTGTGTACCATAACCTCAAAATATAAAACGACACTAGCGCTGCAGGAATTGGAAGAGAAACTAATAATATAAATGTCTGTGTCCTAAGATTGCACGCCGTGGTAGTGATAGCACAAGCCACATGCACAATGTTTCTGCTGTGTTGAAAAAAATATTGAGATTATTATTGAGTTATTGAGTTTTATATTTAGCAACCGACTTTAAATTCAAGCTCATCATTTTGGTGTATCTGGTACGAATGGATCCGAAAAGCAGAAAATTATGAATAGAATGGAAAGTGTACAAACTATAAAAGAAAAATTTAAGAAAGAAATGATTGATATTAAGAAACATATTTTTAATATAAAAAACCAATTACTTGCCATTAAAAACAAATTTTTCAAACAAATTTTTCAAAATGGCAAATGTCAAAAGTTGTGTACCATAACCTCAAAATATAAAACGACACTAGCGCTGCAGGAATTGGAAGAGAAACTAATAATATAAATGTCTGTGTCCTAAGATTGCACGCCGTGGTAGTAATAGCACAAGCCACAAGCACAATGTTTCTGCTGTGTTGAAAAAATTATTGAGATTATTATTGAGTTATTGAGTTTTATATTTAGCAACCGACTTTAAATTCAAGCTCATCATTTTGGTGTATCTGGTACGAATGGATCCGAAAAGCAGAAAATTATGAATAGAATGGAAAGTGTACAAACTATAAAAGAAAAATTTAAGAAAGAAATGATTGATATGAAGAAACATATTTTTAATATAAAAAACCAATTACTTGCCATTAAAAACAAATTTTTCAAACAAATTTTTCAAAATGGCAAATGTCAAAAGTTGTGTACCATAACCTCAAAATATAAAACGACACTAGCGCTGCAGGAATTGGAAGAAAAACTAATAATATAAATGTCTGTGTCCTAAGATTGCACGCCGTGGTAGTGATAGCACAAGCCACAAGCACAATGTTTCTGCTGTGTTGAAAAAATTATTGAGATTATTATTGAGTTATTGAGTTTTATATTTAGCAACCGACTTTAAATTCAAGCTCATCATTTTGGTGTATCTGGTACGAATGGATCCGAAAAGCAGAAAATTATGAATAGAATGGAAAGTGTACAAACTATAAAAGAAAAATTTAAGAAAGAAATGATTGATATTAAAAAACATATTTTTAATATAAAAAACCAATTACTTGCCATTAAAAACAAATTTTTCAAACAAATTTTTCAAAATGGCAAATGTCAAAAGTTGTGTACCATAACCTCAAAATATAAAACGACACTAGCGCTGCAGGAATTGGAAGAGAAACTAATAATATAAATGTTTGTGTCCTAAGATTGCACGCCGTGGTAGTGATAGCACAAGCCACAAGCACAATGTTTCTGCTGTGTTGAAAAAATTATTGAGATTATTATTGAGTTATTGAGTTTTATATTGTAGCACAAGCCACAAGCACAATGTTTCTGCTGTGTTGAAAAAATTATTGAGATTATTATTGAGTTATTGAGTTTTATATTTAGCAACCGACTTTAAATTCAAGCTCATCATTTTGGTGTATCTGGTACGAATGGATCCGAAAAGCAGAAAATTATGAATAGAATGGAAAGTGTACAAACTATAAAAGAAAAATTTAAGAAAGAAATGATTGATATGAAGAAACATATTTTTAATATAAAAAACCAATTACTTGCCATTAAAAACAAATTTTTCAAAATGGCAAATGTCAAAAGTTGTGTACCATAACCTCAAAATATAAAACGACACTAGCGCTGCAGGAATTGGAAGAGAAACTAATAATATAAATGTCTGTGTCCTAAGATTGCACGCCGTGGTAGTGATAGCACAAGCCACAAGCACAATGTTTCTGCTGTGTTGAAAAAATTATTGAGATTATTATTGAGTTATTGAGTTTTATATTTAGCAACCGACTTTAAATTCAAGCTCATCATTTTGGTGTATCTGGTACGAATGGATCCGAAAAGCAGAAAATTATGGATAGAATGGAAAGTGTACACACTATAAAAGAAAAATTTAAGAAAGAAATGATTGATATTAAGAAACGTATTTTTAATATAAAAAACCAATTACTTGCCATTAAAAACAAATTTTTCAAACAAATTTTTCAAAATGGCAAATGTCAAAAGTTGTGTACCATAACCTCAAAATATAAAACGACACTAGCGCTGCAGGAATTGGAAGAGAAACTCAGGATTTGGAAGAGAAACTAATAATATAAATGTCTGTGTCCTAAGATTGCACGCCGTGGTAGTGATAGCACAAGCCACAAGCACAATGTTTCTGCTGTGTTGAAAAAATTATTGAGATTATTATTGAGTTATTGAGTTTTATATTTAGCAACCGACTTTAAATTCAAGCTCATCATTTTGGTGTATCTGGTACGAATGGATCCGAAAAGCAGAAAATTATGAATAGAATGGAAAGTGTACAAACTATAAAAGAAAAATTTAAGAAAGAAATGATTGATATTAAGAAACATATTTTTAATATAAAAAACCAATTACTTGCCATTAAAAACAAATTTTTCAAACAAATTTTTCAAAATGGCAAATGTCAAAAGTTGTGTACCATAACCTCAAAATATAAAACGACACTAGCGCTGCAGGAATTGGAAGAAAAACTAATAATATAAATGTCTGTGTCCTAAGATTGCACGCCGTGGTAGTGATAGCACAAGCCACAAGCACAATGTTTCTGCTGTGTTGAAAAAATTATTGAGATTATTATTGAGTTATTGAGTTTTATATTTAGCAACCGACTTTAAATTCAAGCTCATCATTTTGGTGTATCTGGTACGAATGGATCCGAAAAGCAGAAAATTATGAATAGAATGGAAAGTGTACAAACTATAAAAGAAAAATTTAAGAAAGAAATGATTGATATTAAAAAACATATTTTTAATATAAAAAACCAATTACTTGCCATTAAAAACAAATTTTTCAAACAAATTTTTCAAAATGGCAAATGTCAAAAGTTGTGTACCATAACCTCAAAATATAAAACGACACTAGCGCTGCAGGAATTGGAAGAGAAACTAATAATATAAATGTTTGTGTCCTAAGATTGCACGCCGTGGTAGTGATAGCACAAGCCACAAGCACAATGTTTCTGCTGTGTTGAAAAAATTATTGAGATTATTATTGAGTTATTGAGTTTTATATTGTAGCACAAGCCACAAGCACAATGTTTCTGCTGTGTTGAAAAAATTATTGAGATTATTATTGAGTTATTGAGTTTTATATTTAGCAACCGACTTTAAATTCAAGCTCATCATTTTGGTGTATCTGGTACGAATGGATCCGAAAAGCAGAAAATTATGAATAGAATGGAAAGTGTACAAACTATAAAAGAAAAATTTAAGAAAGAAATGATTGATATGAAGAAACATATTTTTAATATAAAAAACCAATTACTTGCCATTAAAAACAAATTTTTCAAAATGGCAAATGTCAAAAGTTGTGTACCATAACCTCAAAATATAAAACGACACTAGCGCTGCAGGAATTGGAAGAGAAACTAATAATATAAATGTCTGTGTCCTAAGATTGCACGCCGTGGTAGTGATAGCACAAGCCACAAGCACAATGTTTCTGCTGTGTTGAAAAAATTATTGAGATTATTATTGAGTTATTGAGTTTTATATTTAGCAACCGACTTTAAATTCAAGCTCATCATTTTGGTGTATCTGGTACGAATGGATCCGAAAAGCAGAAAATTATGGATAGAATGGAAAGTGTACACACTATAAAAGAAAAATTTAAGAAAGAAATGATTGATATTAAGAAACGTATTTTTAATATAAAAAACCAATTACTTGCCATTAAAAACAAATTTTTCAAACAAATTTTTCAAAATGGCAAATGTCAAAAGTTGTGTACCATAACCTCAAAATATAAAACGACACTAGCGCTGCAGGAATTGGAAGAGAAACTCAGGATTTGGAAGAGAAACTAATAATATAAATGTCTGTGTCCTAAGATTGCACGCCGTGGTAGTGATAGCACAAGCCACAAGCACAATGTTTCTGCTGTGTTGAAAAAATTATTGAGATTATTATTGAGTTATTGAGTTTTATATTTAGCAACCGACTTTAAATTCAAGCTCATCATTTTGGTGTATCTGGTACGAATGGATCCGAAAAGCAGAAAATTATGAATAGAATGGAAAGTGTACAAACTATAAAAGAAAAATTTAAGAAAGAAATGATTGATATTAAGAAACATATTTTTAATATAAAAAACCAATTACTTGCCATTAAAAACAAATTTTTCAAACAAATTTTTCAAAATGGCAAATGTCAAAAGTTGTGTACCATAACCTCAAAATATAAAACGACACTAGCGCTGCAGGAATTGGAAGAGAAACTAATAATATAAATGTCTGTGTCCTAAGATTGCACGCCGTGGTAGTGATAGCACAAGCCACAAGCACAATGTTTCTGCTGTGTTGAAAAAATTATTGAGATTATTATTGAGTTATTGAGTTTTATATTTAGCAACCGACTTTAAATTCAAGCTCATCATTTTGGTGTATCTGGTACGAATGGATCCGAAAAGCAGGAAATTATGAATAGAATGGAAAGTGTACAAACTATAAAAGAAAAATTTAAGAAAGAAATGATTGATATTAAGAAACATATTTTTAATATAAAAAACCAATTACTTGCCATTAAAAACAAATTTTTCAAAATGGCAAATGTCAAAAGTTGTGTACCATAACCTCAAAATATAAAACGACACTAGCGCTGCAGGAATTGGAAGAGAAACTAATAATATAAATGTCTGTGTCCTAAGATTGCACGCCGTGGTAGTGATAGCACAAGCCACAAGCACAATGTTTCTGCTGTGTTGAATTTTTTTTTGAGATTTTAATAGTGATCTTCACGTAAAATTTGTATTTTTTGTTTATTTCGATTTTAATTATTTTTAATATACAGGGTGTTCCGGTTTGGGTCCTGAATACTTGAAGGGGTGATTCATCGGTTCATTTTGAGCAAGAAATTGTATGGAAGGGAGGGTCGAATTTCAACACTCACCGAGTTACAGGGTGTCTAAAAAAAGTCCTTCGGAGAAGTAGGTACATGCACTTAATGAATTATAACTTCTAGCGTATTGAACCTAGAATATCCAAACTAGGCGCGTTTGATAGACAATTGATTAGTGTTTATTAAAGTATAACCCCAATTGCCATCGGTACTTTTACTGAGGAAATATTAATCTCCAAAAATATTTTTTTTTAATTTTTTAACATACATTTTTATGAAAATCGCATTTTTCTTGGAAAAATGCGTAATAGACATTTTTTTTTTTTATTTTGAGGCGGCATAAATTACCTACAAAGTCACCATACAAATTTTTTACCTGAGACTTATGGTTTGCCTAGTTTTGGGGCCGTTATTTATCAGCTCTTGAGAATGATTTTGACGTCATCATCTTAACAGAAACTTGGCTACATTCCGATATTATAACTCCTGAAATCTTTACAAATAAGTATGACGCATTTAGAAAAGATCGTTGCTGGTTATCAACAGGCCATAGCAGTTCGCTAATTTCTAGCGAAAGTTGGACAAGCATCATGGTTTAATCTGGAAGTTTCAATTTTCTTCAAAATGCATTCCGCAAACTCTAAAACTGTTATATATTTTATCATCAGAAAAACCTTTATTTATTTTTGGAATTATAGATTTCCATTTATTAAAAATTGTTAAATATTTTTAGGATTTGGAAAGCGATGTTTGCTGCCACTTAAATATTTGATTATTTAGGATATTCGATTAATCAAAATGGTGTTAGACCAAATTTAATTAATACAAAAGCAATTAATGATTATTTACCACCAAAAAACGTACGTGAACTTCAAAGATTTTTAGGAATGTGCTCCTATTTTAGAAAATTTATTTTAAATTTTGCCCAAGTAGCGATACCACTACAAGATTTAGTAAAGAAAAATGCACAATTTATATTTGATTCAAAACGCATTTAATAATTTAAAAGTTAAACTAGTTGAAAGACCGGTTATATCAATTTTTAATCCTTTACATGAAACTGAATTACATTGTGATGGTAGTCGTATTGGTTATGGTGCAATTTTAATGCAACGTAAAGATGATGGTATTTATCATCCAATATTTTATTTTTCAAAGCGAACAAGCGATGTAGAATCTAAATATCACTCTTACGAAATAGAAACTTTAGCAATTTTTTATGCCTTACGACGGTTCCGCATATATTTACTTGGTTGGAAATTCACAATAATAACTGATTGTAACGCTTTAACTTTGACTTTAAAAAAACAAATAATTAATCCGAAAACTGCTAGATGGGCACTCGAAATGCCAAACTTTGATTACACTATTGTGCATAGGAAAGGTAAGCGCGTGCAACATGTACACGAGGTAAGTCGGTTCTCGTGCTAGAAGAAGGCAAGACCCTGATATAGAAAAACTACGTAAAGAATTATAAATTTAAACAATATTTAAAATCCCAAAATATTCAAGAAATTTTAGTTGCTAGTGGTTGCCCTCGTGCAAACGGTCAGGTCGAAAGAGTTAATAGAACAATGCGACCTATAAAACTTATTGATGAAGACCAAAAAATTTATTGGTATCAAATATTTCATAAAGTTGAATTTGCATTAAATAATACAGTTGCCAGTGGAACTAAAACAACTCCAAGCAAATTATTATTCGGTGTAAATAAAAAAGGTGAATTAAATGACAAAATTAAAGAATATCTCGAAAATTTTATTTTAGAACCATAACGTTGTTTATCAAATATTAGAAATTAGAAAAACATTACAGAAAATCAATTATATAACGAACAATATTATAACAAAAAACGTAAACCTCCACAAATTTATTCCGAAGGTAGTTTAGTTATGATAACAAATGTTGATACAACGATAGGTGCAAATAAAAAATTAATTCCGAAATATAGAGGTCTTTACGTCATTAAAAAAGTATTAAAAAATGATCGGTATTTGTTGAAAGATGTTAATGGTTTTCAATTAAATCAAAAACCGTAAAACAAAATTAAAAATTACTATTAAAATGTTTAACCATATAAAAAAAAACTAAATTATTATTATTAAAAATGCTCTTAATAAAAAATACAATTATTGAAAAAATTTAATTAAAATAAAATATATTTGATAAATTAAAATAAAAATGTTTTTGAAAAACAGTATTATTGAATGGTAAAATATGTAAAATATTATTATTATGAAAATTATTAATGAATTAAATAAATTCTGAGCATAATAATAAAAATAATTTTTTTTTTTTAAATTTAAAATTAAAAATTATTTGTGAAAAAGAAATTCGAGGACGAATTAAATGTAGGATGGCCGAACTGTAAGATAATTGGGTGTCGCTTCTGTGCTTATCGGGTAAACGCTTACTACAATAAGTGTTTACTACGGCGTCACTCTTCTGCTTCTTACATTTTTCGCCTTACATTTTTGTCACTCGTCGCCAACCTCAGTTTTGAATGAGGAGTTTTAAAATAGAGCTTTGTGAATTATCAAACTGTGAACATATTAATTTTTTTTTGTGAAATAAATATTTTATTAATTAAGACTTTGTGCCGTATATTAATTTCTAATCCCTACAATCCATTGATGTTAATATAGATGGATTTTCTCCATTTCAAAGCTCAATTTGGCCAATTATAGGTGATATTTCAAATATATTAAATACATTTCCATTTTTAATTGGATGTTACTGTGGTCCATCAAAGCCTGAATCAGTTAATGATTACTTAAATAAATTTGTCAAATTGTCAATTGTCATAAATGCTGTCAAATTGTCATAACAAAAGAAAGAAAACTGGCATTCCAAGCTAATATTTAAACGTTAAGAACTAACGAAAATTTCGCTGTAATGAAATATCCTAGGCATCATAGACCTGAGTTTTTACATACTAAAGTTATGATTGAACATGCTGAAATAAAAATGGTTGAACAATTTAATTATTTTGTATTTCTAGTCTTTTTTCTTATTTTTGTTATTATTATTTCAACTGCTATTGATTATTATTTCAATTTTATTATTATTTTAAAGAATTATTTTTAGCATTACATTATTTGATGATGAAAATTGCGATAACGAAGAAAACCAAACAGAATAAAAAGAATGAAATGTTATTATAAAATGAAATTATTGTTATAATAAAATAAATATATGTGAAATTTTCGTACTTAATTTCTCCCTACAATTTGATTTGTGTAATAAAAAAAGAGCAGTTCATTTATTCTTTTTCAATTTTATTAAAATATTTCAACCTTTTCAAGTTGTTTACGTTGTTTACATATTTTTTCCCTAAAATCTATGATGTAAATTTCTTACTTGTTGATGTGTCAACTACCGCGTAAATAAATCGGCGTGTAATTTACTTGGCCAACACTGCAATCTTTGATTAAAAGTGTTTAACTAATATTTTGGGAAACAATTTTTCAAAATGTATGATATCAAGGTTATCAAGGTTGAAAAGTGACAACCAGACTGTTTTTTTTCTATAAAACTAGTTTTGAGGAGAAAAATATATGTATTAATCCAAAACAGACAACAATAAAAGTATCTGATTGTCTCCAAAGGAGAACCTCTAAAAATAAAACTGAATCTAACAAAAAATCATATTTGTAACAACTGCTAATTTTTAAATTAATAGAAAGTACACTGCGTGTTATGTAATGAATGAGTTGTGTGTCGTACTTCATCAGTGAAGCGAAACTTACAATCTGTTCATAACGCATTACTAATAAAATCTAAGCCAGAGCAAAAATAATTTATTGCACGAGCACTTCAAAATAGAAGTTTACAATCAAATTCACTTATAAAATATGTTTGAATTGTAAACGCATCAAGTTTTGTATTAGCATACGAAATTGGTAAAAATGGCAATTCATAAAAGAATTTTTTTTTTAAAAGCTGGAGTGTTTGTTTATATTTGAAGATTTTGCGAATAAGAATAAAATTTTAGAAATAAATCAAAACTTATAATTAAGTCGGAATACAGTAAAAAATAGAACTATTTTTTTTTATTATAATTTCAATACCTTTTTATATTTTTCAAATTGAGGCACATTAATTTTGGCACGCGATATATTTTGGATTTACCATCACTGGGATAGAACATCGAAATTAATTTTGTTAGATTATTTATTTGACAGTAGCTTATTTATTAAAACAGTTATTTCTAATCACACACTAGAAAAAATAAATGAGACTCTCCTATTTTATACATAAATAAATATTTTGTTTTTCAATTAGAAAATTATGTTTTTATTAAACTAATTATTTTTTTTGGAAATAGTATAACTTTTTTCCTTAAATGCATAAATTACACATAATTTGTATATATCCAAAAAAAATAATAATTACAATACAAATAATTGTAAATTTTATTAAAAATATAAAATGTAAAATCTTTGAATTATTTTTTTTTCTTTAAAAATAGTTTATACATTATTTTTATATTATTTTCATGACATTTAATCACAATATTATATTTTCAGTTAAGGTGAAATAAATCCATTTTTGTATAGCATTAATTTACCATTTACAATTGCCAATACCATTTTATGACGGAAATAATGCATATGTTTTTGTGAAAATGTTGTATTACGATCACGAGAAATATACTCAGCAAACATACAACTAAATACACCACAAACGCTGCCATTCAAATTGTCTAGAACAATCTGGTACGAAACGAACTCTTTTAACTCTTTTGTTGTATCATATTCACATTTCTTCTTATCTAAACTTTCATCTTTTAAATACTGTTCGAGTGCATTTAATATTCGTATATTTGGTGTACCCATTGAATCATAATATTTTATTGTTTTATTTTTTAAATGTATAATTGCCATACACCAATGTACACCACCAACATGAACCCCAGAATGAGCAGATGACATTAGTCAAGGAATAAAAAATTTATTCATTGGATAACTTTCAGAATAACGTTGTTCACTACGTTCCATTAATAAATTCATATAAAAATCAATTACTTCATCATTAAACCAATTGTCACCCATTAATGTTTGTATATCACGACCGGTTATATTCATATTTAATTTAGTTATGAGAATCTAATCTGATTTACCACGATAAATTGATTTTTTTAATAATTTCATCGTCATTTTCTGAAAATTCGGGAAATTCAATTTCATCCTCTACTTCAGAATCATCTAATACAATAGTTTCTGATGATAGAATATCATGTAACCACGCCAGGTAATAAAGCAGGCAATGCTGATATAGAAAGTTTATATGGTAGATCAAATGTACATTTACGAATTATAGAAGTAGAAAAGTTCAAATATGAATAAACAGATGAAAAAAAATTAAAGCAATTATTTGCTATAATATAATACAATACACTCTACTACAAAAGTACGACCAATAGATCGAAATGACATTAAATTTCTAAGAAATGAATTTGAACAAGCAAAATAAGTAAAACTGTCTCAAGCTCCAGCAAAAACAAGTATAGGATACAAAAATTCCAGTGACTGGCTTTTAAATTGGATTTGATCAACAAATGGTTACATGTAACATACCATTGAGAATACATATCTAAATGTAAATGTATGGTCTGTAACAAAATTCTCAACTGCGGCAAACCTGAGTTACAAAAGCACAATAACACAAAGATACATCTAAGAAACTTGGCATCAATAATAAATCAATAGTTTTTTAAAAATGAAACGGCAGAAGAAGAACTAGTGAAATCTTTTGAACTGAAGTTAAGTCTTTTTTTGGTGAGCATTATGTGACATTTCTAATTGTAGAATATTTACTACCTCTTCTTAAAGAAATCAGTCCTGATTCAATAATTATACAGTAATGTGTTAGTATCATTAAAAATGTGTTGGCGCAAGAAGAAAAATTAAAGCTGGTCCAGATTTTAAAATGTACACTATTTTCCATCATGATAGATGAGAGTATACAGATATAGGTAAATAAATCTATTTGCATTTTAGTGCGTTACGAGACAAAGCAAATGGAAAAATAGTAATCTATTAGGATTTGTTGCCTTTGAGAATCGAATGCACTGCTCTAGCTTTATTTGAAACTTTTAAAACCTTAATTGTTAGCCTTGAAACTCCTTTCGGAAATATAAGCGATATGTGCAGTGATGGAAGTGAAAAAAATTCATAAGGGATAATAAAAACATACGCGAACATTTTCCTAGAAAAAAAATACAACAGTTTTATAATTAATGTAAAAAAATTATAATTAACTTAAGCGCTTTGATCGTGGACATAAGGCAGTAGATATCGCAAAGGCTCCAACTTTACCAGTAACAACGGTTAAAAGTATTCGGAACCGTGATTGCTTCAAAAATAAAAGAAAGTGCAAAAAATATAACCCAATTGTGGATACTAGAGCAAAATTACCGTAGTATGTCCCTTAGTAAGAAAGATGCTCATCAAAGCAAAGGCAAAATCAATCTTTCACAGTTTAAGGGTGCAACAGACAAGCGCGCACAAATGATGATATGAGTTTTCAAAAATAGTGCAAATTTACATAATTTAAGACTTAAAGGGGAAGCTGCCAGTGGAGATACAGCAGCAGCTTTTCCAGCTAATTATATTGGATAACGCCACAAGTTACTCAGATGATTTGGATGAACTTTCAGAGAATATTAAATTTGTTTATTTACTACCAAACACTACTGCATTATTACAACCGATGGACCAATATGTCATTTCTTATTTTAAAGCGTATTATTATGTCCCGAATGTGTATAAAACCAATTATAAAATGACACGAATGATGATAATACAATAAATGTAATTCAAGAGGTACCTGGCTTAGCGACGACATTATCGAAGCAATGGAAGTCGAATATATAGAATAGTTATTGAACTCGCAAAATTAAGAGATAACAAATTCCGAATTAATGGAAATTGAATATCAGCCAGCATACAGTAGTATTTCTGACCAAGAAATTATTCCAGAACGAACGCTGACGGTGAAACGTTTGCAGGAAGTTACTTAATCAAGCATTGCAGATTTTTGATGAGCCTAATCACAAGCGGAGCTCTGGTGTGCATCGAATGAATCTGATATTTTATTTTAAATTGTTGATATATTGGAACTTTGGAACCATAATTCAAAATGCAACAACTGAAATTTCTGGAGACCAGTATGTGACAATATCTTTTATAATTCCATTAGCTCATTGTAGCATTTTAAAAATAGAAAGTTTAAGTACTACCGTTAAAATACTTATCGGCAAAGAAATATTAACAGAAATAAAACAATTAATCATTAAAAGGCTATTTACATACGAGCAACGATATCGACCCGCGGCTTGCTGGAAAATACTAATCAAGCACAGAAATATTTAATTGATGAAGTTTTGTCATATATATGCAGTGCAATGAGATTTAAGTGGTTCAGATGGTGAGTTAGTAGAAAAGCTAATGTTTTCTGGAAGTGGAGGACTGTTATCTGTTATACAAAAAAAGCGCCTATTATTCGCACATCTACAACAGATGCAATTATAAGCGTAAAGGAATACATTGAAAGGCCGATGAACAAACAATCGTCTAACCTAATTTCTTAAAATAAAAGCGAATTTAAAGCGTTATCAAATGTGGCATTAAAATATCTCACAATCCTTGCTACTACGGTGCCTTCTCAGAGGAACTTTTCATCTGCTAGCGAAATATTAAATAATAGGCCTCTTAAAACCAAATAAAGTGGATTTGCTTGTATTTCTATAAAAAAAATCAATTCCTTAATTATTAAGGAATTGATTATTTTTATTTTCTTAATTTAATGTTAATAATATTTTTGTTTCTTTTATTTAATGAATTTTATAATTGTTTAGTTTGTTCTGCTTAATTTTTTTTTTAAATTAAACCAATTTCTTAGATAGCTGGTAGAGGATTTAATGAAATCACATCATGCTTATATAAAAAATAGTTGTATCATTTGTTTCCATTTTGCTGTTCAAACTTTAGATCTAAACCGATAGTATCGATAGTTAATTATTGAATATCGATAATGGCCACTATCGATATTTTCCCATCACTGCACTGGCACTGCCTTCCAACACCTGCTTTATCTTCAAATATAATTTTCTATTAGCGTTTGCTTTCGGTTTATAATTTAACAATTCGGGATTGCTCACAAAATACAACAGACTGTTTTATGTAGTATGAAGCGATAGCTGTTGAGGATCTAATGAAATCGCATCATGTTTATGTAAAAAAAAATGTTTTACACATATTGTTACATATTCAGATACTTGTGATGGGCAAAACAAAAATTTAAATATGACAGCAACGCTAAGTTGGATTATTCACAAGCAACAACATCTTGAATATATAGACCAGAAATTATTAATTCCAAGCCCAACTCATTTGAGTGTGATGTAGTGTAGATGATGCTCGTATAAAAAGATCAAAAAAATCATTTGATGTAAAAATTTTGGTTCCCAGAGATTGGTTTAACTTTGTTCGAATTATTCGTGGCAAAATTTCAATGAATATTCACGAAATGGAAAAGGAGAATTTTAAACAATTTTCGTATTTTTATAAAAAATTACTAGTTAAAAGAAGAAAAAAAAGACACGGTGAACAATTAAATAAATTGGTTATCCATAAGATGGATTAGAGTTACAAAATCTTTTGGAAAAATTTATTTTAAGTATGATTTAAATGATGATAATGATGATTTTAATAGAAAAACCAGAAGTTCAAATATGAAAAACTTTGAAATTCTTAATACACATAGTTATGATAACTATATAAATCCAATGAAAAAAAATAGCTTCTTTCAATTTTGCATCTATATAGACTGCCATAATTTTTATGTAAATTTGAAAGTAAAACCTGATGCTGATCTCAATTATTTATCAGAAGACTCTGAATCAGATACCTAAATTTAATAATTTAAAATAAAAATAATTTAAAACTGTGAATTAAACTTTATTTATTAATAAAATCTAATGAATGAATAATAAGTTTGGTTTAAATAATTAAGCATCTTTTAGTAAATTTTTGTTGCAAACGTTTATAATTTACAATGCTGTGCCAAAACATGATAACTCATTACGCGAATCAATACCACAATCGTGGTTCCAACTATTCGTGGGCAGTACATCACTCTAATAGCTGCTATTAGTAAACAGCAAGTCATACATTATATAATCATTTCAACATCATCCATTAATTCATCGATATTTTATGAAAACGTGAAAATATATAAAAAAATGATTTAGTACAGCAATTATTAAAATAAATAATTGGTCCATTCAAAATGGAATTGAATCTGAAGAAGAATTCAACACTGAAGATGAAATTGAAAATATAAATTGTGGATCCAAAAACAAGAAAAGAATAGGGCGTGGGAATAATCGGTTTAATGTTTTATGAATAAAACAATATCCTTGGTTAGTACAAATGTTAGAAAAAGAAAATTCCGTCACATGTACTCATTGTAAGTGCGCAATAAGTATTGCTTAATTGGAAACTAGGGATATAAAAACCGATATGCAAACTAAAAAACATCTAGCAAGCCTAAGAATGTATGCAAGTAGTAACAGACTTATGCCTTTTTTTCAACTAATAACTCGTCGTCATAATCGTCAAAAAAAAAAACAGCAGAAGCAGCTTTTACTTACCACGCCATTAAACGTTTAAATAGCTTAAATTCCGCCAATTGCACTAGTGCATTATTCCATACACTTTTTCTGGATTCAACAAATTCCATCAAACTTTTTCTGTGCACGGACTAAAATGCTCGAAAATACTGTCAAACTCTCTAGCAAAAGATTGTCAATATTATATTATCTCTGACATAAAAACAAATAACCCCTTCAAATAAATAGACTGATTCCGCCAAGGCTGAAGGAAAACTTAAAGTTTTCTGAACGCTCTTTTACTAATACCAAAACAAAAAAAAAATATTTTTTTTTAAGTTGGCTGTGTTTAAATTTAAATATAAGTTTTCAATATAACAAAACGTTTAAGTACATGCTTTAATTGTGAAATTATATGCCTAGGTTATAGGAACATTAAAAAGTGTTTTTATTATAATAATAAAGTAATAAGTAAGTTATTTATTTATTTTCAAGAATTATTTTTTAAATATAATGGAGAAGAAAGTTATTATGAAGTAAAAAAACAAATTACGAACATTTGTAAAATTAGTGTTAATGAAAATGACAAATACAGAAATAGTCAGAAAGAGGTTTTGGTTGCTGAACCTGAAGAAATGTGTTATGAGTGTGACAATAACATAATGTTGGATGAATGTGCAGAAGAAACAACTACTGACGAAGATGAAACTTCGCGGAATTAAAAATATATAACATTATTGATATTAAAAAAAAAATTGTTAGACTAGAAATAGATAACAAATTAATATATATTCCATTGCAGCATTTTTAAATTTTCTATCTTTCGTTTCAGCAAAATGTCTCAGGACCAAGAATTTATTGACACCGAAGTAATTGGTAAATATTTATTATATTAATTGTTATGCAAAATGAATCTGGATATGCTTTATTACTTTATATAATTTTTTTCAAAAACTGTTCTTATTATATATTTCAGGTCTATCATATGAATATAACAACGATATAATTGAAAGTGATAATTTTAATAATGATGGCAGTCAAAATTATGACGATTTTTTGAAAATTAATAAACATATCAAACCTGTAACGAGCACCCAACTTCCAATAAATGAAAAAAAAATTGTATACCATCCATATAAAAATAATAAAGAAAAAGCTTGCTGTCCACCAAAACAAATACCACTTAAAACTATACATATACCAGTTAATTTAAATAATAAAGAAAAAGCTTGCTGTCCACCAAAACAAATACCACTTCAAACTATACATATACCAGTTAATTGCAGTGTGGATGAAAATCAAAATTTAAATCAAACAGGTGATTTCGGGAAACAAAATAATTATTTATTGATAGCACTTCTAAAAGAAGTTAAATATATGAGACGTGAAATACACGAGTTAAAACAGAAAATCAACACTGGTTATACTGCTACAAAAAATAAAAAATTGAATTTAAACATTCCAAGGTCCACTATTACATCTTTTAATGAGCTTGAGGAGGAGGTTAAGTCTGCAGATGTCGAACAATCCTTGGTAAGACACACTTTCTTAAAAATTTAAACTAACTTGTCAAAAAATAATTAATATTATATCTAAAATAGAATTCAACGAAGCAAATTAATTTTTTTTGTTTTACTATTTTTCAGATTAACAGTATGCAAGCAATCAATGACGTTTCATTGGATAAATACATACGTAATTGCCTTCAAAGTGTAATGACCAATGAAGTGGCATGTGGATTTACTTGGTGTGGCCAGCAAGAAAATATAAAGATTCAGCAATTTACTCTAATTAAAATTATTAAAGGTAACTTTACTGAACAAATTTGAAGCAGTTATTATACTAATTTTAAAATTTGATTTTAGAATGTGCAATGGAAAAATTTCCAAATACTAGAGGTACGGACGTAAAATTGGTCATGAGTAAATTTTTTCAAGCTGCAAAAGATAAGAGACGAAAAAATAATGAAAAAAAAAATTTTGCTGTTGTTTAATTTAAATTTTAAATTTATTTAAATTTAAAATTATTTAATATTTGTTATATAGAGGTAGAATTTAAAACCTCCTTTTTATTTATTATATGTGTAATATATGTGATTTTTGTTTTCATTAATATAAAAATTCAAAAAAAAAAAAAAAATTGTTTTTTTTTATCTCAATTATCTCAACTATAGACATTATGAAAACTTATCGCTTTAGCGTAAAGAAAACTTGTCGCTCAAACATTACGTAAACTTGTCGTTTAAGTATTACGAATTCTTACCGCTTTAACATTATGAAAACTTACCGCTTTGGCGGAACGAAAACTTAATATTTTAACGTTTCGTTTCTAATTCTAATTTTCATTGGCCAAACCTTCAGAAATCAATAAGTTTTCTTTAAGCTAAAACGTAAAGTTTTCTGAATCTAGTATAGAAAAATATTCAGTTTTCTTAACGTTTTCGTAAAGTTTTGTTTGAAGGGACATTCCTTATTCTATTACAACAGATGCATCGAATAAGGGCAACATCAAAATATTTCCTTTGGTCTTGCATTACTTTATAAAAGAGATAGGTGTTAACATATTCATATATATAATATATAATTTTAAATGTAACGAATAACTTTAAAATTTATGATCTAGGCAACCATAATAATTAAAAACGACATAGAGCAAGTATTTCTTATTTTTTTTTTTTTTAAGATCTTTTATTTTTAAAATTTAGCTCTTATTTTTATTTTAAAAATAAAGAGCATTTAAAGTTTATTTGTTGTTTTTTAAAGTTAAAGTATCCCAGTCTGTAGAATTCGGAATTTAAAAATTTTTTCTTACCAATGCAGAAGATGAGCGAGCGGGAAAGAAGCGTATCAGAGGAATATGCAAAATCAAAAAAGAAATTATTCATAATTTAGCAAATGTGTATGTGTATCGATATGTAGCAGTAGCCCAATCAGAAATTGACGTTGAAGGTGAAATTAAATTGATATATTTAAAATCGGTTGACAGCACGAATAAAATTTATAAAATAGAGGACAATGATGTGGTTGACGTTCATTCCAAGGAAATTACTACCAAAGCCTAATATTAAATGAAGGGTAGTCGAGTTTTATATGAGGTTTTAATTCCAATTAATATACGTGAAAAAAATTAATTAAATAAATTAATGTATTTATTTTTTGTTATTTTTTAAAATGAATTCAGTATTAGTTATTCCTTATTTTTATGAATTAATTCAATAAATAAATAATACATTTAAACTGTGTTACTTTTATGTCCACTTCGTTATTTTCTTGTCCTGCGAAATAAATTAACCATTTCTTTTGTTATCTAGTAATTATATTTTTTCTTCATTTCTAAAATAGTTTATAATAATTATTATTAGAACTACAAAAAATTTTGTTTTTTAATATATTGTTTTAACACGATTATTTTTAAAAATAAAGTAATTTAAATTTGTTTTAGTAACGTAGTTGACTTAGACTTTTAAAAAATTACTAAAATAATTTAAATTATTATATTTTCTTTTAAATTCAATTAGTTTTTAACTAAATAAAGGGAGACAAATCTCAAAGTAAATAAAAATAAAAGTTAATTATATTTTTTTATTTTTCAGTTGCTAACGCAGCTGACATAAATGACGACGTCATACAACATTTTTCGATATATTTTCTTAAATATTTGAAAAAGTGCACTGATCGTAGTGATATCTTATAGTTATTGAAATATCAATAATATAAATAATAAATATTAATTCCAAAATTGAAATTTTTCTTAAAAAAAAATATTTTGCAATGTTGCAACTTTACAAAAAATTACCCATATATAGCAATTAATATAGAAAAAGTCCAGGAAACGAAGCGTCATATTGTATTAATGCGCGAACGCTTTAATGATATTTATAAAAAACATCAGATTTTGTTGTTATTCCTTCAGATCGGCAAAAAAGACGAGGGGAAATTGTTAATCCGGAAGTAAATTTTAAAAGAATATTTTTTTAAATTTTAGATACTATTAGTATGCAAATTGAGGAGCGTTTTAAGAGTTTGCCACAATTAAAGTTTTTAGATCTGTTAACCAAAAATTTATACTCAAAATATGTTAAGGAGTTTCAATGTACTGCATTCGATTTTTTAAAAAATAGTTATGGAAACTTTTTTGATTTTGTTAAACTTAATAATGAGTTGCAAGTTCTATATAGTTCTGAAAGCTTAAAGGAGAAAACACCATTAGAACTTCAAAAATATATTTTTGAAAGTGGTTTAACTGGGGGCGCTTAGCGAGTTAGCCAAATTAACCGATATAATTGTTACAATTCCTTACACAACAGCTGGGGTAGTACGGACATTTTCAGCATTAAAACGAATAAAATCATACAGCCGAAACACAATGAACCAAAATAAGTTGTCTTCTCTTTCTATGTTTTCTGTTGAAAGCACTCTACTGAAAACTTTACAATCTACAGGAAGTTTTTACGCTGAAGTGATCGATAATTTTGCAAAACAAGAGAGACGAATAGATTTAATTTTTAAAAGTTAATTACGTTTAATATGTATCGTTTAAATGGTACACAAAATTTTGTTTTTACTGTTGTTGGTGAACAAAAAGAAACTATAACTACATGGAATCGACGATTAGGGCATGTTAATTTCTCCGATTTACGAAAAATGAAAGATTTTGTTGCCGGAGTGAACTTTACTGATATAAAAAATATTGAGCCATGTGTTCTCTGCTTACAGGGCAAACATTCAAGAAAACCATTCAAAAATAATGATATAAGAACTAGAGCAACAAGTATATTAGAAATTGTACATGCAGATTTAATTGGTCCAATGGAACATGCTTCGTTTAGTGGCTGTAGATATGTCATGGTATTGATAGATGGTTATAGTCGAATGACATTCGTATATTTTTTAAAATGCTAAAAGTGAAACAATAGAAAAGCTTATTACGTTCAAAAATAACAATTTTTAAAAGATAATAACATTCCATTGAAAAATATGATTGGAATTACTGCTGATAATTGTTCAGTTATGTTGGGTAGGTAAAAATAATGGAGTTCAAGCTAAACTAAAACAAATTGCTCCAAAATTGTTGGTCAATGGTTGTGTTTGTCACAATATTAATTTAATGTCTATGGCAGCAGCATCTGCATTACCAAATACAATTGATAAATTAATAAGAGAAATAAATCATCACTTCTGTAACAGCGCTAGCCGAAAAGCTGAATTTATCAAATTTAAAGAACACTTTCGTTCTGAACTATACATACAATTTTAAAAACGTTGGCTATCGACAGGTTAGTTAGATTTATTTTAAAAAATAATATAATAATAAAATATTTTAGGCTCATATTTGTTCATATTTTAAAATATTATTTTAATTTAACTGATTTCGAGAAGCAGGATTTGGCAATGAAAATATTAGTTTTATCGCCAACAATTTAAATTCTAATTTAATGAAAATGTTTTTTTTTGTTCTTGTCATAATATGTGCTAAAAATTATAAATGGTATTAATATAGAAATGCAATCAGATATCAGAACAATCTAGAATGCACATTTATATCTCTAGAATGGAATATTTATTTAAACACATTGCAAGAAATATTTAAAAAATAAAATAAAAAAATAATGAAATAAAATCTATAAATTTGAATGAAAAGCAATTGTCATTAAATGAAATTTATTGTGGCACTGAAGTTGAAATATTTTACACGAATGAAAATGTTTCAGAAAATGACATAGCTGAATATAAGTCAAAAGTCAAAAAAAAAATTATCTGACTTTCTGTGAAGATTTAAGAAAAAGAATAGATTTTGATAATGAAGTGCTAAATTTATTGCCTAAATTTGTCCCAAAAAATGTATTATCTGGTGAAACAAATAGTATTTTACAAATAATTATAAAATTATTTCCTGATCATGAACTAATTAAAGCTGAAAAGATCAATGATGAATTCAGAGCAATTGCAGATTATCAAGAATTAAAAAAAGTATGAAAACGCAACAATTTCAGAGTTTAGGGCCGAAGTTCGTAAAATTAAAAACGAATTGAATGAATTTCTGTTTAGCAATATATATCGTATTATGCAGGGATTATTATCAATACCACATTCGTCTGCAAATGTTGAAAGAATATTTTCTATTCAGAATTTAATCAAAACAAAATGCCGAAATCATCTGCAAGTGCAAACTTGCTCAGCTTTAATACAAACGAGAAATTTAATTAAATACAGTTCCTGTCACAGTTTTGCAATATAACAAATGATCTCATCAAAAAAAAAATTATTAAATAATTTAAATGATGATGAATTAATTGATTAATTCTAATTTATATTTTTAACGTTAATTTTTTATGATAACATTCCAAGTCAAATCGGTCCTTTTCCCAAGTCTGCAATTTGGGAAAAGGACCGATTTGAGTTGGAAATGTTATAATAAAATATTTATATTTGTTTTGTATTTTTTATGCAAGGGAAGAACCCTTTTTTATTCATGTTTTTTTTTATAATAAAGATAATAATATATTAAAATATATAAAAATGTATCATTTAACCAATTTTTAGATATTATTAGTTATTTTGAAAAAAAAGTACAATTTAGTATATTTTGATTTTTTTTAGTACAATTGAAAATGCTCTCATATCAACCCTGGGTTCTGGTCGTGTATGTTATATAAAAAAAGAAATTTATGGACTGAAACAAGCGATTCGTCAATGGAACAACAAATTAAATGAAGTTATGATTAATTGTGGTTATAAACGATTCCAAGGTGATCCATGCATATACATTAAATACGGCATTTAAAATTTGGGGTCGCAATACAGAAAAGTTTAAGAACCGCTGCATTAGAAGGCAACATATTTTTATAGTAATAGTTGCAGTATATGTAGACGATTTGCTTATATTTTCAAATAATGATGGTTGGACAACTGATTTGATATCAAATTTAAAAAATAATTTTAATATGAAAGATTTGGGTGTAGCAAGTAGTTACTTAGGAATTCAAATAGAGCGCGATAAATCAGTGGAAATAACCCAAAAGTTCTTAACTCGAGTTAATTAGTTTTTAAAATTCCTTTATATTTGAATTCTCCGTTTTCCGGCGAATCTAGGAAAATATTCGGTTTGTGTTTTGCTATAATACAACCACAGTTATAGCGAAAGAAAAAACGACTAACTGATTTGTTAAAGAGTTTGATTTTGAAAGAACTGCGTATCTCAATTATTTCCTTTCTTTTTAAGCTATTTGTTGTTACATATATTATATTCATTTTGAAAAAAATGCTTAACTCAGTTTAGGATTTTTTCAAAATGAGTTAAGTAGTTTTTGCTTGAGTTATGCATTTTTTCGAATTCAAAGTGTGTAGTGATTAGAATATAACGACTTGAGCAGTTTTTTTCAAACCTAAAAACGTGTCGGGTGTGACTCAAATCAGATATGCAGCTTTGGCTATTATAAAATTTTTATTTTAACTCGTGATAAGTAGTTTTTTCGCAAACAATTTGATAGAAAACAATGAGTTAAGTTTAAAATTTAGTAGTTTTCATACGAAAAAAATAAGACAGTAGAGCAGATGCAAAGTGGAAGTGGAAATTTAAATTAAAAATTGGCATATAAAGTGAAAGTGATATTGAATTCTAGCATAATGAACCGCTCTTCCCGAATTTTGGGTATAGCTTTGAAAAATAAACCACCTGCATTACATTCTACCATTGTTTATTTATATATAGTTGTCTAATCATGACTTTTTTTGTAATTCGCGACCGAGAATCATTTTGAGCAGAAATGTCGCTGCGAAAATCTCAGGCTCAAACCCTGGTTAATTTACCTAATTAAGAAAATAGCTTTTCTTCTAATACAGAAGAAAAATTATGAATGAATTTTTTATTTTTTAAAGTCACTATTAAAGCTTTAGTGATACATTATGCAAAAAAAAATCTGTATGCCTCTTAAAATGTAAACGCAGCAGACAAACATAAATAACTTATTTTAAAATAAAAGTAAAGTATAATAAAGTGGATATAAATTAATAAATATATGTAATCAATTTGCTAAAATTAAATTTAAATAATCAGTGGAAATAAAATTAGGAATTAAAAAGAAAATATCATATGAAGTTAGTTTTTATAAAATATTAAAAAAAATATAAATTTTAGTTTGTATTATTAAGACAAACCATTTTTTAATGCATTCGTATAGCTTTAATTATGATATGACGTATTGTTTCTATAAAAAATGCAATAATAGATATGTACCAGGCTGTTATTTAACGTTTTTTAAATTGCCTCAAGATGATCGAAAAGTTGTTTGGTTAAAACATTCAGGTAATAAAAATGAATTTAATAAACGTGCAATTTTCTGCGAAAAACATTTTTGGGACCATGATATTAAAATAAATCAAAATCGGAAATTAAAAAAAAAAAAAGACTGCAGTTCCTAAACCATTTGCTCCAATTTGTAAATGTAATGATATAGGTACTGATGAAAACTGTCAAGTTATTATTAAAAATAAAATAAAATATAAAATTGTTGATAGAAATTGTAGATAAATTTATTTGTTTCCTCTAAAAATTCATATAAATTCAGCGCGATCGACTAAATTAATTTATTCTAACACCAGTACTTCAAATTAGAACATCAAATCAGTCAAAAAAAAAAAAAAATCAATCATAATGGATGTAACCAAAATATTGAATAAGATGAATAAATTCTTGGAAACGAAAAAAATATCTGAGCTTATACATGGACAAATGTATAGGATAACCAGCGCTAAGAAAGTGGAAACAAAATTTGGGAGCAGAATTGTGGTAATACTGGAAGCAAAATTTCAAACCTTTCTTCCTATAAGGTTTAACAAAATTACGAACACAATCCTCAATAAATTGAAAGAAGGCCGGGAAGGCCTTATTTTCAAAGGATTGATAGGAAGGTCTTGTGACATAGAATTCATAACTATGCCATATAGCAATGAATATGAAAATTGGGATGACGATGATGATGATGATGTTTGTCCTGAAACCATTCAAAATAATTATACCATTTTATAATAAATAAATAATGTACTTTAAAAAAAAAATAAGATTAATAAAAAAAATATTATTATTGACAATGAAATTGTTTTTTTAATTATAAGACTATTAAATAAATTTTTATTTTATTTTTTTGATAGGTAGTTTTTGGAAACTTTATATGTGGTTAACATAGAAGTTTTTTTAATATATAATAAAAAATTATTTTGCTATTTAACTAGCAATAATTCATAGAATTCCTCAGTTTAATTCAAATTTTCTTGAAGTGAACTAGTAGTTCTATAATGTTTTTGTGCGAAAATTGTAAAAAAGTCTTTAAATCGGATAAGTTGTTGTTGGCCCACATTAAACGCCAACATGCAAATTTAAAATTAAAGTGTAGTGATTGCAATAAAACGTTTCAAAGGGAGGACAATTTAAACCGCCATAAAAAATCAAAACATTCATCCCCGAAAACAAATAATAAAAGAAAAAATTCTGAAAGTGAGTTAAATTAGGTATCTAAAATTAAAATAAAAATAAAATAAGTGATGGTACATCTGCTTCGAAAGAGTCTTTTTGTGAAAGTGAAAGATCTCTTAGTATTTGATGGAAATTTGAAAAAAGAGGAATGTAAAGATCAAATGGTAAATATATTTAAATAATATTTTAAAATAATTGACACATAATTTTAATTTAAATAAATATGATTCTCTTTTAGATAATTTACTTTAAAGAAATGCGGGGACTTATAAATGAAAATATAAGGGAAAGTATAAAACGATGTTTACAGAAAATAGTCAACTACAACGTGTTAGTCCAATATTCTTGGTCCGGAAAAAGTAGCTTCGAATCATCTGGTAAAAAAAATCTATAAGAATTTAAATATTTTTTGTATTAAAAATTGTTTTTTTTTTCTGTAGAAAAAACAAAGCTAGAATTTATTGCATTGAATAATTTAATTAACTTTCTGCGTGAGTTTTTTCCAGCAACAGTAATAGCTGATGTGGATAATGAAATAAAATATTTCATGAAAAGGGTTCCCCAAAAATATAAGAGATTAAAACTAAAATTAAATAAAAGTATAATTTAAAATAAAGTATAAATATAATGTATAGTTTCAAATAATAAATACTTTAAACTTTTATATTTGCATTATTATGCATTTTTTATTTTGTTCATATAAGCATCTGTTATATCAATTCTTAGCTTTATATATAATATTGTATTATGACTTTAAGCATATTTGGTACAACGTATTACTATTACTGATGATGACCAGCAACTATAGAGGAATTGTCTAATGACACATTGTACCAAAAATGATAACTTTTAGTAGTTACATCTACTGAAACATTAGGTACAATATATGGCTTAAGTGTCTGCAATGTGTCGACATTATTTAGGAAATGTGTCGCCTAGAGTGACTTGCGGACTTTTGGAACACATTCCGTACACAATTAGGTACAATGTGTGTCTCAAGTGATGTCTGGAATGTGCCGACATTATTCAGGAAATGTGTCGCCTAGAGTGTCCTGTGGACTTTTGGAACACATTCAGTACGCACAATGTGTCTCACACACATTTGTAAAGGTGGGTGCGGACACATGTGCCTGGGCATTTGCGACAGTTTGCACGATTTGGCGTTTCTCTTGAGTACCTAGTGAATGTGTTTTAGGGACACGGAATACATATACAACAATTTAGGTACAAAAAACTAAAAATTTTTTGCCGGGTGTGTTCGTAGGTGGTAATAAAATCTAGCTTTATGCTATATTTTATACATTAAAAAGATCAGCAGTGGGATTCTGTAAGCTGTGGAATTGATATTGACATAGAGATTGATATAGATATTGTTATTTGCGATTCTATAAATATTTTGATATCGATAAAATTTTATATTTCATACGATGGCGCTGCAATTGTTTGTGGGCATTGATATCTCGTGTTTCCACATTGATATTTCGTATTCTGTAAAGTTACACATTGATATTTTTCGCGCCCACATAGATATTTTTATCGACAGCCATGTAGGCTGTGGAAATTAAAAGTGAATGTTATTTAATAATTATTTCAATTATTAAATAATTTGTTTTTTTATTCTAAAGAATAGCAATTTAGGCTGTGGAATTAAAAATTGTAAAAAGTTTTTAAAGGTAGTAAAGGTAGTTAAAAAATATTGGTAAGTACCATAAAAGATTTTTATATAAAATTCAATTATTAAATATTTACGTTTTATGTTTTTTTTGCTATAGAATATGAATCAAAAAAGGAGGACGAATGGACAGCTTGAATGCCTTATTGATTTTCTATTTATTAATAAGGATTTGGCCAGAAATAAGCTGTCCGGGCCAGCAGCTCATGGAGAATATACACTACAATGGACTCAAATAACATCGCAGCTAAATTCCTTGGGTGGGCCAATAAAAAACCCTGATGGATGGCGTCAGTGCTGGAGGGACACCAAGTGCCAGGTTTTAAAAACAGCGAGAGCAGCAAAAAAATATGCCTCTGGTACGGGTGGTGGACCACAGGCGAAAGATTTAACTCCGATGGAGGAAATTTTTTTAGAAATTTGTGGCCAAGCAGCATTGAAGTAAGGGAGATGTTAGGGTTTACATCTGAAATCCCTTCACCTGAATCAGCTGAAGCAATTGCTGCAGAAATTGTGGTTGATGTTGCATTGGTAAGATTTTTAACATAACAAAAAAATTTAATAATTTGATTTTTTTTTTTTAATTTTAGGTAAATGAAAATATACCGACCACATCCAGTGCTGTACAAAGCGAAATTGAAACACCAATAATTGTAATAATAATTATTTTACAAATTATAAAAATCGTGTAATAAGTATTATTTTTTTGATTAATTTTAGAATATCGCAACACCACCACCGAGGAAAAGGATGAGATTTGGAAGTGAATCAGATAGGAAAATGGACAAGCTGCTGGAAATAAACAAAGAAAAAAATAATTTAATAAAAGAACTAAATTCCAACTTAAGTTCAATAAATAACAATTTATCTTCAATAGCTTTGTCATTGCAAAAATTGGCTGAAAATTCAAACCAAAAAAAAATAAAGCAAATATAAATACATATATTATAATTTAAAACTATTAAAATGTCTTTTTAATTACAATAACTGTTTATTTCAAATGAATACAAAACATAATTTTAAATTATGTGAATTGATTAAGTATAATTGAATTTCGTACACGGATTCCTTCATTAAAAATTCTTGACGACATATTATTATATACATCCTCCTCTTCAGTGTCATCTAGGCGAAATGGTTCGCTATCTATTATTTAGACATTTTGTCGAATACACATATTGTGTAGGGCACCGCATACAATTATTATTTTGGCAACCTTGGATGGTTCGTAGTATATCACTCGTTCTCTTATTAAGCAACGAAATCTTTGCTTCAAAACCCCAATACATCGTTTCACGCAGTTACGAGCACGTATATGTGTTTCGTTGTACAGTTTTTCTGCGTCTGTGTTTGGATTTTGAATTGGGGTCATTAGCCATGGTTCCAAAGGATATCCCGAATCTCCTAAAAAAATTATTGTTATGAAATTTTATTCATTATTACATGATTAAAACTAAATTTCTATACCTAGAAGCCATGATGTTTCACCTCTACCACTAGAATGTTTATCTAATAAATGAGTACGAATGCCACTAGTACTCCATATAGCACTATCATGTGTTGCACCTGGAAATTTTGTGTTCATTGCTAGTATTTCTAAATCATAATTGCAAATCTGAAATAAAAATATTTATATTACTTGTTCATAAATAAGATATAAATTTCTTACAATTTGTGTATTCATACTGTGAAATCCTTTTCGGTTAACGAAATTCCATTCCTCAACTAATGGTCGCTTTATATATATGTGCGTCCCGTCAATAGCACCAATAACTCCACAAAAACCCGTTTTTTCCATAAATCGCTGTTTGCTTGAATTAATTGCTGCATTTGATGTTGGAAAACTAAAATATTTGTTCACAAAATATTTATAAGCAACTTCTGTGACCTCTTCAACACATCTAGATATCATAGTTTGACTAATTCCTATGTTGAAGTCTTGACCAATCCCTCGTTGATAGGAGCCCGTAGCGTAAAATCTTAAAGCTTCTAATACTTTTATTTCTAAATCAACAGCTGAAAAATAACCAATATTTGTTGAATAAAAGTGCGACAAAATCATTTTAAAATTTATATTGAACTGTATTTATTTACCTGTTGATCTTAGAGGTTTTTTCATGTGTGGAATAATATTTTCTAAGAACTCGTTAGCCAAAGAATGGTTTAATCTAAATAATTCAATGAAGCGTCTTTCCGGTAATTCAAATGCTAATTTTTTGTTTCTTATTAAAATTCTTTCAACCTTAAGCTTCTTGTTTCCATTTTTTCTTTCATTTTCTATTTGATTTAAATATACTATACCTTCCATAATTACAAAACAATTAAACAATTATAATTAAATAATGAATTAATTATATTAACAAATTTTTGAATTTTTGGCACAATTTTTAAACATCAGAAAACTCAAACATATAGTTCAATAAACATTCAAACAGATGTCGCACAAAGAGCTTAAAAGATATTAGAGAAATATTTTTGAAATTGCCAATGTAGTTATAGAATCAACATATTTTTACACATAGATATCTAGCATTGATATATCTCGATGTCTATGTCAATGTGATTACAGAATCCCACTGCAGATCATAATACTTTTTTGATTTCTATATGTAATAAAAATTTGTTTGATAAGTTTGATTTCACCTGTAGAAATTGCGAGAGAAAATACGAAACCATCCAGGTGGAATTGAAATTTTAAACGAGTATGATGATAAAAACTTACTTTTGGACAATACAAGAAAAGAACTAGTTAATATTGTTGTATCTTATATAACAAATGAAGAAAGCGGAAGAATAAGTTCAGATATTAAAATTTGTTATGCCAAAGCGCTAAGTTTACTTTTTCCAAAATTAAACGATCCACTTGGTGAAGGATTTGTAAGTACTTCGACTATAGCATTAACTTATAAAGTTGAACTCTTTTAAAATTGAATATCTTTTTATCAAACCCTTTCAATTAGTTATAAGGTTTTGATTAAGAATTTAATCATACACAAAGGTTTAGAATGGTTGAAAATCGTTTCAGAAATCTAACAGTTAGTGATTTTAAAGTATATAAGATTATTCTAAATAAAGAAATCCTTTCTTGAACATTTTATATTTAATTATATTATTTTTTAGGAAATATGGTATGATCCCACTAATGGTTCTGGATACCTGTCAACGCGACTTAAGAATAAAAATAGGAAGCAACGAAAACCAAAAAAATCTCCTCTAAAAAAAATTGAGGAAGTGAGTACTACTGAAGAGATAGAATGTGTTTCTGAAATGATTAAATGGCTTCAAAATGCATGCCATAAAACTCAAAAAAACCAGATTTATGACTATATGCATAAGACATATAAGCATCGATTACAATTAATTAAATCTGTAAACTCCACCAAAGTTTTTACAGAATATCCCAGGTTTTTAGACGTACCAGATTTAGTAAGTTTAAATTTTTATTATTTTTAAAAATTTTGGATAATTTCTTCGAATTATTTTGCATTAAAATTTCGTTTTAGGCTTTGAGTCAAAGAAAATTGATACAATTAAAGCCATAAAGCCTACAACGAAATTTTAGTTAATACAAAATATTTTAATGGAATTATACATTCAAATTCAAATTTACAGAAGAAACTCGTTTTTGCTTGATTTAACTGAAAGATAATAATTTCGGATAATAATTTGTCAATTTGTCCTTTAAAATGAAAATAATTATTAAATGTTTTAAAAAGGTATTGATGTATTACTTCAATAATTTTCTTCGAGTTTTTGGGAAAAACCTACATATATTTTAATAAGTTTTGAAAACTTTTGAAATCTAAATGACAAAACTATAATAAGATTTCTATCTCTACCTAAATTTTAACAAAACTTTTTTATATAGTTATATGTGGGTTCTAGTTCTTATCTTAAATATAATATTATTCCTAATGCAAGGAATCTTATTTACTTTTGCATTAGAAATAATAGATATTTCTTTCATTAGAAATATGATGAGAACGTAAATTTAATAAACACTTGTGTAAATATTGCACAAGCATCATGATGTTTTTTCTTAAGAAATAATTGTAAGGCGATACTTAAATTATTTCTTTATGCTTGGCATTATTTTCAATTTACAAAGATCGCATTTAAGATTGTATCTTTTTTTAGCTTTAAGAATTTAGTTTATAATTATTGAAATGAAATAAAGATCAGTTATAATTCAGAACTCAAACTTATCGTTTTGATTTCAATCATTACTGGCGCAGTCTCCTTAAACGAACCTATCGTGCTATGAGATCATAATTTTAATATGCAATCTCAAAAACTATAGAAATTCGGCAAAATTAACTAAAGTGTAAAGTTATAAAAATAAAAATAACTTTAAAGAAAAAGTTATCAAAAAAAAATTTAATATTTTATTAAAAATATTATTGTATCCAGAATATAAAAATAATTTTAAAGGAAAAATTATCAAGAAAATTTAATATTTTATTAAAAATATTATTGTATCCAGAGATAATAAGTTAAATAAAAGAGTTTAAAATCAGTGATCATCAGTCTCCAGAAATCACCATCATCAGTCTCCAGAAATCACCATCATCAGTCTCCAGAAATCATCATCATCAGTCTTCATAGATCATCATTTTATCATTTCATCAAATCTCAATTTTATCTACCAGGTCATCTACTAAGAATCTAAGTACATCAGTCAAAGTGAGTTGTTCCAATTTTATTTTTTTTTACTACTAAAAGAATACGGATTTTAATTATTGCTTAAAAAAAAAAAAAAAAAAAAATTAAGTGAATATAATCTAAAGCGAATAAGCTTATAAATTTTATTGCGAATTAGAATAATTTTTTTTTTAAATTACTGACTTATAAAGTAAAATTTAACAAAAAAAAAAATTTTCTGAAATTAATTTTTTTTTTATACCTATATAAAACTACAAAAAAAAAAAATGGATGAAATTAGTGCATTTCAGAAATTTCGGTTAGATCTTATTAATCACATTCCGGCTTTCGATGGTAAAATATAAATTTATTACCTGAGTTTATTGATAGGGTAAATAATATAATCCCCACAATTAATACCTTCGACCAAGCAAATAAAAAAATACTTATGGGATATTTAATAGACAAAATAATAGACGATGCTAAAGTTACGTTAAGACGTCATGGCAACGTTACTTCTTGGACAGAAATTAAAGAGATATTAATTAAAAATCACGGTGAGAAATTGTCCTGTGATATTTTAATTGATAAAATCAGATCTTCACGTGTAATCACCACTGTCGAAGAATTTTATAATAGAATTAATAAGTACTTGTGTAGGTTAAACAATTATTATACTCTAAGAGGGAATATAGATAACGAAGTTATTGAAAGCAATAAAAGAATTGCTTTACAGACCTTTAAAATCAATTTACCAGAACCCCTACGAAGTGTTATTTTTAGTAGAAACCCCTCCTCTTTAGACGACGCATATTTAATCGTAATAAGCGGTGGCTATCAAAAGTTTGGCCATAATAAAAATAACAATAGGTATAATGGAAATAACAATAATTATAACAAAAATAATAATTATCACCATAAAAATGAGAATTACAATAAAAGTACTGATCATAGTAAAAATAATAGTTATACTAATAATCGGAATTTTGCAAACAAAAACGATTCGAGGAATATAAATAATAATTTCGATAATAGATCAGGTAACACCCAGCAAAGGTTCATTCCTCAAAATAATATACAAAATTTCCAAAATAGATTTCCACAAAACCACAATAATTCGCGGCAATCTAGGAATTATTCTCAAAATAATCGAAGTAGATATACTAATATTCATAATAATCATGCTCCTCAGCCTATGGATATATCAAATAATGAAGTAAATGAAAATTTTCCATTAATAGGCCTCCAAAACAACTACCCTATATAACAATAAATAATCCTATTAAAACTCTTAGATTTCTCATCGATACCGGTGCAGAATCAAGCATTATTAATCCAAAACTTTGCAATCCAAAATGGAAAATTCCTATTTATCAAAGTTTAAAAACTTTAAATCATAATTGTTATTGTAAGTTCAAAAATAGATTTTCACTTTTTGAAGTATTTAATGAAAAGGATTACTTTGTTGATTTTCTAGAAATTAAATTTCATTCAAAATTCGACGGAATAATCGGTAACAACATTCTAGCTCCTTTAAATGCCGTAATAAATTATAAAAATCGCACTATAGAAACGCGTAATGCAAAAATTCCTTTTTTTCTAAACGAAACTGAAGAAAATTATAATAAAAATTGTTATATTAACGAAGAAGTCGAGATATTTTCAAATCAAATAAATGATTCGAATATCTTAAATAATGTTCAATTTTCACATTTAAATTCAGAAGAGCAAAAAGCATTAAAAAATGTAATTTTAAGTAATAAGAATGTATTTTATAAAGAAGGTGATGATTTAACATTCACAAATAAAATAAAACATTCTATAGAAACAAAAAATGAAATTCCTATTTATTCTAAATTATATCGTTATCCACAAATTCATAAGGATGAAGTAGATAAACAAATTAAAGAAATGCTAAACAGCAATATAATACAACATTCGAATTCACCTTATAACTCTCCAATATGGGTCGTACCAAAAAAAGTAAATCGAGACGGAAAGCAAAATTGGCGCGTAGTCATCGATTATCGAAAGCTAAACGAAGCTACAGTGGAAAATAGATTTCCTATACCAAATATTGACGGAATATTTGATAAATTAGGAAAATCTATTTATTTCACCTCCTTGGACTTAGCGAAAGGATTCCATCAAGTCGAAGTCCAACCAAAAGATCGTGCGAAAACCGCCTTTTCCACGGCTACTGGTCACTACGAGTTTTTGAGAATGCCTTTCGGCTTAAAAAACGCACCTAGCACATTTCAGAAAATGATGAATGAAATCCTAGGTGAATTCATAAATAAAATCTGTATCGTTTATATGGACGATATTTTAATATTCTCAAGTTCTCTTCAAGAACATATCGATTCTCTACAAAAAATTCTAAAAAAACTTGCTTCAGTAAATCTTAAGGTTCAAGTAGAAAAATGTTCATTTTTATGTCAGGAAACGGATTACTTAGGTCACATTATTACTGAACATGGAATTAAACCAAATCCTAAAAAGATAGAAGCTATTTTAAAAATCGGTGTTCCGAAAACCCAAAAAGAAATTAAGATTTTCCTAGGAATAACCGGATATTATAGAAAGTTCATGCAAGATTATGCAAAAATTGCACATCCAATGACCAAATATTTGCGAAAAAACGCAAAAATAGATTTAAAAGACAGAGAATATACTAACTCATTTGAGAAACTAAAGACATTGCTAACTACAGATCCAATCCTAGCCTACCCAGACTACGAGAAACGATTCGTATTAGTTACCGATGCTTCAAATTATGCATTAGGTGCCGTATTAATGCAAAATAACCACCCAATTCACTATATATCTAGAACTTTAAATAAACATGAAATAAACTATTCTACAATCGAAAAAGAACTCCTCTCCATTGTATGGGCAACTAAACAATTTCGCCCTTATTTATTTGGTAGGAACTTTACTATTAAAACAGATCATCGTCCACTTATTTGGCTCAATGGGTTAAAAGAGCCCAATTGCAAGCTACAAAGATGGAAAATTAGATTAAATGAGTTTGACTTTAACATTGAATATGTCAAGGGAAAACAAAATTTCGTTGCCGACGGGCTTTCTAGAATAAAAATTAATAATAATGAAAGAATAATTAATGAAAATGAATTTGATAGCAAAGAAGCAATATCGAATTCGAATCTCAATTTGTCTATTCTGTTTGAAGAAAATTTCTATAATAATGAAAATATGTCTACTGATGCCACTATTCATAGTGCTGATGAAGATGACTCTAATTTAATTTTTATAACTGACAGACCGGTAAATCTGTTTAAAAATCAAATTTATTTATATTATGGTAATAAAGAAAGTCTTACTTTGAAGATTATTCACAAAAAATGTCATAATAATATAGTGGTATCTGAAGAAAGTAATCTACTATCTATTATGCAAAAAACTATTATTGATAAAGGTATTATGTGCATCTATTGCGAAAACAAAGATCTATTTTTGAAATTTCAAAATATTTATAAAGAATATTTTTCTAATAATAAAAAATAAAAAATCTTGAAATCCTCTATTAAATTAATTGATATTTCGGACAGAAACGAAATACTTACTATTATTAAAAATGAACACTTAGAGAAAAATCACAGAGGTATACACGAAGTTTTTTCGGAATTAAAAGACAAATTTTACTACCCTAATCTAACGGTAGAAATCAGTAAAATAATTAACAATTGCGAAACATGCAACCTTTCAAAACATGACCGCAACCCCAATAAAATAACTTTTAACGTCACGGAAACGCCTAATAACTTTAATGACATTGTTCATATCGACATTTGGTTTCCTGAAAGGAATAAACCTTATCTAACTACTATTGACAAATTTTCAAAATATGCTACTATCCACAAGCTGGATGACAGAACATGGATCTCAATATTAAAAGCTCTTAAAGAAAGAATACAATATCTAGGAAAAATCAACAAATTAATATCGGACGGTGAAAGATGTATATTACACAATGCTGTGGTACTGTTTTTAAAATAAAATAAAATACATTTTCACCAAACTACTGCATCACATAAGACAGGAAATAGTGACATAGAACGATTGCACGGAACACTAAACGAACACCTGAGACTTTTGACAGTAGATAGAAATAAAGAAGGTTTAGATGACAAACTCCATAAGATCATTAGAATATATAATGATACAATTCACTCTACAACGCAATTAAAACCAATAGAGTTTATTACAAAAAACCTTGACAGGAAAAATATAAATGACCTAAAGGAAAAATTTGAAATTGAAAAATTAAAAAGAACTGAAAAATTAAACAAAAATAGAAATCCTATTCCAAAAATTACAGAAAATATTGTACAAGATACAAAAAATTAGTCCAAAGTATAAAGACTCAAAGAATATTCTAAACAAAATAATTATGTTGTTGATATGACCAACAAAAGAAATACAAAATATTATAAGACACAACAGAAACGTAAATATAAATATCAAGTTCATTCGATGATCAGATGAAACTAACAATAATACTAACAGACTTTAAATAACAATGGTTACTCAGAACCTACGTCCAAACGGAAACGAACTTTTATTTCATAAATTATTTCCAGCTCTTCCATGCATTCATTTTAAATCTATTTTATTTGCAGATGAAACTAGAAGTTGCTACAGCCTTATTACTCCTATGGACAATACAAACAAACACGCAAAATTTAGAAGTTTATCCTATTCATGAAGACAATGGTTACACATTAGTAAAAATGGAACCTATACAAATTGTCGACAACTATACGAAAATACTGCATATTATAGACTTAAATGAATTTAATAATTTAGTTAAAACATTAACATATAATGTAAAAACTTTATCTTTTAACAAATCAAATCAGAATTATATTTTACTCATTAGAGAATTAAATTATTTAAAACGTAATGTCAATAGTATAATACCCAGAACTCATAGATATAAAAGAGGATTAGTAAACATTATCGGTTCAGGTTTTAAATTCTTAATAGGAACCATGGACAATAAGGATGCTGAAGAGATTTATAATCATTTAAACACCTTAGAACAAAATTCCAAACAATTAACCGAACAATCAAATAAACAAGTAATTATTAATGAAAATTTAATAAATACAGTTGAAAAAATTAAAGACCATATTAACTCCCAACAAACTCAAATAAATGGTTATCTCTCTAATATAACTATACTAACAAATGAAGTAATAAATAAGTTTGATATATTTGAATATACCTTACAAATATACTCTGATATAACAAATTTAAATAAAGAAATTGAAAAAATCAAAGACAACCTACTGCTTAGCAGATTAAACGTTCTCGCGCATGATATCTTAACCACTGAAGAAACTGAAGAATTTAATATTACTATCAACACCTTACCTTTCATCAAAAACTCAGTGTTAATAAAAGAAAACCTTTGATCTTTGTCATATTAATACCTAATTTTATAAATAATATATTCTATAATGCACTAATTTTACCGTTTCCAAATTTGAAATTCGAAGAATTAGATATTCAAAGTGAAAAAATAATTATATCAGAAAATAAAGTTTATAATTTTTATAATAATGTAACCACTGTAAAGGATTTAAAATTACATAAAAATAAATGTATTCAAAATCTATTATCAAAAAACAATGTTTGTAAAATAAGAATTAATAAAGAAAAAATTATAGAAGAAATTGAAAATGGTATGATAATAACTAAAAATATTGATAAATTTTTGTTAAACCAAACTTGTATTAAACACAATACCGTAATAGAAGGTAATAATATAATTAAATTTTCAAATTGTAAACTAGAAATTGATAATTTTAAATTTTATAACAATGATAAAATATTTAAAACTAGCATAATAATGCCTATGTCAAATTTTCAATTAACTAAACAATTAAATAACTTAACATTGGAAAATATTAATATAAATAATATAAAGAATAGAGAAACATTAAATTTTATAGATTTTAAAAGCAATGTAATTCATTCTTCATTATCATTCATTATATGTATAATTGTAATTGTAATTATTATAGTTTTTAAAAATATTTTTTGTAAAAAAAGGGAAAACATCATAAATAACGTATCAATAAAAGATAAAATCACAAAAATTAGTTCTCCCGAGACGGAAGAATCTCAGTGTGGAAGAGTTATATGTGGGTTCTAGTTCTTATCTTAAATATAATATTATTCCTAATGCAAGGAATCTTATTTACTTTTGCATTAGAAATAATAGATATTTCTTTCATTAGAAATATGATGAGAACGTAAATTTAATAAACACTTGTGTAAATATTGCACAAGCATCATGATGTTTTTTCTTAAGAAATAATTGTAAGGCGATACTTAAATTATTTCTTTATGCAAATCTAATGCGCTTGGCATTATTTTCAATTTACAAAGATCGCATTTAAGATTGTATCTTTTTTTTTGCTTTAAGAATTTAGTTTATAATTATTGAAATGAAATAAAAGATCAGTTATAATTCAGAACTCAAACTTATCGTTTTGATT